>CM031239.1:1033245223-1033845223 GCA_018340775.1 Taxus wallichiana var. yunnanensis | reverse complement strand
TTAGTTGTTTGAGAGTGGTAGGTGGTGGCATTTCTATGATAGTCATAGCCTTCACGGGGTCCACTTCTATCCCTCTCTGTGAAACTATGAAACCCGGAGCTTTCATGATAAAACACTAAAGACACATTTCTTGGGGTTTAAGCAAAACTTATATAACGAGAGACACTAAAAAAATATGTCTCAAAGTAGTCAGGTGTTCTTCTCTACTTTTGGACTTAGAAAGGATTTCATCAATGTAATCTTCCATGATGTCATTCATCATATCATGGAAGATAACAGTCATTTCTGTTGATAGGTAGCCCCAACATTCTTGAGTCTGAAAGACATGACCTTGTAGCAAAATTTCCCCAAGGGGTGATGAAGGTTGTTTTATGTTGATCTTCTTCTATAATATTTATCTAGTTATAGCGTTGAAAACCCATCCATTAAAGACAACATCTCATAACCAACAATGGAATCAACTATCATGTCGATGTTATGTAAAGGGAATTCATCCTTAGGACATGCCTTATTAATGTCATGGAAATTAGTGTAGATTCTTATGCCGACATGCTTCTTCTGTACTAGGGACTATGTTAGAGATCCACTCTGAATAGTTGATAGGTTTAATAAAGTCAACAACTAGTAGTTTTTCGAATTCTTATTTAATAAGGAGTGCCACCTTAGGATGCATCTTTCACAACTTTTTCTTGATTATTTTAGCATCTGGATACATGATGATGTTGTGCACAACCAATTTTGGGTCCAGCCCAAGCATATCTACATATGTCCATGCAAATATATCCGCATATTCCCTTAAGAGCTCTATAAAGATCTTTTGTTCCTGAGATGAGAGTGAAGCCCCCAACTTTATCATTATAGGCTGCTCTTTTAAGGCAATGTTGACGTTGATTGTTTCCTCAACAAGCATCTTCCATCTAAGTAGGATCAACGGGAAGAGTAAGATCGACATCCCGTGGTAGCTCGTTATCATCTTTAAATGGGTAAACCACTTCATCCATAGACTCTTCATTTTGTGTAGCTATGATTGCTTCGAATATTTTTTTACTATGAGACTTATGTTTATTTTTGTTGTAAGGTTTCTTTGAAGTGTTTTTATTCTAGTTTACCACCTTATTATTCAAATTCGACACATCTCTACTTCTTCTCTGAAGTATGCACAGGTGTTGAGATGAATTGTAAATCCTTTCTTGTGGTCTCCAACTGGAATAGAATCCCTGTTCCCCATGAACTATACAAATACTTTATTATTTACAAAAATGTCTTGTGGCACGTGAAGTTGTTGATCCCAATCTATAAGTTCAGAATACACAAGGTTTGTTTGATAATTGGTTAGGGGGTTGGATTCAAATAAGGTAAGGAAAATTGTATCTGGGAATAGGTTAGTGGAAGCAAGATCCTCGTAGAGGCTACATTGGGAATCTACGTCACTATTAGAATGAGATGAAATGTCCTCACATTCAGAAGAGGTGGCATCAATCTCAAAGGGTAGAGTGTTATGAGGCCTTATCCCTAGGCCATGTTTATCAGACTTGAAATGGGGGATGGGAATAGGCTATAGCCGACCTTGTGTGTTGATTCCACATCCAAATCCATTATATCCCATAAAAAACATCATGTGGTGACCTTTGATGTACTAGGGTTCTTGATGGCATGAAGCCATGGTACTTTTGACACTCGGCTAAGAGATTATACTAACATTTTCTCCTCGGATTAGAGACCACTATGGAAAACCTTTTCCAATGGTGTAGGACATTGCTCTCAAGTTCTCTTGAATTAAAAATAATCCTTACCCCATGTTCTAGGAGATACTAATAAATTTGACAGTAATAAAGCTTGTTCAAGAGTGAATGGTACTCTTGGGCCATATTTTCTCGACGTTGATTCGAATGAAGAGAACGGGTTGAATAATGAAGGAAAATATTGATTATAAGGTGTGAGTGACTCTGAATCTACCCATTTCTTAATAGCTTCCATTTGTAGGGGGATAACAACATCTACCGAAGGACACTCATAAGCCACATGAGAAAAACTGTGCAATGCCCTACAATGTGTGAATGGTTCTAGGTCACCCAGAATGGTAACCACTTGTCCTTCATGACATAGCTTGATACACTGATGGAAAGTCAATGGAACGGACTGCATGGCATGAATCCATGGGCACCCCAAGAGCATGTTATATGGAAGGTCTAAGTCAAGGACATGAAATGTCATGTCATGAAAAGTTGGGCCTACTTCCACGGGAACCATTATAGTAACTGTTGATTCTCTTTCTTCATTTTCGTAATCGACTCTATTTGTGATCATGATAGTCTTAGCTCCAAGATCTATTTCTGAATGACCTAGCTGCTTAACCAGCTTCAAAGTGTAAATATTTAGACCAGATCCACCGTCCATAGGCACCCTCTTGATTTTATGACGGGTAACCACCACTTTTAGATATAAGGGTAAGTTATGTTCTAGGTTGTTATGTGGGATTACGGTATGATCAAAAGTAATATCATCATTTTTGTAATCAAGGCGTGCAATCATGGCTTGGAGGTGTGTGGGATCTACATCCATAGAGACTCTGTAACTTTGCAATATTTTATATAGTATGTTCTTGTGGGCAGTAGAGATTTGGAGGAGATCGAGAATGGATATCCTAGCAAGGTGTTTTCACTAAGCCCCGATCTATCAAATTATACCGAGTTGACCTTCTCCCAAGAGGGATAGGCATGGGATATGGTATGATTAAGTGAGTACATCATGTTCTTATTGCAAAAATCTTTTCTAAGATTCAGATGGTGTTGACTTGTTCATCAGATAAGTGAATACATCCTATGAGAGAAACAAAGGGACTACAAATTAGATTTATTATTTTTTAGTAGGGTAAACATAAGTGGAAGATCTATAGTACTTGATGTTTTCCCGTGATCCGGCTTCCTTATCTTTTTATCTACATGATTAATGGTCATCATTCTTTCTCTCTTACCGCAGCATTAGGAAAGGGATATTTGTAGATACCCATTTTCTCATTTGGACCTTGTCACGAGTTAGGGGAGAATCTACTGGTTATCTTACCCCTGTTCAATGAGGTCTTGCATGTAATGACGTAGTCTCAAACACCTATTTGTCTTATGTCCTTTAACATGATAGAAGTCACACTATTCATGGTCTTTGAACCAAACATGTTTTTGCACATCCTCTAGGTATGTATGTTTGAAATATGCATTTTTCTAGATTGTCGTCATAGTTGGATATTCCACCATTTTTGCATAATATAATTATTTTAGTATGGCGGTTAAGGACTTCATTAATAGACGTGAACATGTGTTTATTAGGTGCTTTGGGTTGAGGTCCTTGTGAAATATTTAAAAGAGGACTTTTCTCGTATGGTTTGGAATCTCTTGGAGTCTATAATGCCATCACCAACAAGATGTTTATTCTTATTGAAGATTTTCTATATGGTTTGGAATCTCTTGGAGTCTATAATGCCATCACCAACAAGATGTTTAAATTTTTGTTTTTCTACGGATTTGGCTTCATGTTTGTCTTTAACGAAAGACTCAATCATTCCCTTCACGATGAGGGATTTCTCGATTTGACTACCTTTCTCTATGACCTCTTGAAGTTTGAGCCACAATACATCTGTAAATGAAATGTTATTTCTAGGTTTAAGATAGGAAAAAATATGCTCACTAGCTATTTTTTTGGTAATGCTGCAAGGGAAATGACTTGCTAACCCTCACCATTGTTGTAAAAATCATGAAAATTTATCATTGGATTTTTTTATTACATATATCATTCATTGTTATATCACTTTCCATGTTATAGGAGTAATCTCATACAATTTTTTACGCTAATGCGGACCATGTTGTAATGGAGGACATAGGTATGCTATAGAACCATTCCAATCCCATGGCTCCTAGGTTGCGAGGGAAAAGTCGTATTAAGAAGTTATCATTGTATGTGACCTCCTGACAAGCCATATAAAATTATTTTATGTGATCATGAGGATCACTCTTGCACTTATACTTATCAAACTTGGGAATGGTAAAGTGTTTTGGGAAGGGTTCCCGTAACATGTCCTTATCGAATGGGTAAGGGCATAGTTCTTCATACGAATATTTCCTATTCTGGCCTACATTTCCCTCTTGTAACATAGTAAGCGTATCTTTCATTGATCATAACTCTTTTTGAATGAGTTTTTCTTTAGTAGGTGACATTGGTCTTTGTACTTGAGTCGCCTTAAAGGTAGTGTCAGTGTATGGCTCAAAGTGAAACTCGCTAGGTTTAGTTTTATCTTTGTCTCTGTATATATTTCTTCTTGAAGAGCCTAGGTTTTCTTATTTTTGGCTCAATTTCAAGATATTTTTCTGAAGAATCTCCTGTTCAACAAGAGGGTCCTCTTCCTCATCAAACTTGGGAGGTGGAGAGGTTGTGCGCTCAATCTTCACTTTTTGTGAAGCTTTGTAATAAGGTTGTCATGGATCACCAAGTGAAACTAATGGGTTTCCTTCATCAATGTTAGGATGTTTCCTAGAATTGGAAGCATATCCTACATCAAAAGGGTTATCTATGTTGAAGAGTTACCTTCATTCTCTAGTTTAGGGTTAATGATCTTAGTTTCTTCTTTGCGCTCTTGAGGAAGCTTAGCTCCTAATTCTAAGACTCTTGTGAGTAGTTGATCTTTATTATAATATAGGAGTTCATCAAATCTGCCCTGGGTCTAATCTTTGTTGCTCTCCACAAGAGTCTGACTCTTCTCCACTATGGTCAATTAATGGCTCCACGTCCTTGACTTGAGAAAAGAGAGGTGCTAAGTTGTTTCCGCTAAATGGGAAGGTTTTAAAAGGGTTTTCTCCTAAGTCATGTTCATTTGATTTGGTTGCCATATTTGTGATTTTAGGAATTACTAGCCAACATTTGTATGTAGCTAGCGTGAATCCTAAAATGTATGATTTTTACAAGTCATCGAGGTGATGTTTGAAATATGTCACAGTGTGTCCTAGATGCAATGCTATGTAATTGTTTTATCAAAGAACACTCATATGAACACCTAGATGTAATGATCACTCAAATTTGTTGTTATGCCAAGTCTACACCCTAAAATAGATAGTGACAATACAATATCAATATGTAGGTCAAGTTAGAATTCTAACAAGGCCTAAGTATCGACGTGGTATTGACACAGTCTCTTGACGAGGTATACTAAAACTAGTTTGAGTGCCGATGAAAGCTAAGTTCTCTGAAAAGTGGAAGTCACGACTAGATATAATGTAACAACATTATCCTGATACATTAACCGAGAAAGCAAGGTGTTAGTATCAAGACAACATTATTGTGATATATATAAGGTGATATCAACACTTTTAAAAAGACTTAGATGATGTCAAAACTGAAACCAAGTAATGAATATAACAAGAAGTTTTTAATCGTGCAAGCAATGTAACCATGCAATAAAGGGAC
Source organism: Taxus wallichiana var. yunnanensis (assembly GCA_018340775.1). Taxonomy (NCBI): domain Eukaryota; kingdom Viridiplantae; phylum Streptophyta; class Pinopsida; order Cupressales; family Taxaceae; genus Taxus; species Taxus wallichiana. The sequence goes on along the minus strand of CM031239.1, from coordinate 1,033,839,772 downwards.
TTATATCATGTTCTCAAGAAATTGAAAACACGATGTAAGTACCTAGATTGTGCGACTAGAATGCGAGAAGAATTAAAAACTCAAGAAGAGACAAATGATGAACTGAACTCGCAGTAGTGAAGACAATCTTGAAATCAAGATTGAAGGACTATCAAAGATACGAAAAATGTACCTACACACTTTAGATGTTTAACAACCCATCCGTAAACATGGATGGGCATAAATGGAGAAAAAAAGTGGCGAGTACCGTCTTTGATAAGACGCATGAGGTATGCTCCCTTCTCACCCCAAAAGTGGAAAGTGAGAATGCATGGGTATAGATCAAAAAGATGAAAAATAAACTAAGTGCCACTTGGGTAGAGCTTTACCTTGTCGAAGGCAAGAAATAAGCTAAGCTAAGTGAGACGTCATCTAATTTTTATGGTGAAAAGCACTTAGATCAAACTTAAGTGGACTCTTTTCCTTGTTTGATAAACAAGGTTCAGACTCCAAGTAAGTTTCCACTTCGTGATGGCTTGACGTGATAAAGGACTAGCAAAGTGGGCTCCAAGACAGAATGGCCTCCCTAATAATATCTCTCAATTGCATGTTACAAAGTTGTCTTAAACGAGTTTTATTTACCCAAAAAGTTTTAATGACTATTTTGGGAGTATCTCACTTTACTTTACCCCATTCAAGCATAGTTGGAAATAAATGTGTCCATGTGTACTCTCACTGGGGTCACCATACTGATAACTGGTAATACTAACTCACAAGGAAAAATTACTCAAGTGGGTAAGCAGAGAGCTTCTTGTTTCATCCACGAGGTTACACATCAGTGGATTACTTTAGGGTTCTGGACCCACCCCCATTTTGTAAGCTTAAGGCATAATGCCAAAAGGGTTATGTTCGATTAAGCAAATAGGGACGTACGCTTTTCTGAAACTTGTAATATAGTGTGATGAAAGTGGTGTGTTTTTTATCTTTGTAACTTAAATGTGGTTTTAAGTGGCACACCATTTGGCAACCTACATGTAAACACGTGTATTAGAGGGTTTGTATTGTTTCGTTTTGATGCCTTTCTTTGACAAGTGATTTTGGTCCTACATACCAAGGTTAGTAATTTTCCAAAATGTCATATAAAGGAGATAAGATGTTGTTTTTGATTTCCCAAATCATCCTAAGATGCAAGGAAAGAGCATACGCAACAAGGTATCTCACTCAAATTTGTAATAAATGGAAAATTCCTAAGTACAATGTGAAAATAAGTTTCTTTTAACAAACTTCAAAGCTAATTAAATTGTTTTGCAAGTATGAAGAAATTGGTGAAACGTTTCTGATTCCCAAGATCACCTAGAAAGGCACAATGGAAGAGCATACATGTTTCAAACTTTAGAAAATGAATATATAAATGTCTTTAAACAAGTTACTACAAAATAACTTAATGAAGAGGAAACCTGTAAACCACTATTAGAACCTTGTAAAAGTTAGAAAACTAAGAAAATCATAAAATTCTGGAAATTGATTTTTAGCAATCTTTTAATGATTTTAGTATTTGGCATTTTTGGAGGTCTCGGGGCACTTTGGGAGTTTTTTTATAGAAGTAATTATACCGAAGGCAAGTGTTTGAGAACGATCAACAAATCATAAATTTATGCAAGAAGAGGTGAATTATTAGCTAGGAATCAAGATAAATTGGATAGTGCTGATTTCATTATAGTGCCCTATGTAGTTATGTAATCTACCTAGGGCTTAATCCCCCTTGGTTACATCTCTGAAAAATTAGGTATTTATTTTTAGATATAAACATATATATAACCAAATTAATAATGCATAGGGAATAAGGCCTATGAAAACTAGGTACCTTCCTTGGGCAATAACATTTAAGGGGTGCTAATTTATTTTATATTACTATGGTTTTTATGAAGAGTAGATTAATTTATTAGTTCCATATATGCTAGTAGGACTTAGATTCCAACCTTACATACAAATTCAATTCAATTCATTCAACATAAAATTACAATTACATAATTATATTAAGAATAATATATTTAGGAAGCCTCTAAAATTTATGCAATTGTCTTTGTTGGAGGATTCTTAAATTTTATTCATACTCATGTGTTTTGAAAACTTTGTATTTTTTTTTAGGTTTTGAATTTTTTTAGAAGAGAGATAAAAAATATAGTGTGTGCTCCTCTTTGACTCCATTTCATTATGATGTTATTATTGTTGGATCTATACTTATAAATTTTGATTATTATATCTTGATTAATAGATGATGGACTATGCGAGATATTTGGACTATTGACATGTTGTGATTTACATTTTGATTATTATCCTCTAGATGACACGATAGAAATTTATATCTATTGATTTGTAGTATTCGATTTTATAATAACATGTTGTATTCTAGATGTACTACCTATGTTAGATGTTTTGATTAAGAATTTCAGTGAGGGGACTTAGTTCTAAAGTTGGATGTAGATCGAGAAAAACCAAGAAGGCATTCCAAGTTTGATACCATTTTTGAGTGCCCCTATATGGTCATAGGATGTAAGAAAAACAATTCCCTCCAACTATCTACTTTGGATGGAGAAGAACTTCCGATTCTTATGAATGGAATCTATCTCAAACATTGCTACGAAAATGAAGATTCTCACCCCTATAAATATTAGGCTATGATTTTAATTCCTCTAAGTGTATATACACATTATCTTGTTGTAGTTTAGGTTTCAATTCCCTACGTGCCTTCGGAACAAGTTGTGTTTCTCCTAGGTTGTATCATTGTGTAGTTCAATGTGCCTCCCAAGATGAATGATGTAACGGGAGGAAGTTCATAATCATGAGAGACAATTGTTAATTTGCAAAGGAAAATAAGTATAGAGCAATTAAAATAAGGTATCGGGATAGTCCACTCCAAGAATAGGTGAAGTTCTAGGTCAAGACAGTTTTCCATTATCACAAATCTCATCTTGATATTTCCTTAAAAAAATGAGAGTGCAAGTGGAACCAATTGAGGATCAACATGTTGCAAGCTATCGGGAGCAAGTTTCATGTGCAAGATCAGTATCATGATATCATTAATAAATCCATGCCTAATGGATACTTGAAGGAATCATATCTTTCACCTAGCGGGAAGGTGATCTGCGAGTCACCAAATTGTTAACCAATTTTGGCCATCAGTGAAATGTGACAAACATGACCTTACACGAGAAAAAAATGAGGATTAATTCTACTAAGGAGATCACATTGCGGGATTCTCCCAACAATTTGAAGAGGGTGAGCACATTGCAAAGAAGTTCAAGAAATGAAGAAGCTCTAAAGTTTGAAATTTAGAATTTGAGAGGTGGCTGCGTTTGGAGTTAGGCCGAAGCAAAATTTGGGGACTCGATGAAAACAAACATGAGAAAGGGAGTCAAACTTCCAAAACCTAAAGTCTAAAATTCAGACTTCGGATTTTGGGATTTTAGAGGTTTTATGTGTAAAGTAGATAATCTAACTCGAAACCTAAAGTCCCAAAACCTCATAACCCGAAGTTCCTAAACCCCAAAACCTAAAGTCCCAAAATCCGAAACCCAAAAGTACTGAAATGTCAAAACCTAAATCCCTGAAAAGGAAAAGGTCTAAAACCTGAAGTCTGAATTTCATACATTGGACTATAAGAATTTGAGAACCTTTTTGGAGTGATAAACAATGTAACACAACATGGTTTTAAGTCTCGAACTCGAAGTCTAAATTTCAGACTTTGAAGGGTTGACATTTTGAAACTCTCAAGCCAACTTGAGTGATGAATAGTAACCGAACTCTTAAATAAAAAATCCGAAAGTCCCAAATCCTCGAAATTATGAAATTTCACATATCGGAGGTTATGATGCATATTCAAAGTCCAAACAAATGGAGCCAACCACTTATATTTATTACATTATGGAACCCTCATCTTTAGATGGACATAATTTTTACTAGAAGCTCGGATTTGGAAAATATCAAACTTTTCAGAAATCTCTCGGTGTCCTCTACACAACTACGAGGGTAATTATTTAAAATGAAGAAATATAGTCCGTCATTTTAGATGGTGTTTCAAAGTTTCTCACCTACCAAAATGATGAGGTATGGGCTTCCTTTCTTATCCAACAAATAAAAGTACATTGAGGCATGGGTTTTGATGTGGCACCCATCATTATTGCATGTGATTTTAATGCATTTTAGGGTGGTTGAAGCAAGATTTCAAATTCCTTCTCTCTCCCTTCTCTCATTCTTCCTATATATTGTAAGGAGGGGCTCATTTCAAAAGGTTGGAAAACTTGTATATGCCCCTCCCTTCTTTCTTATTTGTAAGAGATTTCCAGAGATTTCAAACATCCTTTCAAACATTGTAGTTCAAAATATGTGCCTTTGGCCCTAAATGTGATGTATTGTATTAACTTTAGAGAAATAAAATCAGATCTATGGATGATTTAGATCCTCTCTCGTGTTATATTACAACTTTCTGATCTTTCAATGCATGGAAGGTTATTATGTATGGTTTTGTTTTCATTACTTGGTTCTAGTAGTGTTGTGTTTGTTATGCGGGATGTTCAACATCCTTATTGGTGTATCACCCTCCCTTAGAGTATGTTTTACTTTTCATTCATTTTCTCAATCTCTCTGTCCTTGGATAGATTAGATTAAGATTAGATCTATAACTCTCTACACTTTGGAGTAGTTGAAACTAGGATAGGATAGGAAGTCATCCTTCTCTCGGAAGAGCTTTCCCTTTCACAAATTCCCAAACTTTGGGAAAATCTTTATGTTATGGAATCACACTGAAAGTTTCAATATATCAAGTTGCAAACAATCATGGGTGCTGTGATTATGCATCAACAGTTCCCACTAAGAATGTAAGATTGTAACCTTTGTTGTTTGAAATAAATTCTTCTATATTTTCTTTATTCCACGTTGTAGTGACTTAGTTGAATGGATAAAGAACTTTAGTTATATACCTTCTTGCAATGGACTATTTTATTATAAGAAATGGATTTGAAGTTCTTGTATTACAAATGGATGTTCTTACAAACTTTCATTATCAAATTTGAATTCTATAGTTGGAAAGAGAAATCCTAAATTTATGTTTGCTAAAAAGGTCTTGCATTTCACCTTATTGAAGTTGTCTCTCTAAATGGAAAAGTGATTGTTAATCATGTTACATTATTGGAAAGATGGCTTTGAAATGAAAAGTAGGTAAATTTAATTCAAGAGTGTTGTATTTTTCTCCTATTCAAATGATCATTCAACAAGGAATATTGAGTAAATTTAATATCCGAATTTTACATTTTATTACAAAGGAAAAACAAGGGAATTACTCTCCTTACTAAATGTATGGTGTGCTTAAAAAAATCTATTACTCTACTAGTTTTCTCATAGATAAATGGGTAGGAAACTATAACCTCTTCTCTCAAATTCACTATATGAATGTACTTAAGAGAATGTTTTAAATTTAAGTAAAACAAAATAAAAAACAAATCTCAATGACAAATACATATTTCTACTTATATAAATTTGTTACTATTCAAATATAAATGTTTCTATATATTTTAATTAAAAAACTAAAATATTATATAATAAATTTGTAGTGTGTTGGTATGTGTGTGTAATGCCTGTTCGGCATCGACTTTTGCTGTTATGTCCTTGTCCTTTTGCGTGTCATTGGATGTGGATTGAACTCCCTTTTCTATTGTTAGGTGACTTTTACCCTGTCTATATGAAAAGTGGTTACCCGTCTTGGTGCCAGCTTGAGTTCACTTTGGAAAACCTCTAGTTTTCTTCGCTTGGTTGCTTAAGCCTGTTCGCATGTTGTTTTAATCATTGGGAGTAATGGATAATTCGACTCTTACTTCCTCTTGCTTGCTCGTCTGTATGCGATTTAATCTTCTCAGGTTGAATAGTAAATCATACAAAATTTCTTATACCTTTTAGCTTATGAGAATTATATGGAGAAAACTATTGTAATAATAAATGAATTCGTGTCAATTATATTTTTTTATTTGTGTAAATAAATTATAAAATTTTGTGTTCAATTATTAAAGCCTTTTAGGCCACGTTACTCATCCATAGACTTGTAAATTTGTCACGGTCAGCTTTATCTCCTTCTTGGCATGGAGGGTGGAGTTATTAAAATCTAGACGTGTTGGAGAATTTGGTGGCCGCACTTCATTTATTATTTCTGATTTGCAAATCTTCCTTGCTTCTTGTTGACTGCCTGCATTATCCTCCTCTGACCGCGTGAGATCTCCTTTTTGTTGGACTACGTGTGGAGTGGTTGAGAAGCCATCGAAATCTTGTCTGTCAAGGTGTTTTCTCATGGTTTCTCCTGGACACCTTCCTTTTCCCCTGGCTGCGTGGATTTTTGGGTGAAGGAATAATTGTTTGGTGTAGTCGCATGGACATGGTTTATGTTGTTCCTGATGCGTTTTGGGGGAAGAAGGAGCACTATTTTCTTTGCTGGCCACGCACAGCTACCAGCTAGTGAAGTAGGCATGTTACCTCCACTTTCATTGGGTGCTGCGAGGTGTGTTCTGGTCGGGAATCACAAAAGACATGACCTACAATAGTAATTTAGCCGGAGTGGAAGGCATGTTGCAGTATGGTTGAAGCCTTTTGAGCGCTTCCAACAAGTAGAATGTCCAGCTATGTTGTTATCTGTGCAGTATCAATGCATCCTCAGATTCGGGTCTCTCCTTCAAGATATTTTTATCAAAATCGACTATGTGACAGTGAGAGTGTTACCAGGAGACCTGATGAAATTCATTTGCAAAGATTCTCTACTGAGACCTTACTTGTTTTACGATGTAACTCATGGAAGAGGATCTCGTAGAGGCAGATCTGTTTCATATCAGAATATTCATGAAGCACAATTTGCTTTGCAATTATGTGAGCTTCTTCAACGAGTCACTAAGTTGGCAGGCATAAAGGTTTCTGTTGGAATTATCACACCTTCAAGCTACAGCTGAAATGTTTGCACCGAGAGTTTGATGTTGTCCTCAAATCTGATGAAGGAAAAGGTTTATATATCATTACGGTAGATGCCTTTCAGAGCCAGGAGCGTGATGTAATCATTATGTCTTGTGTCCAAGCTTCAAATCATGGGGTTGGCTTTGTAGCTGATATTTGCCGCATGAATGTGGCACTAGCACGAGCTCATGAGCACTTTGGGTTAAGGGAAAAGTAGATGCATTGAAGCAATCTAGTGGTAGTCCGGACCTTAATTGAGGATGCTAAGTCTAGGGACATTTTATGGATATGGACCCATCAAGAGATTTTTTTGGTTATAAAGCCATCTTCTTTTGCTTCGTCTCAGACTAGGGCTGCTCCTAATATGAGAGCACCAAGGTTAGGAGGTCCAAATCAGAAACAATCAGATGCATATGGAGATGGTGGAGGTGTTTGGATGAATGACGAAGGATCAAGTTCAATTGCCAAAAATGGGGCCTACAGAAGTTCTAGGGCTAATTTGGAGCGGTGTTTGGAGGATTTTGGATCTACTTCTGAGAAACCCAGGGATGCATGGCCGTTAACAGAGTTTGGACCTTCAGCAGGCTGAGGAAGAGAAGTTGCGCAGGTTGTGTTGCTGTTGCCCGAGCCCTGGTCGACGTGCTTGTTGGATTGGAAGAATTCTAATCAGGCATGTTAAATCTACTCCTTGTAATAGTTTTCTACCTTCTTTCAGTATCTTGAAATGAATATTCTTTCCTCTTGAATGGCGCCTAGACAAAATGTTTTCAGGGTTGTTTATATCGCTGCCTGATTGTGTTGGTTGTTCCCTTAAATCTCGTTCCAATTTCGTTGGTTTTGCTTGGAATGTTCTTTTCCTCTCTTATAGCTTACTCTATTTCATATTTGTCTAAATGGGCTACTACAATATTGAGTGATGCAGTCTAGTTTGTAGGGAAGGAAACATTATAGAGTTTCGTTTGCTTATATGACTCTCTTTTAAAAGAATTCTGTGATGGTATTTATAATTGAAGGCTTACTATATGGAAGGTTAAGCCTTCATATCTCTATTTGGTTGAATAAATACATATTTCCTGTTTAGGGCTCTCCTATTTTGCTAAAAGGTACATTAATAGTGACATTGTGTTCTAAAACTTGTTTAAGCCTGTGGGCATTCCTTACTTTTGTTTAATTAGAAAATGGCATTAGGGTTTTGCTTTAGAACTGTACATGGTTGACTTTTGTACCCAGTTCTAGAGGATGAATAACCTGACATCTATTTTGGCCTCTACGTGTTGAGAGAATTACTATACCTACTTCCTGGTTCAAACTCTTGTTTGATTAAAGTAAGGGGGAAACATTGTAAGTTTAATTGAATGAAATCTCTACAATTTTTATTAAGGGTCGCGAGCAAGCTATTAATAGCTGGACTGAAACAAAAGTTGTAGGTGAATCCATGGTATTGGACTCGTGAACTCGTTTCCTGTTAGATGACAGCTGATTACAGTGATAATATAATAGGTTGCTATTATATTCATCTGTTTGATATTTGCTAGACATTTCCTTGATAAGCCCACATGGATCGGGTAAAATTTCCATCTTCTATACCATTGGCAAGGAGCTCATAGAACTTCTAGGCCTGACTGCACTGCGTAACCTTCCTGATGGATATGTGTGTTGGTTCTTATTTTTGTGCTTGCACTCATGGTAAGGTCTTTGAGTGCAGGGCATCACTTTGGTGTATTACCCACCGTGTATCGAATCCCTTTGTTTTCAAACTCGAATATCTTATTCTTTGAACTTGGTTACTAAAAGTCCCATTTTGTGGCTTTGTTAAGGAAATCAATTTTTATTTTTATTTTAAAATACTTATTGACATTGTCGGAAATATATAAAAATTATTAACGAATTTTGGGTTTAGCCTTCCCTTATATTATGTAGAGAAGTTGACGATTAGGATAAGGTTTGTTGGTAGAATAATGGCCCTTTTTGTGTCTCATTTGTACGCTTTTGGAAGAGTGGATTTGTTTTGTTAACTAGTCCTACGTTTAAGAAATCCTATAAGAAGGTAGTGGTAAAACTCCTTGGTTAAAACTGAAACTATAGTTGTTTTTCTTTTAAGGGCGTCGAACCCTTATTACTATGAAGCCTCCCCCTGGGAGATTTGGATAACGTCGTTTTGTTTCGCGCCTACGATCATAATTAGTATGTTTTGTCTTCTCTTGGACCTCTTTAGATGGATGGATTGAGTATTGGATTCCAATCACGTAATCCATAGGATTACATGAAGGAAATATCAACACTCTTGACTTTCTTGTTCCTAACCCATAAGGTCTTGCCTTGATTTATGTGATTTTGTTCTTACTGGTATTTTGACTTTCTCCTTGTTGGATGGTTTAGATTTCTTTCTCATGCGAATAATTTTGGAGTTGTGGGTTGTGTTTTAATCCATTTTTGAATTAGAACATTCCTTTCTTGATATTGTTAAATGTTAGCTTACTGTTGCAATGTGTAGCCTTAACATGCTCAATTCTTTGAACGATTCTAGCTAGTATTTGTGAAGATGGATTATGCGAGTAGATTAAAGGAAAGAGTTGTAAAGGTTTCATCGAGTGCAATTTATGAAGTTCTTTGTAAAAATGTCCAATGTGAGGTAAATTTTGTAATAGTGCTTACTGAAAGGAGTTCTACAAGACCTCTTGCCTTGGGTTGTTCTGAAATTTCGTGATGATGTTGTCTTTTTCCTTACGTAGGTAAGCGGTAACTTACCTTTGTGAGAAATGGTATTCAATCTTTACATTGATATGAGTATTGTAAAACTTTGATCTTGAGAATAAATTGTCAAGTTAAATCTTTCTAAGACTGAGTGACAATATATTATAAGTAAAGTAAAATGGGTCGGTTAACCCTTAAAGAAGCTAAACAAAAATAATAATTTTATATTCAACAAATAAATGTAGAGGTGATCTACTTGAAATCAAATAATTCCATGAGTGATCAAATGAAACCATCCTTTGTGAAGTAAAAATTTTATAACTTGATATCCCTAGCTACACTAGCGAACATTATCCTTTTTATGGTGAATTCTTAGAATGATCCTAAGGTGAAACAAATTGTTAGTTGATATAAGATAATAAGATTTAATAAGTAGGAGGAATCGGTTTCGAAACCATGCAATCTGTCTCTCAACCATTTGAAAGGTAAATTGTTTTCTTTTGTAAAAATCATCCAGTGAAGCCTAAGTAAAATATTTAATAATTTTCGATAAATCCTCAAGCTTCAATAAAAACCGGGTTAATAACTAATGAGGTCATAAAGATGATTTCAACTCAACCTTCTTCCTCTAACCTTTTTCCAAGGTGCCTTGTCTTTCTTCTCTTAAGTATGTTGAAAGTGAACCCATGTTGTCATATGGGCATGAACAAGTTCTAGTAGCGTAAGTGTAAATAGATGGCCTTGTGGAATTAAATTACCCCTTTCTCCAAATAAACGAATTAAGCAAATAAATGTCAAAATAGAGAAGATTTAAAGATGATTACTCAGTGTAAAAAGAATAAACTTAGCTTGGTAAGATGAATTGTATGAATCATATCTTGAGCCTCCTTGAAAACGTAAGCTAATAATTGCAAGATGTCTTTTTAAGATAAATAACCCTCAAGAATATCTCATTGTGGTTGGCCCTATTTGTTAGAGTGTTCTGTGGTTGGACTTCTGTGTTGTCTTGTCAAAAAAAAGAAAAGTGTATTATCCTTTTGGGTGTGAACGTTTCCGTGCTGACCTTGTGGTCATCCCCGTAACAAGTGGTTCCTAGAGTTGGTTGTAACTTTGTGACGACATGTTGTGTCGTGTTATGTGTCAAAGCAAGCAAAAAAAAAATTATCCTGTCTTTTACTGTGTTGTTCGTGTGTGAGAATTTTAGGTGGTTAAAGTGTGTGTGTGTGTGTGTGTGTGTGTGTGTGTGTGTGTGTATTAATATTTACTAGAAATAAAATAAAATTTTAAAAAATTATTTTAGGTGAGTGGCTCTTGTTTTTTAAGTGTATATCAAATAGTTTTTTTAAATTAAATTGATTAAGTATGGGGGTGGGCGAATCCACCCCCTTTTATTTACATTATAAAAAAATAAGAATTTGGGGGCCTCAGCACCCCACCTATTATACTAGTTAAACAATGGTTTGGCGGGCGAGGGGGGCAACGAACCCCGGTCCCCTCCCCTTTAATAAATAAAACAAGGTTTAGGGTGGTCGCACCCCTCCCCTCATGATATTAAAAATGTACGGCCACATGTGGCCACGGTTTTACTCACACAATTCGTCCTTTTAAAAATGCAAGCCATTGAGTATATAACGTAGTCAATTTAATATATTATTATATATATAATACTACATATATAAATATATATAGTGGTTAAAATTTATTTTATTTTATAAAATAAATATATGTATATACATATATGTGTGTATATATATATACACGATAAATAGGTATGGTTTATTAGTCACTACCCAAATGGGTATATATATTGTGTATACAACCAACTTGGAAGAAAAATCTCAAACAAATACCATTAAAGAAGTGAATATAATACGCACAAACAAAATGGTTAGATATTTGTTTTAGCACAAAACTTCATACAAAATGGAGCTTTCAACCCTCTCTAATGACCTCCATGGGTTCACATTCTTCTCCTCCTCCAAACCTGCAAAATAAGAATGAGCAAATGAATGATAAATTAGGGTAAATGGAAATAAAAAGAAAGCTATAAAGATATTTAGGGCAACCCAAATCTAAGGGCTATGATAGATTTAATCTAATGGCCTAGATTTAACCCACATCACTTAAGTGGGAGGTATTTTTGTGGGAATGAAAATTAAATAAAAAGGGCATGGGTAATGGGGTGAATGGGGCCACTTAGTGGCTAGAAAAAGTAGATTAAATTTTGTGTTAGAAAATAAAATAAACTTGGTGAATGATAATTAATTAAAATTATGGAACTTGGTAAACATTTTTTAAAACATAACTATTTTTAGGAAGTAAATTAATATTATTTAATTATTAATTTAATTCCAACTTCCACAAGCTTGTGTCGAAAGGCTTTAACCAAGAAATTTATTAATTTGTGAATAATATTTAACCTTGTACATGATTTTCTAGCCGAGAAACAAATTTACCGTAATTTTTTTCTAATTAAATTATTAGGTTTTATTTTTATTTGAGAGTACAAAAATTGGGGGCATTACACTTTGTATTAGAGCCATGGGTTCAACGCTTGGACCAAGGGCACACTTGGAAACATGAAACATGAACAAGTAAACCTAGCGCAACTTTAAACCTAGAACACACAACATTATAGGACATTTTAAAGTGTAGAAAAATTAGAAAACTGAAACAAAACCTAGATGATGATAAACTCACTCTCATCTTGGTGTGTGCAAGAGGCATGGGCTAGAAAAGGATTTAATACACGTGAATATATACCTACTACCCTAGATTAGGCGAGTTTAGCTATATATCTACGATATACTACGAGACACTATATGATGTTAATACCACTATACATGGAGGATCTTTAGGAGGGGGCCTAACATACATGAAAAAGAGTCATCGAGTGAGGCTCGTGTACCTTCAAATCATAGTTCGAGGATAGAGGCGGTGAAATCCCACGTGGATTTAGTTAAACATGAAGCACCTCCTAAAGATCGTGAAGATAGAGCTATGAGACATAAAGATAGGTCTAGGAGCCTAGGCCAAGAGATGATCATGTAGAGAGACCTATTGGCCAACAATCGATGGAAGCGGATAACATTATAGATATACTAAAGTTATACCCATTTAATATTTCTAGAGACATAAGAGGATTTTCAGCAGAGGTGAGGCATAGTTGGTTAGCTTGAATGGATGCTTAAAACTATTTCCTTGTTCTATCAACACAAAAGCTCATGTTGTTATCCACCTTCCGATAGAAAAGGCTAGATTTTGGTGGAGGAATGAGGAGTAGAAGCTCCATGTGGATTTAGAGAAAACTACTTGGGATCTCCTTGAGGAGTGTTTCAAGAGTAGATACATATCTAGGATATTCTTCCAACAACGGATCAATGAGTTTCATGACTTATGTAAAGGCGTCCATAATGGTAACAAAGTACGAGGGTCATTTTTTGGATCTGCTTCAGTATGTAGACTACATGTAGGATGAGTATGTTAGGATTCATAGGTTCATCGGGGGCCTAAACTTCAACTTGGGATGGGAAGTGCACATTCACTATTTACGAGACACTATAAGAGGTCGTGGAGAAGGCCTACATTGCAAAGAAAACTAAGGGGAAGACTCAACAGGCTCAAGATAGAGTGAGGATCCATATAAAATAGATGTAGGATAGTATGTCAAGGGGATCAACGCCTCTTCCTTGGGGTTTACACACTTCACCAAAGTCTTCGTTCATGCCTCCTCCTCCTCGCAGTAGTAGTAGCAGCAACAGAATCGACCACCCTTTCGACCTCAAAAATTTCATGAAGCTTAGAGAGGGTGTTGTAGTATGTGACCTCCAGCTAGGGGGCCTAATAGGACACAAACTCCACATCATGAACAGTTAGGAGGAGTACATCCACCGCAATACCGACAAAATATATATGGTTGGATCATCATGTTCTACAACAAAGACTCTTGGGTGACTGCGGAGGAGTATCTACTCGGTGGAGAGGAATAGGTAGGTGTTATGGGTGTGGGGTAAATGGACATCATTGGAGAGAGTTCCTCGGAACCCCGCTAATCAAGGTAAGGAACCTGTTTTTGACCCTACACTTGGTTAGGTGGCTAGGAGCCATAGGATCTATGTAGTGATCAAGAACTACCAAGAAGAGTACCAAGGCGTTGATTGAGGCCATAGGTAGCATTTCTAGTATTTCTACCCCTATCTTATTTGATTCAGGCTCTTCAGATTCTTTCATTTCTCCATCATTATTAGAGTGATGCATGATGGTGACAACTAGGTATGGCCTTAGTTGAGATGTTGAGATCACTACGGAGGAAAAATCTCAAAGTGGAATCCTTAGTTAAGGAGTGTGTACTAGACCTAGGAAACATCACCACAAATTTGGATCTTCGTATCCTTCCCTTGAGTTAATATGGAGTTATCTTGGGATTAGATTGGTTGTCTACAAAAATTAGTAGATTCAATGGTTACTTAAAGGTTATAGCTTGTGAAAATGATGTGGGAATCAAGTCGGTGATATATGGAGTTAGGAGACGCATCTCTCTTCACACCATATCTGTTATGGAACTTAAGAGGTATGTGCAACTGGATTTTCATTTATATGCCATCACATTTAGTGAACGGTCAAAGGATGAGACTCATGGACCGTCACTTGATGACCACCTTATTTTATAGGATTTTTTAGATTTTCTCCGTAGTATGTTGTCAAGGCTACCTCCTTCATATGAGATAAATTTTCATACTCATTTGGTTCCTCGAGTGGAGCCTATCTTATGCACACCATATAGGATGACCAAACCCGAGCTATGTCTCTTAAAGTTACGATTAAATGATCTTCTTAATAAAGGCCTAATACATCCGAATGTATCTCGTTAGGATGAACTTGTGATTTTTGTGAAGAAGAAGGATAAATTTTTGTTTTTTTGTGTGGACTACAGACAGTCGAACAAAGTAACGATCAATAATCGTTACCCTCTTCTATGGATAGATGATTTATTTTATCAAATTTAGTGTGTCACCATGTTTTCTAAGATATATTTTAAGTCATGTTACCATCATTTAAGGATTATAGAGTGGATATCCATAAGACATATTTCTGCATGAGATATGGCCACTACGAGTTCACAGTGGTGCATTTTGGTCTGACCAACACCCTTGCAATATTAATGAGATTGATTAATGGGGTGTTCAAGAAGTTTTTATATCGCTTCAAGGTAGTGTTCATTGTGAAATTTTAATATACTCATGTACACATGAGGAGCATGAGGAGAACCTTTGCCAAATTTTGTAGTGTCTTCAAGAGAAACAACTTTATGGGAACCTAGAGAAGTGTGCCTTTTTCTAGTCAGAGGTTCAGTACTTAGGTCACATTATTTATGGGGAAGGTATCACAGTCAATCCTTCCAAGATTAGAGCTATTATGGATTGTCCAGCGCTAACCAATGTGACTGAGGTACATAGTTTCATGGGATTTGTGTGTTACTACATGAGATTTGTTCAGGACTTCTCTCGTATTGTGCATCCCATCACTACCCTTCATTGGAAACGGAAGAATTTTTTTGGTTAGATAGATGTGAGCAGGCCTTGATCTGTACGTTGAAGGAATGTCTTACATTAGTACTGATTCTTGCAAAGTGTCGATGCTTAGAGGTATTTCTTCATGTGTATGGATGCTTCTATGGCAAGAATAGGAGGTATTTTGATGCGTAGGATGGCAGTGTAGTAGCCTTTGAATCTCACAAACTCAAGGAATCGATTATCTTTGGCAAGAATTTGATTTTCTACTTGACAAGTTAATCCCCCCTTTCCTAATTTCTCACTCTCTCTTCCCCATCATTCAAAAAATTACTCGCTTGTAATTCATTTGAAGCATTTGTCGTGGGTACAATAGAGTGTACCTATAGGATCCCCGACCTCTTGGCCATCAAATAATTTCCCTTTTTGTTCATTCCCAATAAAATAGGGCTACACCATCTAAGCGAGAAGGACATAGAGTCCAAGAGCGTTATCAAGATATCGATCACTTTTTCTACCCAACAAATATTCTCACCAAGAAGACATTACCATATTCAAAAGTTTTATGTAAATTTTCAAAAATTTTCAAACGCTCTTGCCACTAGAAATCCCAACTCACACGAGTCACATAACGAGCATGGATGACTTTCAGTACGTCAATATTTTCAACTCTTTGCCAAGTTGCTACATAGCTAACAAAATGAGATAGGTATGGGTGTTACTAGCCCACATATTAGATAAATAACAAATTGATGTGGCCACATCCACAAGTAATACTACCCACCATAGGCTCTATTAACACTTTAAACCATTTTCACCGCTCAATGTGGGATTAAGCACATCCAAGCACCAAAGTAATAGCCTTATTGGATGGGATTGAACCCGCGACCTTCTAGAAAAAATATAAGCTCTTAAACCAACCATATTAAGGGGTGCAATTATTATAAAAGGTGAAATTTGGTATTTTAACAAGGTGATTTTTTGACTGTGTAATTTTTGAAGAGTAGTTCATAGAAAATTTAAAATTCAGCCATCCTAGGGGCATTTTGGAGCTCTTTGAGGAGCTAGAGAGTTATACTAAACAAACTTAGAGATGCTCTGTTTGGTATATTTGTTTTCCCAATTCATAACTCATGGAACAATATCCTAGAATGTCTATTTTGTTTCCTAATACAACTTAGTAATGATTTTACAATCTTGTTGACATACGATCATGAAATTTAATTTATTTTACAAATTAGACACAAAATACAATGTAATTATGGAGAACATTTATTTTATGTAAATATGTTGAAATCATTTTCAATGTTTCAATATAGAAATTCTAATTTTATAATAATATTGAAACTATTGAAATATTCTTCTCACGTAGAGATATATTTCTAATAAACGTATTCATTAGTTTTAGAATATCAAATGATTTTTGTTGTGTATATTCTAAATACCTTAACATTTATAAACAACTCAATTTCAAATAGAATTTCATTCGTGTGCATACAAAGACACATCAAATAGGAAAGACAGCCAGAAATGTCTTAAAACCTGTAGAGAAGTCGGACAAACTTCCAAACATCAATTAGGAAAGTAGCAAAAAAAAAAACCTCTTCAAACCTTGAGGGAAGTGTAACAAGGGTCCAAACATTCCTTTAAAAAAAATCTTCAAAAAAAAAAAGAAACAATAGAAAAACCACAAGCAAATACTTAAAAAGTCGTATAGATCTTATATTCTCTCTCTAACACAAATATATATGTATATATATACCATGGAAAGTTAAACAAAAACAATAAATTAACATACCCTACCTAATAGTGTCCAATAATAGATACTCCATCAATTTAGTGACATAGTGTGCATCAGATCAGAACAAATTGTGTATGATGTTTCAGCATTTTTCTCTGTATTGAGCAAACACTTTCTTGTTTGTTATTTAATTTGTTTATCGCTGCACAATCTCGACGGATACGATACGGTGATGATAAACTCTGAAATCGGCTGTTCTTGACATTAACCCCCTTTGCGTGAAATATCGCATCTTGCATACGTCGGAAATTTTCTTCTTACCATATTTTCATTACAAACATTGTGGTTTCAGGTCGAACATAACGTTCGTGCTAATGAAGAGAAAGTGAATCAAATTACCAAAAATTTAGGAGATCAGTTGGCTTCTGTGGAATCTGCACGCTTAAATGCTTTAAACGAAGCTCAATCAGTGAAGAAACATTCAGATGATGTAATTCGACAGCTGAAGCTGGAATTAGCAGAATCTAGGAAGGCTCGTCGGTGAATCTCAGTCAGTGAATAAACAATTGGAAGAATCTAAGAAGGCTCTTGATGCTTTCAAGAAACCCAAAATAGCAATAGCCGGAAATAATACCGTCCACAGGAACATTGAATTTCTCGTGATGTAGTTTTGAACTATATAATAATTTCGTATTCGTAGTTACTTATAAAAATATGGATAAAGAATAAATAGTGACCCCTAATAAACACCTTATACAGGTATTAAAGTATATACTGATAAGAAAGTTAAAATAGATTGTTCTAGCGTTTAATTTATAATGGGTTCTCTCCATACATGATGGGCATATTTTGATGATTATATGAAATATAATTTCATAAAACCCTAAAGGGTTATAGCTTATAGTTTTCTTAGAATTTACTGTGAGAAAATTTATTTTTTTATAGAATAATTAATAAGATGAAAGTTGTACCAAAATTTCTAAATGTGTTACTTAAAACAGACGGACTAGTCGGTAAATAAATCTATCAAAACTTGTAAGGGTAATTTAGGGGATACGTAAATCACATTCTGTACTTTGAGAAATCAAGATGAATTGCATTCTTGCCATTCGGATTACTAATGCACTTTTGGGTACAAAATAGGTTTAGTTAGAAATAATGAAAATCATTCAGTTTGACAACAATTTGTAGGCACTTGCATAATAAGTGCAGTTATTACTTTCATGTAAAATTATATGTTAAATCATATATTTGTACTCCAGGAATGCATAATATGATACACAATTTTTTAGTTGAATATCTAAATTATTATATCATATTCATTTGTTTCAACATGGATTTTTATTTTATTTTTTAATTTATTTTGCAGTGTATATACAAAACGACAACAGGTAGAAGTGAGAGTAGATTATAGAATTTAGAAGAAAAATATGAAGAATGTCTTAAGAAAGTATAGCCACGTGACCTATATAGCTGCATGATAATAAAACATAGTAAAATCTTACAAGCTCAAGTTGCATTATAATGTGTTCCATTTGTTCAAATATTTCGATAGAATCCTCACAAAAGCCATTTTGTAAATGGTTGCAGTTTATCGGTCAATATTTTTTAATCAATGATTTCAATTAGTTCTTATGGGCCTTCTTGTTTACTTCCACAATTTCATGGATACTTATAAGGGAATGTTTAATGACAACATACGCTAAGAATGTCCTCTCCATTACGGTTTCATGGATGTACATTTTATATTGTAAGGTTCCAAATTTGGGAAATGTGGTGAGAATGGTAGATAAGATTGTGGAGTTTGGCATTAAAGTAAAGTCTTAAGGGTTTTCTTCAAAAAAAAAAATAAAAATTTAATTTGTGTATATTTTGTACTTGTCATCCATGAGACCATATTATCTTAAATATTCTAAAAAAATGTTAAGAATATCATTTTGTGCATATTTTGTAATGGTATTAATGAATGAAACCAGGGATAATTTTAGTGGCGAATATTCGTAATATGGCAAAAATTTCATTTTAGGGAAATTTGAAAAGGTGATTTTTTCAGAGCGGGTCGGTGTCCTATTTGCCTAAAATTTATAGTATTTTTTTGGGGTCGGCTTCACCTACATTTGAAAACATATCCTATAAAAACCTAGGTGATTCGCTAGGTAGTATACTACGGTACTACCACCAGTACCTTACAAATACCATGAACTCGCATACTCTAAGCACCAAAGATTGATGATATGTGTCGATGCATGACAAAGGGGTCAGTTGTTGACGTGCGACAAGAATATAATTGACGTGCGACAAGGAGGTACTACGACGCGCGGCGAGGGTAAGTTGTTGGCGTGCGGCACAAGGGGGTTATTTGTTGATGCGTGACAAGGAGGTACTGCAGACGTGCGACAAGGGGGTAAGTTGTTGGCCTTGCAGTAAGGGGATTATTTTTGACACGCGACAACGACATATAGTTGACACGTGACAAAGAGGTACTACTGAGATGCGCGCAACAAGGGGGTAAGTTGTTGACGCTGCGTGACAAGGGGGTTATTTATTGTCATGCGACAACGGCGAATAGTTGATGCGCGAAGGAGAATCTGCAAAAGCATGACAAGGGGGTAAGTTGTTGACGCGTGACAAGGGGGTTATTTGTTGACGCACAAAAGCGTGACAGATAGTTGATGTGTGATAAGGAGGTACTGCAGACACGTGACAAGAAGGTACTGCAAATGCGCGACAAGGGGTTATTTGTTGCGACGCACGACACGAATAATTAATGCGCAACAAGGAGGTACTATAGACGCATGACAAGGGGGTAATTTATTGACACGCAACAAGGGGGTTATTTTTGATGCGTGACACGGACGGATAGTTGGCGTGTGACAAGGAGGTATCGCAGGTATTGACGCGCATACAGCGAGATGCACGACAAAGAGTTTGTTGATGCGTAATAAGGATATTTTTCAATCCCCAGTAGAGTGCGGAGGTGCAAACACGCGACGACAAATTTCCTATCGCGCGTCTGTAGCCTTTTGTCACACCACTTGAAAATCATGCCAAAAATTTCATACAACTCCCAAAAATTCACCTCCCCACGAAATCAAGTTTCAGGGATATTCATCGAGGTATTTTCCACCTCCTATTTCCAAGAGGTCTCTTAAAATGAACCCGAATGAAACTATATTGTTTTGAGGTATTGTTTCAAATAGCTCCAATACCTTTTAGTGTGCTTCTACTTTTACATACATATATATGGAAATTTGTGACTATAGAATATAACAAAAATCGTCTTTCCAATTTGTTGTATGTGTACACCTTTCTCTAAAGGCTCTCATTTCATAACAAAGCAAGAATACATAGGAAAAACTTGTGGAGTTTGGCTTTATAATTTTTAATTGAAATTTTCTTAAATTTTTTGAATCACGACATTCACAAGTATTGAAAATTAATTTTTCGATCATGAAAATGTGATTTATCCTTACTTTTGAAAGACACTCCAAGTGAACCCCTCTTTGAATGGCGGATAGGTAAGAGTTTCATTGAATCAATAATAATTCATGGTCCCAATTTTCATGTTCTTTGTATTAATCATTTCTAGAATTTATTCTATCGATTACATATCATTAATGAATGTGTTATCCAATTTTGTCCCTCAAGAAAAATTGAACAAACGTGAACTTGCACACTAAGAAATTGGAGGGATCATTCGGCCATGGGAGATCACATTTTGATTCTGATGGTTAGGTTGCAGGAGAACTCGGTAATGGAAATGATGTCGAAGTCAAGAAATTGTAGGAATCTCAAAGTCGAGATAAGTGAAAAATGGGGCCCCGAAGTTCAAATTTCAGACTTCGAAAGTTTTATAGTTCAGAGTTTGGTGGACAAGAAAGGGAAAAAACAACTTAAAGGCCCGAAATCCTGAAACCCCAAAGTTAGAAAAGGCTTGGGGTTTTTGAGGTTAGCCCTTTCGGCGTCAAAGGTGCCATGGATCAAGCATGGCGAGTCCGAACTCCAAACTTTGAATTTCAGCGATTCGAAGGTCTAAGAAGGGTCGAGCAGTGAATAGTGCCATACGGAGGAGGGTCAAGGTCTGAAACCCGAAGTCCAAAATTTGACCTTTGGAGTTTTGGAGTTTCAGAGGTTTCATGTGCCGGGATGGATAAGAAAAATATGAAACCCCGAAACACGAAATTAAAAACTCAAAACCCTCGAAAAGGAAAAGGTCCAAACACGAAGTACTAATTTCATACTTCGGAGTTTTGGAATTTTAGAAGTTTTTTCTCGAGCAATGAACAATGCTATGTGACATGGTTTTTGAGTTTGATCTCTGAAGTCTGAATTTTGAACTTCGGAGGTTCGGAATTTCAAAACTCTCAATGCCAAGTTGAGCGACGAAGAGTAACTCGAGCTCATAAATCGAAGGTCCAAGTTCTAAATCCTTAAAGTCGAAGGTTTGGATTTCGGATGATGTGATGTAATTTGGAGTCCGAATAAACAGAGGAAGATAACCACCCACATATATTGTAGTATGGAACCCTCACCTTCTAATGGCCATAACATTTGAGCGGAGCTCATATTTCATAAAATCGAGACTTTTTAGTAAGGCTAAGTATTTAAAAATGAAGAAATATAGTCTGTTATTTTAGAGGGTGTTTCTAGGTTTCTCACCTACCCACATGATGAGGTATGGGTTTCCTTTCTTCTCTAATAAGGAAAATTACAAGGAGGTACGGAGTTTTGCGGTGGTACCCATCATTGTTCCAAGTTATTTTAATCCATTTTATGGTGGTTCAAGCAAGATTTAAAATTCCTTCTCTCTCCCTTATCTCATTCTTCCTATCTATTGTAAGGAGGGGCTCATTTCAATAGGTTCGATAATATTTCTTTTCACCCTCCCCTCTTCTCTTCTTTGTAAGTGAATTTATGGAGTTCAAACCTCCGATTCAAGCTATTATGCAAATTAGTGCCTCTTCGCCATCAGATCTTGCACTATATAAAATCTGTGGAGAAATAATATAAGTTTGTGGATGAATTTCAGTCCTCTCTTATGTTCATTATATTCTCCTTATCTCTCATTGCAATGTTGCTTAACTTTGCATGTTATATTGTGTTGCATATTTAATGGTCGTGTTTAATTCTGAATGAATTCATATAAATTTGTTCACTTATGATGTGTATTGATCCCCTTCAAACTTATTGGTTTTCATCTCCATGTAAAGGAGGTGCTCAACATTCCTTTTGTACATTACCTCTTGTACATTAGGTTTAATTTATTGCAATATTTTCAACCTTGTCTCATTGGAAAGTTAGAACAGATTTTAGAATAGATCCTCCAAAATTTGAATGTGTGTATCAAAATAGAGGAATAAGAACTGACCTTCATCTAGAGAGCCTTCCTGAATGCAAATTCCCACACTTTGGGAAAAGGCTCCATGTTATGTAATCACACAAACAGGTTTCAATCTATAGATTTGTAAATAATTAAAGGAGATACGATTACGCATCAAGATTTTTGGCACGCCTGGTGGGACCAAGAATTCATTCCATGAGCTTTGAAGGTATTTTCAAGAAATTAGGACTTAGAAAACTGTAGATTTCTGATTTTGGAGTTTTCACCTCTCACGATGAACTTGAAATCAATTTTCAAGGGCTTAACTTGGTCAAAAAAAGTCCAAATTTCACCAGTTGATAGATCGAAGGCTAATATTCAAAAGGGTATTTTTAGTTTTTTTAAATTTTTATTTTTAAAATTTTAGAGTTTTTTGAATTTCAAGTTTCAGGATTTCAGAATTTTGGACATCTTAGGATTTTGGAATTTTGGGTTTCGGGATTTTGAGGTTCTCCAAACTTCATATTTCAGGGTTTCAGACATTTGAAGGTCTTGTATTTTTGGGTTTTTGGGGCATTCATTTCAAAACAATTTTCAAACTCTAGAATATCAAATATATAGGTCCTTCAAAGTTCCATTCTAATTTTGTCGAGTTCGATGTGTGACTTGGAAAAACCATGTCCTTTTGAGGCTAATTCCCAACACATATGGTGACTTTGAAGGGATAGAATTCAGTGGTGTAGCAACACAGGTTACCCAAGTACATGAGAATAATTTGAACTAGGTCTGATAAAAGAGAAGAGGGCCTATTTTTCTACCTGTAATTATCACTAGCTAGAAGGAGAGGAAGAAGGCCACATATATAACCATCTCCACCTAATACAACTTTGTATACACCTCCACTTGATAAAACGTTTCTCCAATCAACCATGGTTCTTAGGCCAATCATAATGGCACATCTACAACAACAACCACCTTAGGGACCACCTAATCCCTTTCTCAACTTCAAAGACAATAGTCCACTTGTCGTTAATGCTCAAAACCCTATTTTGATTGCATCACTAAAAAACATTCCCTATTTCATAGGAGATAACCATACAACTCCTATTAACCCCATCCAAAACATTGAAAATGTCTGTGCTATTCATGAAAATAATGAAAAGGATATTGCGGTCAAGTTGTTGTATTCATTTTTCAAGGGTAAGGCCTTACAATGGTTTAGGAGCCTAACAATAGGGTCTATCCAGAATTAGAATCCATTGTGTTCAACTCTTTGTAACCAATTTGGAGAGAGGGCATATAATCTATCTTTATTGGAACAATTGACAAAAATCAAAAGGGCTCCTAATGAGAAAAGGTCAGATTTTAGTTTTTGTTTCAAACAGACATGGAATAAAGATTCGATAGTTTTTAGACCAAGTGTTAAAGGAGCATTCATTTACTTATTGAAGGCTATAAATTTCAAAATCGTTATAATGATCCAATCAATGGGAGGAACAACATTGTTAGAGGCCTATGACATAGCTATCAGGGAAGAGAACTATTGGATTTAAGATGGTAAGCTCGTACCTACCAATGAATCTTTATCTAGACATGAGAACTCCTATAACTAGTCAAAAACCTAAGTTAAATCCCATTCGGCTCGAGAAATCAAAGCAACAATGAGGATTATACTTCTTCAAATGCTTCTAAGGAACTACATGAGGTTATGAAGTGGTTACAGAACCTAAGAAATGAGCTAGTGACTATCAAGAGACAAAAAGCTCGAGTTATAGGACCGTATCGCCTCAAGCTCAATATCAGGCGAGGCCCCCATATCAGAAAAATTGACCACCAACTTAGGTTGTGAATCAAAATCCTAACCAAGGACAACCTCAAGCTGTCAGGCCATTCCGACCATATGACCCAAATGGAGTTTCAACATCAAGAGGCTTGGTTCCAACTCAAAACAACATGGCACAAGAGTACGAGTGGTGGTACGCCTACAATACAACTCACACTCAATCATCATGTTTTAATGGTGCACTAAATCAAGCTCTAATGGTGCATACCGTCGGTGTGTCCCAAGAACCAAGTAAAGAAGGAAATCACTAGCAAGAAACCTAACAAAAGTTACCTCCAACAGAAACCACATTGGTTAATTGCAAAATAGAAGACTTTTTTGGGGTAAATCAACCTCCTTTCAAGGGTGTAGCTATCAATACATGGTCAAAGAAGAATAACATTGATGAAGTATAGTCATTTAACCTTGTAGTTTCTCAACCCACTCTTACACTACAAGGTGCTAATAAGATAAGTGCATCCCCAAATGTATCAAATCAACCTAGTACACCTATTACATAAACACATGTGCCTATTTAGGATCTAGAAAAGGTTGTGACAAGTAAAGGGAAACAAACAAATAATCCATCCCGTTTCAACTTCATAAAAGGTTGTTCCAAGTAAAGAAAACACATGAAATCATTTCCATGTGGGAGTCACTGAAAATCCCAGAACAAAGAGATTTGTTGAAAGCTGCAATGGCCAATTAGTTCTGCCTCAAATGGATCAAACCAAAGATAGGAGAAAGTTCTCACTAATGCAAAGTGCAACAATATGAGGGTCAACCAAGGAAGAATTTGAATCCTCCACCATTCTATGTTTCATTGATCATCACAAACCACTTAGCACATAATTTCATGATCAATTCGGGGGCGAGTAGCTTAGTAATGCCGAAGCAAATAGCAGATCAATTTGGTCTAAAGTATGAGCCGGTTCTGAGAGGAGTTTTGTAGCTAGATGAGACAATAGTAAGAAAGGTTGGGATCATCAAAGGGTTAAGTATTACACTACATGCTTTCAAAAATTTCATAGTTCTGTAAGATGTGTCTGTAATTGACCTTCCGCCACTCTTTGCACTATCTTTATCAAGGGACTTCACTGCCAAAATTGGTGGGTACCTATTAGCAGATTTGTCACACATGCTTTTCAGGATGAGGTATAGAGCCAAAGAAATAATTAGGTCAGAACCAATTTACAATTTCCACATTGAGCCTCATGTCACAAGCCCAATTAACAAAAATTTCTCAGCCTTTGATCAGGAAGAGTGTTCAAATGATCTAGAAACAAGTTTAAGGTTAAAGGTATTCAAGATTTGACTCTCGATGAATGGAAAAACAAAATACATGCTTTTAATCCTTACCAGGAAATGGAAGAATAAGAATTGGGTGTATATTGTGTGCATGAAGAAAATTCACCCATCCCCATCCTCACCAAGCCTGCAAATAAGGATGAAAATGAAGTTTGGAAACTATTTTTTGATGGTTTGAGAACCAAAAATGTGTTGGAAGGGGTAAAGTGTTGGTTTCACCACATAATATCAATTAATATTCACCTTTTCATTTTCATTTTTCCTGTTGCTCAAACAACACAACTGAATATAAGGCTCGATCCATGGAATACATGCATAAAGCACTTACAGTGTTCGGGGATAGCGAGTTAATCGTCAATCGGGTTAGGGGACATCATGTCACAAAAATGACCTACTTAAGAGCTACAAAAATAGAGTATGGGACCTAATTGACTACTTTGAAGCATTCAACATTGAGTCCATACCTAGGAAGAATAATGAAGCCACGAATAGATTCGCAGTCATTGGGAAATATTTGATGTAGTTGATGAGTGTCAAAAGAGATAAAACACAACCACATATCCATGTTATTGTAAGGCCAACAGTTCCAAACAACAACATACGCTAGTAGGTGTTTGGGAATGATAAAAAATCATTAATTTCTTGAAAGACGAGGTTGAATTCTTACCTAGGAATCAAGATAAATTTCATAGTTCGATTTTGTTATAGTGCCTAAGTAGTTGACAAGTGTGCCTAGGATTAATCCCCCTTGGTTACATCTCCAAAAATTTGGTATTTATTTATAGATATAAACATATATATAACCAAATAAATAATGTAGAGGGGATTAAGGCTTAGGAGAAATAGGTACCTACCTTGGGAAATAACATTTACTGGTGCTAATTTATTTTATATTACTATGTTTTTATGAAGAGTGGATTAATTTTTAGTTCCATATATGCTAGTTCCATTTATTAGTTCAATTCAATTCATTCAACATAAAATTACAATTACATAATTATATTAAGAATAATATATTTAGGAGGCCTCAAATATTTACGCAATTATCTTTTTGCAGGATTCTTAAATTTTATTCATACTCGTGTGTTTTGAAAACTTTATATTTTTTTAAGTTTTGGATTTTTATTGTAAGAGAGATGAACCAATGTAGTGCGCACTTCTCTTGACACTATTTCATTATGATGTTATTACTATTGGATTGATACTTAGAGATTTTGATTATTATATCTTGATCAATAGATGGTGGACTATGCAAATATTTGGACTATTGACATGTAGGGATTTACATTCGATTATGATGCACTAAATGACACCGATAGAATGAGTTATATATGTTGATTTGTAGTATTATAATTTTATACTAACATGTCATATTATGGATGTATTACCTATGTTAGATGTTTTGATTAAGAATTTCAGGTAGGGGACTTAGTTCTAAAGTGAGATGCAGATCGAGAAAAACCAAGAAGGCATTCCAAGTTTGATACAATTTTGAGTGGCCCATACATGGTCATACGATGTAAGAACAACAATCCCTTCCAAATATCTAATTTGGATGGAGAAGAACTTCGATTCCGGTGAATGGGATCTATCTCAAACATTGCTACTTAAAAGGAAGAATCTCACCTCTGTAAATATTAGCATAGGATTTTAATTCCTCTAAGTGTGGAAGCACATTGCCTTGTTGTAGTTTAGGTTTCAATTTCCCTAAGTGACTCGGCACATTGTTTTTGCTCTAGGTTGTATCATTATGTAGTTCAGTGTGCCTCCCAAGATGAATGTTATAATAGGAGGAATTTCATACTTGTGAGAGATAATTGTTAATTTCAAAGGAAAATAAATGTAGAGAAAGTAAAATAAGGTTTCAAGATAGTCCATTGCAAGAATAGGTGAATTTCCAGGTCAAGACAATTTTCTATTCTCACAAATCTCATCTCCAAGATTTCCTTATAAGAATTGAGAGTGCAAGCCAATTCAGTTGAGGATCAACAGGTTGCAAGTTGTCGGGAGTAAGTTTCATGTCGAATATAAGTATAGGGATATCATTTATAACTCCATTTCCAATGGATACTTCAAGGAAACGTATCTTTCACCTCACAGGCAGGTGATACCGTGAGTCGCAAAATTGCTAACAAAGTTTCCCCTCAGGAAATATTGGACAAACATGACCTTGAACAAATAAAAATGAGTGATAGATTCTTCCAAGGAGATCAAATTTTAGGATTGACCCAATTGGTTGAAGGCGTGAGCACATTTGAGAGGATTTCAGAAATGAAGAAGCTCCAAAGTTTGAAATTAAGACTTCGCGGTGGGGGCATTTGGAGTTAGGCCGAAGTGAAAGTTGGGGACTCAAAGAAAAGGAACGTCAAAAACGAGAGTCAAAAGTCTAAAACCGGAAGTCGAAATTTGGAATTTCGGATTTCGGGAGTTCATAGGTTTTATGTGCACAAAGTGGATAATCTAACTCCAAAAATTGAACTCCCAAAACCCCATAACCCAAAGTCCTAAAATCCTAAAACCCGAAGTCCCGAAATCCCAACACCGAAGTCTTGAAATGTTGAAACTGAATCCATGAAAAGGAAAAGGTCTTAAACCCAAAGTCTAAGTTTGATAGTTCGAGTTTTGGAATTTGAGAACCTTTTTCTCGAGTGATAAACAATATAACGCAACATGGTTTGAGAATCCGAACTCGAAGGTTGAATTTTGTATTTTATAGGTTCGGCATTTTGGAAGCTGTTAAGTCGACTTGAAGTGATGAACAGTAACACGAACTATGAAATCAAAACCCGGAAGTCCCAAATCGAAATTCTGAAATTTGAGATTTCAGAGGTTACGATGCATGTTCAGAGTTTGAAAACATAGAGCCAACCAGTTACATTTATTACATTATGGCACCCTCATCTTCAGATGGCCATAAATTTTGACTGGAAGCTCGGATTTGGACAAAATCTAACTTTTTGGAAATCTTTCAATGTCCTCTACATAACTACGAGGGTAAGTATATAAAAACGAAGAAATAAAGTCCTCCATTTAAGATGGTGTTTCAAAGTATATCACCTACACAAATGATGAGGTATGGGCTTCCTTTCTTTTCCAACAAGGAAAATTACATTGAGGCATGGGTTTTGCATGGTACCCATCATTATTACAAGTGATTTTAATGTATTTTTGGGTGGTTGAAGCATGATTTCGAATTCCTTCTCTCTCCCTTCTCTCATTCTTCCTATTTATTGTAAAGAGGGGTTCATTTCAAAAGGTTGGAAAACTTGTATATGCCCCTCCCTTCTTTATCTGTAAGAGATTTGTGGATATTTCAAACCTCCCTATTAAACATTGCAATGTAAAATTTGACCCTTTGGCCCTACATGTGATGTATTGTATCAAATTTGAGAGCAATAAAATTGGATCTGTGGATGCTTTAAATCCTCTCTTGTGTTATATTGCAACTTTTTGATCTTTCATTGTATTGAAGGTTATTGTGTATCGTTGTTGTTTTCGGTACAAGGTTCCGTAGTGGTGTTTTTATTATGCGGGTTGTTCAACATCCTTCTTGGTGTATCACCATCCCTTAGAGTAGGTTTTAATTTTCATCCATTTTCTCAATCTCTATCTCCTTGGATATATTAGATTAAGGTTAGATTTGCAACTCTCTACACTTTGGAGTAGTTGGCACTAGGATAGAATAGGAATTCTGCCTTCTCCGGAGAGATTTTCCAATCGCAAATTCCCACACTTTGGGAAAATATCTATGTTATGGGATCACACTTTGAAAGTTTCAATATATCAATTTGCAAACAATAATGGGTGATGTGATTATGCATCAACTATTCCCACTAAGAGTGGAAGATTGTAACCTTTGTATGTTTGAAAGAAATTCTTTTATATTTTCTTTATTCCAACTTGTAGTAACTTAGTTGAATGGAGAAATAACTTTAGTTATATACCTTCTTGCAAAGGACTATTTTATTATAAGAAATGGATTTGAAGTTCTTGTATTACAAATGGATGTTCTTGCAAACTTTCATTATCATATTTGAATTGTATAGTTGGAAAGAGAAATCTTAAAGTTATATTTTTAAAAAGGTCTTGCATTTCATCTTATTGAAGTTGTATGTTAAAATGGAAAAGTGATTTTAATCATGTTACATTATTGGCAAGTTGGTTTTAAAATGAAAAGTAGATAAATTTCATTCAAGAGTGTTGTATTTTCTCCTATTCAAATGATCATGGAAGAAGGAATATTGAGTAAATTTCATATCCAAATTTAACATTTTATTACAAAGGAAAAATAAGGGAATTACGCTCCTTACTAAATGTATGGTGTGCTTAAGAAAATATATTTGTCTTCTAGTTTTCTCATAGACGAATGGGTAGGAAACTATAACCTCTTCTCTCACAATCACTATCTAAATGTATTTAAGTGAATGTTTTAAATTTAAGTAGAACAAAACAAAAAAACAAAACTCAATGATAGCTACATATTTCTACTTATATAAATTGGTTACTATTTAAATATAAATATTTCTATATATTTTAATTAAAAAAATTTAATATTATATAATAAATTCGTAGTGTGTTAGTGTATATATATATTATAATATATACTAGAAATAAAATTAAATAAAAAAACTTTATTTTACGCTGAGTGGCTCTTATTTTATAAGTGTATATCAAATAAAATTTTTTAAAAATTAAATTTATTAAGTATAGGGCTGGGCCGAATCCACACCTCCTTTTTGTTTATATTATTAAAAAAAATAAGAATGTTCTGGGGGCTCGGCCCCCCATCCCCAATTAATAAATAAAACAAGCTTTAGGTGGGCCGCGCCCCTCCTCCCCATGATATTAAAAATGCACAGCTATGTGTGACCGCGGTTTTACTCAAACAGGTCGTCCTTTTAAAAATACAGGCCACTGAGTATATAACACAGTCAATTTATATATATATATATATATATATATATATATATATATATATATATATATAGTGGTTAAAATTGATTTTATTTTATAAAATATATATATACATATATGTGTATATATATACATGCTAAATATGTAGGGTTTATTATTCTCTACCCAAATGGGTATATACACATTGTGTATACAATCAACTTGGAAGAAAAATCTCAAATAAATACCAATAAAGAAGGGAAAATAATACCGACAAAGAAAATGGGTAGATCTTTATTTTAGCACAAAAACTTCATACAAAATGGACCTTCCAATTCTCTCTAATGATCTCCATGGCTTCATCCCCTTCTCCTCCTCCAAACCTGCAAAATAAGAATGAACAAATGAATGAGAAATTAGGGTAAATGGAAATAAAAAGAAATATATAAAAATATTTAGGGCAACCCAAATCGATGGGCTATGATAGATTTAAACTAGTGTCCTAGATTTAACCCTACATCACTTAAGTGGGAGGTATTTTGTGGAAAAAAAAAAGGCATGCGTAATGGGGTGAATGGGGCGACTTAGTGGCTAGAAAAAGTAGATGAAATTTTGTGTTATAAAATAAAGTATACTTTGTGCATGATAACTAATTAAACTTATGGAACTTGGTTAACATTTTTTAAAACATAAATATTTGTAGGAAGTAAATTAATAGTATTTAATTATTAATTTAATTCCAACTTCCAAAAGCTTGTGTAGAAAGGCTTTATTCAAGAAATTTATTAATTTGTGAATAATGTATAACCTTGTACATCCTTTTCTAACGAGAAAAAAAAATTGCTGTAATTATTTTCTAATTAAATTAATAGGTTTTATTTTGATTTGAGAGCATAAAAATTGGGGGCATTAGACTTGGTATCGAGCCATGGGTTTAACGATTGGACCATGGGCACGCTTGGAAACATGAAACAGTGCAAGTAAACCTAGCATAATACTAAATCTATATCACACAACATTGCATGATATTTTAAAACGTAGAAAACTTAGAAACCGAAATAAAACCTAGATGATTATAAACTCACTCTCGCATTGATTTGTGCAAGAGGCACAAAAAGAAGAGGATTTCCTACACATGGATCTAGACCTACTACCCCTAGATCAGAATTAATAGCTAAATAGCACGAGATCTTGTAGATGCTACAAGATGTTAATGCCACTATACACGGAGAATCTTTAGGAGGGTGACCTAGTAGACATGACAGAGAGCCATTAGTGGAGGCTCATGCACCTTCACATCATAAGAGTGCGAGGATAGGCGGAGATATCCCTTGTGGTGTCGGTTAGAAATGAAGCACCTTCTAGAGAGCATGAATATAGAGCTATGGGAAATAAAGACAAATCTTGGAGCCCTAGGCTAAGAGATGATCATGTAGGGAGACCTAGGAGCCGACAATCGATGGTAGCAGATAACATTAGAGAGATAATGAAGTTTTACGCACCTCATTTTTCTAGAGACACATGAGGATTTCATGCAAAGGCATAGTTGGTTATCTTGAGAAGATGCTTAAAGCTATTTCCTTATTCTAACAACACAAAATCTCATGTTACTATCCATTTTATGATGAAGGAGCCATAGTTTGGTTGAGGATCGAGGATTAGAAGCTCCATGTGGATTCGAGATAAAACTACTTGGGAGCTCTTTTAGGAGTGTTTCAAGAGTAGATATATATCCAAGAAATTCATCCAAAAAGAGATCGATGAGTTTCATGACTTGTGACAGGCCTCCATGATTGTAGCAGAGTACGAGGGTTAATTTTTGAATATGCTTCAAGATGTAGACTACATGCAGGATGAGCGGGTTAGGGTTCACATGTTCATCAAGGGCCTAAACTTACGCTTAGGAGGGTAGTGCACATTAATTGTCCATGAGACACTATCAGAGGCCATGGAGAAGGCCTATGTTGTAGAGGAAATAAGGGGGAAGACTCAACAAGCTTGAGACATAGCAAGGATTCATATACATCAGATGTAGGATAGTAGGTATAGAGGATTAACTACTCTCCCTCGGGGTTGACATACTTCATCACAGTCTTCCTTCAGGCCTCCTCCTCCAATAAAGCAAGAAAAAAATAGTAGATTTGACCACCCTTTCGACCTCCACAATGTCATGATGATCATAGAGGGTCTATTATGTGACCTCCGGCTAGGGGGCCTAAAATCTCGCAAGCTATACCTTAAGAAAACATAGAGTACGTCCACCATAATACCAACAAATATCTATGGCTAGATCATCGGGTTCTATAACACGGACTCTAGGGTGACTGGAGGAGTATCTACTCAGTGGAGAGTACCAGGTAGTTGTTATGGGTCCAGCGTACATAGACATCATTGGAGAGAGTGCCTTCAAAACCCCGCTAATTAGGGTAAGGAACCTCTTTTGAGCCTACGGTTGGTTACATGGCTAGGAGAAATAGGATTTATCCAGTGATCGAGAACCGCAAGAAAGAGTGCCAGGAATGGTGATTGAGGCCATAGGTAGCTTTGGTGGTATTTCTACCCATATTTTATTTGATTTAGGCTCTTTAAATTCTTTCATTTCTCCATCATTATAAAAGCAATGAAGGATTGTCATAGTTAGGTAGGGCCTTAGTTCGGATGTTGATATTTCTTTTGGAGATAAAATCTCGGTGGACTCCTTAATTAAGGAGTGTGTAGTGGACCTAGGAAACTTCACCATGAATTTGGATCTTTGTATCCTTTCCCGGGTTCATACAAAGTTATCTTGGGAATGGATTGGTTGTCTATAAAAAGAGGTAGATTTGATGGTTACGGAAATTTTAAAGCTTGTGTAGATGATGTGGGAATGGTATCGGTGATAGTTGGAGTTAGGAGACCCATCTCTATTCGCACCATATCTGCTATGTAGATGAAGCGGTGTACATAACGGGGTTTTCATTTATATGCCATCACAGTTAATGAACAATCATAGGATGAGACTCATTGACCATCACTTGATGACCACCCCATTTTATAAGAGTTTTCAGATGTTTTTGCTAGCATGATGTCAAGGCTATCTCCCCACGGGAGATAAGCTGTTCATACTAATTTGGTTCCTAGAGAGGATCCTATCTCATGTGCACCATATAGGATGACCACACCTTAGCTATGTCGGCTCAAGTGAAAGTTAGATGCCATTCTTGATAAAGGACTAATCCATGCTAGTGTTTATCCTTAGGGTGAACTTGTGAGTTTTGTAAAGAAGAAGGATGGATTTTTGTGTTTGTGTGTTGACTACACATAGTTTAACAAAGTAACGATAAAGAATCAATACCCCTTCTATAGATAGATGATTTATTTTATCATATGTTGTGTGTCACCGCATTTTCTAAGATATATTTTAAGTTAGGATACCATTAGCTAAGGATTATAGAGGCGGATATCCATAAGACATCTTTTTGCACGAGATATGGCCACTATGAGTTCACAAAGTGGTGTCTTTTGGTCCGATGAACATCCTTGTAGTATTTATGAGTTTGATGAATGGGGCGTTCAATAATTTTTGGATCGTTTCATGCTAGTGTTCATTGATGACATTTTAATATACTCACATATGCATGAGGAGCATGAGGAGAACCTTCACTTATTTTTGTAGTGTCTTCAAGAGCAACAACTTTATGGGAACTTAGAGAAGTGTGTCTTTTTCCAAATGTCGGAGGTTCAAGTACCTAGCTCACATTATTTTTGGAGAAGGTATCACAATTGATCCTTCCAAGATTAGATATTTTTATCTCTCTAAAGTGCACCTGCAGAGAGATGGTGCATGAGTGTTCTAAGCATGGAAAAAGGATCTCTCTCTTGTAGATACAATGGAAACACCTCACGTCTATGGGTATACCTATTATTGATGTATCCTAAACTGATTTTTCTAGGGTTAAGGGTAAAAGATGACTGTAAAATAATTAAAAATGAGGTGATACACCAAATTTGTATGAGGGATTTGACTGAGTATATGCACAATTGATATGGGAAGAATTCTTGATGCACGAGCCAACAGTTTTTTGTAGAAAATTAAGGGTAAACACTTTGATGTATTGAGGGAAAGTATCACAACAATACTGCTAAGTTAAACATGCACATTAATATCACATAAATTACTGAATTTACAACAAGGTAAGATGATCAATCAGGGAACTTACATTCACAAGATTAATAGAAAATACACAAGACTGCAAATAATTGGAAAGGCAGAAAATACTTCACATTCAAAGGGAAAAACTGGAAAAATTGCTTCAGCACTCCTGTATCTAAAAATTCCTCCTCTGTGCTTTGCTAAGGCACACAATATATAGAAAATTTGATTTCCCCCCCTTCCTAAAAATAGACTAAGGCTTGTACTCGCCCATGCATCCTATTTTTATCCTTCATCTATTAATAAATAAAGGAATAAAAATAGAACATGCAATTACAAATAGGCATTAATAGCCTTTGATTACATCTCAGTCAAACTGAAGTTGACTGTTCTATTTTTAAGAAAAGAATGGTGAATAATTTTCTAATAATAAGCTTGCTTCTTTGGGAAAGTCTCTTTCCTTGTGCATGTGAATTTGTCTTCTTGTCTATTTTGTCCTCTTGTGAAGGCATGTAAAAATTTACTCCTGTTTGTGAGCAAAATAATTACAACACTTGCAAAATTTGCAAAATAATCCATCCACTCATCCACTTGATGGGGACCACCTCCATGTGCACATGCTTAAATTTTCCTCTGCAGTCTGTGGGGCCACCCTTGCACTTGATCACTAATCTCCATTCAGTTTGGCCACCTTTGTGGACTTAGCACATTATTGAGTTTTAGATGTATATGGGGGCACTTTTGTAAAAGACCACCATGTCATATTCAGCCACCTTTGATTAAACATGACCATGTAATACTTGTCGGATTTTGCATTTGGGTAACACTTGATTATAGTTTTATAACCCTTACCTTTTGGGTGATCATCGGTGAACATGATTCGGTCGGCACTTTATATTATTTGAAGTTGGACTATAGTTGATCCTTTTGACATTTTAAATGCAATGATTTTGTTTTAATCATGGGGCTGGCCCCTTTGCACGATGACTCACCCCTTCAATAGTTGGTCGTGACATGGCTAACTCAGGTAGAGTTTGTTGTAACCCTGGTGGTTTGCATTGAAAATTGGTGATGATCTCAGTCGATCTCTATACTATTTGATTACAAACCGTCGATCTGGAACCTGTGGTTAGGGTTTTAAACTCACATTTAATATGGCTGGTGGAAACTGACCATGATGGTTTGCTTTGATATTGGAGATCGATCTTCAACCTTCGATCTGTGTACTTGTCAAATTTTGATCATCGATCACTAACTCCGGGTGAGTTAGGTTAAGTCGCGGTTGATGTGGGTGAGTTAAAAGGTACCCAAGCTCTATCCTTTGGTCATTATTTTGCTTGCAGAGTGGCGAAGCCATGGAAAAATTATTGCAGACTGCCATTTTTGATGTGTTGAGCTTGATTCAGTTCCCCTTTTTGGTCTTTTGAACACTGAAACATCTGTTTTTGGTTCTTTTTTCTCTGTCTATGATCTTCTCTTGAGCTTTCTAAGTGGGATGGTCAATGGTTGTATGTTCGAGCTTCGGTTTCTTGTGGCCTTTTGAATCACTGTACTTTTCCATTGTGGGTACTTTTGAAACCTAACCCTCTGCATAAATGGTTCTCTAAGCTCGATTGGATCTACATCTTTCTTGTTCTTCTTTGTTTGAGCTCTCTAAGCAAGGTGGTTTGTGGATGTTTTCCACCATGGTGAGAAATTGATATTTCAAGCATGGAAACTATGTCATCCTTTAGCCTCTACATTTTCTGAGATCTGAAGCTTCGTCATTTTTTGAGGACTTGACAACTCCATGTTAATTGGTAAGTTCTGTTATTACTTTGATTCCTCACTACCCATTAATGGGTCTTCGTTCATTAGCGCCAGATCTGTGCATTTTATAATGTGATTCAAGATATTATTTCTATCTTGTAGCTCAGCCTTAAATCACATTTTGTGTCCTTAGTTGGAAGGACGTTTGAGTCTCTATCATTATTGTTTTTGTTTTTTTCGAGGTTCACCTAATAAAACTCTAGCCTGTCATGAGTATTTGGTTTTGTTTGCAATAACTAGCTGAAAAATGGGTTTCGTATTTTCTATTTGAGGAGTGCCCTTCTATTATGAATGTGCTTCTATTCACAGGAATTTATATCTTCATGGGGTTACATGTGTCTCTGATTCAGAGTTTGTTCTTGGTCAATCCTTGAGACTTTTCTGAAACCCTGGATATTCTTGATTATTCTTTGCATTCCATCTTCTTTGTACTTGCTAAAAGACTTCAAACGGCTCGACCAATGACCTGATATTTCGATCTTGCACTCTCTATTTCCTTAGATATGGGCCATGAATTTGGAGCTCGACCTGTCTGTTGGGTTATCATTCGAAACTTGTGAATAATATCGTAGAGGGATTCTATGTTCGACTTCTTTATTTGTTGTAATCTCCCTATTAGAGATTTTTGTGGAAGTCCTTTGGGCTATTTCTTACCGAGCATTTCAAGCTCTGGTTTCTATGTTTTTCTTGGAGATTTTGCATCGATATATGATTCTTCATTGTGGGTTTCGATTTCTATTTTTCTCATCGGTTCACCATTATTGTTTCATATGTCACGGGTAAACTCTTCTTTGAAACCTCTATTATTTTCTCATAATAAAGTCTTCAAATCTGGATTTGAATTCATCGTTCATTGGCCAGGATCTGGGCTTTCTGAGACATGGGTACTCATAGATCTGTAACTTTATTGTGATAACTCTTCAACTTGTACCAATATA
Organism: Taxus wallichiana var. yunnanensis; assembly: GCA_018340775.1. NCBI lineage: Eukaryota > Viridiplantae > Streptophyta > Pinopsida > Cupressales > Taxaceae > Taxus > Taxus wallichiana. The sequence goes on along the minus strand of CM031239.1, from coordinate 1,033,802,639 downwards.
AGTGTACCTTTTGTACTGGCTAATAGCCCCACTTTAACAACAATGATAACCTGATGAAAAGTTGTATATTTTATAATGATGTACTCTTTCTTTTGTGAATGAAACCCACTGCCTTCTGTAAGATTCATGCTTCCTTATTTGTGAGCTTCAAATAACACAACTGTACCTTTTAAAGGTTTTTTTACTTCGTTTGCTAACTCGGGTCTGTATTTTCCTAAAAGTTACACCCATTTAACCAATCTGGGTTTGAGAACGTAAATTGTTATATTCTTTTGGGGCTCGAGTTGTGTGTTTTCTTCAAAATCTCATCAATATGTTCATTGAAACCCTTCTTGATGAGCACCATCTTTGCATATGGGATATAGCTTACTTTGATCCTTACTTTGTCAAAATGGATTATGCTTTGATCTGAATCTGTACCTATGTTGTAGAATTTTGCCTCTTTTGTTCACTGGGTTGTACTTCAATCTATAGCATAACATGATGTGCATTTATCTTTAGGCTGTAAGTGGTCTTGTTTCGTGTAAAGACTAACCATTTGAATATGAATTCTGCTCACTGAGTTCATAGTGTTACAGTTGTATGCTTTCTAAGAGACATTTTGTTCCTTGAAATTAGTTAGCCTGACTTTGATAAAGTCTGTAACTAAAATGGCTTGCCTGAAACTCTGCATTCTTTTATATATATATCTCTCTTCAGTTCACCTTTTGGATTGATCTCTTGTAACCTGTAGTTGCATTTGCACTCTTTGATTCTGAAGTTGATTCTGTAACTGAATACTGAACTGGTTGCATTGTGAATTGTAACTTTGTACTAGACATCCTTCCTCATTTTTAGTTGTAAAATGGTTTTGAAATTTTGATTCGAAAATTGAAAACTGTAGAAGTTAATCATTTACTTTTATTTGAGAACTTGGAAAGGACATATTATTTCTGGAAATTTCTGTTCACAAATTCCTGCATGCTAAACATTGAAGTTTTGTTGAAATGTTGTAGTTCCATTTCTTCTCTGCTTCAATACTGTATTTGAGCTTCATTACAACTTTAGTATGTATGCTGAAAAATTTAAAATATCCATTTTACATGGTGAAGCCCTGTCAAAATTTTCTCAGATTTCCTTATCCATTTTGTTTCAGCTGCAATTTTATCTCATTTCGGTTAACTTCAGCTTCTTGAAATCTAATTCTTCTTCTTTAGTTGCAATCTAAAACATGTACTTCTATTTGTCAGTCTCTCTTTTTGTACTGTAACTTCTTCTATTTGTATGACAATTACTGAAACTTGAGTTGTATTCTTCCTTCATTCCAAAGCATGTACTTAATGACTTAACTGCTTTATGCCATAGGATAGAAGTCATTGAACTCTGCAATATTTGTTGAAAGACTTTATTTATTTCTTCTTGGTTACAACCTATACCTGCACACTTAAGAAAATAGTTAGAAAATATTTAGGATTTTTGGCCTCTCTTATGTCCATGGTTTTTCTTTTCTTCTCCCTCCTTCTTTCTGAGTGAGTAAAACATGTATACAGTTTGATCTTCAAGTAAACTATATCTCCTGTTGTTAGAGATCCATGTGCACGAATTAGGACAAGTAATAGGAATATGGATTGTACCTTGAGCTCATAAACTGATAGTTTCCTCTTTTCTATTTTTAGGTGCAGTGCTCTCAGCAATGAAGATAAAGAGGGAACAAAAGTGAAGAAGAGGATGCATCAACCGAAGGAAAAACCTCAAGGAAATTATGGGTTCACTCATACTCCTTTATTTTTTATTTCATACATGTTTACCTCTTATTTAAGTAGATGTACGTTACTTTCCTGTTATATCCCATGGCTTGTGTGGGAACATTTGAAATTCCTTATGAATAAAACATTGAATTATGAAATTGAGTTGTGTATTTCTTTCTGCATTTCGCTTTCTGATATGGATTATATGATGAACTAAACAACCCAATACTATAATTGAATATCTTAATCATGAAGGAAAGAACATTAAAGAATACCTGTAACATCCAGTAATGAACTATGATTTTTGTAATCTGTAGTCTTGATTTCTACTTCAAAATGTATTCTACAATTCGGTGTCTTCATCAAGACAACACAACTTTCCTTCGGGGCCTTGTGTTCTTTTGCTGAAGATAGCATGAAATTGTAGGCTATGTGATTTGTTATGTTTTGTAATAGCACACATAACTATATATTTCATGTAATCATTAATTAATTCAACAGTAAAAAAATTGTCTGAAAGAAACTCCCCTGGCTTTGGTATACTTCACCAATGCTATCCATCATAACAAATTTTCGAGTTGCCCATTTTAACACAAGTACAAAAATGTCAACATTTTGGCGATCCTATGGGGAAAGATGCCTCCTAGCTTATAAACTAGTTCCTTGCTCTTATCCATTAGGCATTGAACCTAAAGCATGTAACCAAAATATTCCTTCCTAAAGGTCCAAACCTTCCAAAATGAACTAAAACGGGAAAGGATCTGGTAAACCAGATCACGTGTAGAAATTCACTTATTGAATTGAAAACATTGCAATGTGCAGGAATTGCACTTATTGAAGGGAAATCCTACTCTAAACAGACATTGTAAGATTTTCAATAACAGTGTTTGAGAAACATACCATTCATAGGAATGGTAAGTTCCTCTCCATTCAGCCTTGAAAGATGAAAAGTATTGTGTTCTTTGTAAGTTGAAATCATGTAAGGACCACTCCAGATTGTATCAAACTTTGTGTGTCTTCCTAGCTTTACATGATCAACATCCCACTTTAACACAATATATCCTTCATTGAAGACTCTGAATTTGGATTTCTTATCAAAATTCTTCTTCATCTATTTTTGATTCTTTTCCATGTTCACATGAGCTTGATCTCTTAGCTCTTATAACTCCATTAATTCTACATAACGAACCTGTAATGGTTCATTCTCAAGAAGCTCCATTTGGTGCAGCAAATCTAATGTGGGTAACTCAACTTAAATAGGCATTCTTTCTTCTTTTCGTAAACAAGCTTGTATGATGAATTTGCAACTGATATTTTTTTGAGTCACTCTATCATCCCAAAGTGTTGAATTCAGCATCAGATGCCAAGCTCTTTGATTATCCTTGAGTGTTCTTCTGATGATCCTTAAAATATTCTTGTTAGTACTTTCAGCTAAGTCGTTACCTTGTGGGTAATAATTAGATGAAGAACTTAGATAAATTCCATGGTTGACAACCCAATATGTTACCTTTGCACCAAGAAATGCTAAAGCATTACTCGATATGATAGTTCTTTGAACACCAAATATGCAAACTATACCTTCATAAAAGGATAATATTGAGGTTTCGTTAGCATCTTTCAAGGCTATTGCTTCATTCCATCATGTAAAATAATCTGTAGCAGTCAAAATACACTTATGTCCTTGTGAAGAAGGTGGGTTTATCATGCCAATAAAGTTAATACCCCACTACATAAAAGGATGATCAACTGAAATAGGTTGTAGAGGTAGTGAAGCTAAACATTCTTTCCTAAAAAGAAAGAACATTTCTTACACTTTTTGATCCATTCAAAACAGTCCTTGAATATGTTGGGCCAATAGTAACCAGCTTTCATAATTTTTAAGGTTGTGGTATATGCTGAAAAATGACCTCCTGCAGGTCCTTCATGGAATTCTGATAATATTTTCTGAATTTTATCATAGTCAACACATCGCAACAAGATTCCATTTATATCTCTTTTGAACAACACACTATCAATAAAGATATAAGGTACAACTTGTAATCTGAAATACCTTCATTTATTTTTGTCCATACCTTCCGGATAGGTGCCATGCTGTAAATAGTTAACTAAATCAGTCATCCATCTTGATTCCTGGACTTCTTGAGCAAGTTCAGGTTGCTGATTTTCTAGTTGAACCATGATTTTGATTGTTGATACTCAATTTCAGCATGTTGTTTTGAATCATTTGGTTTTACAGCTTGTTGTTTTTCCATATCAGCAATTAGATGTTCACACAAGCCTTTCCTTGAACTATCTTCACAACATGAATATCAACATCATATTCCATGACCTTCGTTATCCAATTTTCTCTTTTCTCATTCAATTCTTTATTTAACAAGAAAGATTTCACACTTGGATGAGAAACAAGAACATGAATTTTATTGTTTGAAAGCATGTACTTGAAATTTCTTATGCCTATGACTACTGAAAGTACTTGTTTTTCAAGAAATGTGTACCTTGTTTTGTAATCATGAAAGGTCTATCCAAAGAAATTAATTGTTTGTTCAACATTTTCATCATTAACTTGAGTTAATATGGTTGAGATTGTTTCAGCTCCTGCGAGTGAATACATTGTAAAATCTTTATCAAAATTTGGATTTGCAAGAGTAGGAGATTGAGATATGGCTGCCTTGATTTATTCAATTATTTCTCTTCATTTGTTGGTCCAAGATAAAGTCTTATCTTTCTTTAACATAGTTGTAAATGGTTTTACCAATGCTGCAAAATATGGAACAAATCTTCTAACAAAGTTGATTTTCCCAAGAAAAATATGTAATTCCTTCTTATGATGAGGCAATGATAGCTATGATATGGCTTCAATTCTGAAAGGATCAATTGCTAAACCTTGTTTAGAAACAATATGACCAAGCAATTTACCTTGATGTACTGAAAAGATAGACTTTAGTGGATTCAAAGATATTCCAATCTATCTGAATAACTAAAAATTCTACCTTATATGTATTAGATGTTCTTCTGGATTTTTTTGCTAATACGATAATGTCATCTAAGTAAACTAGGAAGCATTTATTTAACAAGATACAAAAAGCCATGTCCATTGCATGTTGAAATGTTGCACCAGCATTTGAAAGGCCGAAAGGCATTCTTTTGTAAGAATAAGTACCCCACTTAGTGGTGAAATCTGTTTTATACCTATCCTCTTCTCAGACTAAAATCTGATTATATCCACTATAGCCGTCCAGGAGAGATAATCTATCTACACTAGAAACTGTTCTTAAAATATGATCCATATTTGGGAGTGGGTAATGATCTTTTAATGAAGCTTTATTAAGATCTCTGAAGTCTACACATAATCTGATTTCACCATTCTTCTTCCTAACATGAACAAGATTGGCTACCCAACTTGAATGCTTACCTAGAAAGATAATACCTGATTCGATCAACTTAGATAACTCTTTCCTCATTAGAGGCTCTATTTTTTATTCACAAGCCTCTGGTTTTACCTAACTAGTTTAGAATTTGGCTGTAATTCGATAGTATGCTATGTTAAACTGGGATCAAATCGTTTCAAGTCTTGGTATCTCCAAGTGAAAACATCTTTAAATTATTTGCAAAGATCAATAAATGAATGATTTTTAGCTGAGTAACATACCTTTCCAAGAAACAAATCTTTCCCTTCTTCAACTGAGATCTCCTCGTAATTATCAAAGCATTTGTTGACATTTTAGTATTGACCTTCCTTAATCGGTCATCGTGGCTTGAAGATGTCTTCTAATGTGACAAGACCTCAAGGCAGCTTATTTGTCTTTAGTTGAACAATTTGGTCACCATATAAGTGCTATAATTTCTCCTGATTTATTACAGAAAATTCAGCTTCTTGCTGTAAAAATTTACAAATTTGATCATTATTTTAAAAACATACCAGTTAAAATCATTATCAGGTATTTAAATCCCGACAAATAGCTTAATATGAGGATGAATTTTTTTGTTCTCTATCTGTTCGACACTTCAAAATTAGCACCAACTATTGCAAGTCTATCTGCATGCTTATTTTTTGCTCTAGGAATAGATTGAATATTAATAGCCGCAAAATCTTCCATTAAGTCTGAAACTCTATGTCTGTAAGACTTCATTAATGGATTCTTACAAACATTAAAATTTATTACTTGATTGATAACCAACTCATAATCACCAAAAATATGTAACATGTTGATACCTCTCTTTCTATCCCAAAGTAAGCCATGAATTAATGCTTCGTATTTAGCTGCATTGTAAGTGTATGAAAATTGGAGACTCAAAGTTGAGAAATACCTTTTGTTTGTTGGGAAATTGAGCATCAAACACGCTCCTTATCATTTTTTGTTCTTAGCTCCATCAAAATGAAGCTTTCAAATCCCTTTCGCTAAATTTTCTTTTAAGACGGGACAAAGCAAGGGAAGTGGTGTGTTTTCTTCATGTAAACAATACACACCAAATAGATGTTCTTAAACCTCCTTGAAAGGATCATGAGCATGTTCTTCAACTGTATTTTCATCCATAAACATGTTAGAAACACCATCTAATGCTAAAACATGAGCTACATCATCAAAATCAGACTGGTCTAAGGCTGCATAATTAGCTACTACATTGGAAGAGTGAGGCTCAATGTGAAATATGGCCAATGGTTCTGAATTGATAGTAACCTTGGTGCCATAACGTGTAGTGAAAAATAAAAAGGACCAATCTGAAGAGAGATAACCTCCTATCTTTGTTGTGAAATCTCTAGATAAGCATAATGCAAAGTAAGGAGGTAAATCTACAACAATGACATCTTGTAGAATAGAAACATTTGGGCAAGCATGCAATGTTACCTCTAAATTTTTTATTACACCAACTGTATTAGTTGCAATTCCATCAAGTTGTAAGACACTCTTTTCTATAGGCTCATACTGCAGACCCAATTTTTCTGCAATTGCTTTTGGCATAACTGTGATACTTGCACCATTGTCCACCATATAGTTATGAACAAGATGTTCTATAATAATCAATGATAGATAAAATGGTGCGATTTTCGATATCATGAGCATTTAAGACTTTCTGAACCATCCATTTAACTTCTTTGACACGGTCTTGTTCCATTATTCCAAGGACCATGTCTACTTTCCGAATTCTTTTTTGTTGTTTTAGATGAAATATGTAGCTTAGCTAGTTCATGAGAAAGTAAATCCTGTTTTCCTTGAATACTTAGAGCATCCCACATTGATATGTTAACATTATGGTTTTTCACTACATCAACAATGTCAAAAGAAACACCTGTTTTAGATACAGATTCTATTGTTTTAGCATAGGTTTTGGTGAAAACCGATTTGATTCAACTACTTTTGATATCTGAGGTATAAATAACCTTCTTCGATTAGGCTATAGATGTTTTTTTGTTCTTTACCGGCTGTAACACCTACTATTTTTTTAGGAACATATGTAATGTTAGCTGATTTTGGGCTTATGCTTGTTGTTTTATCAGTGATAGTAGGTAGAACATGCGTATTTTGTGCTTTTATTATTCTCTACACCTTTTCCTAAGCCCTAGTAGTAACTGCAATGAAATCATCCTCACTAAAACTGACTAAATTTTGTTCAAGTGCCTTCTGAACCTGAGTATCTTACTGCCCACCCTCCATTTGAGGCATGAAAAATTTCTTAGAGTGAGGTTGTGTAACAAGATTTGTGTTCATAAAATAATTTGGATAACTTGCAGTTGAATGAGGTTGATTACAAGGTTGACACCACTCTTCTGTAGCCATATTAATTGGGACTAAAGCGTTAGATGAACTAGGAGCCTTTCGGTCAAATTGCCTTTGCTGATAAGGCTGCCTATTTTGTTGATTTAGCTGGTTTTTCGATAAGGAGCCTGATAAGGTCTACTAGGTAATTCAATCCTATTCTCAATTGAATTCAGCTTGTTCCCCATAGTTTGTAAAGCTTTAAATATGTCATATGATGGGGCTGCAATAACAGGTTCTATAATTGTGATAGGCTAAGGAATAGGTGCTAAATCTACCAAAAAAGGCATTGAAGGCCTTGGTGCTAATTTTCCATCTTGAATAAGACTATTTTCAGCTCGGATGGTAATATCATAGGCTGCTAGGAGTGTCTCTCCTCCCATAGATTGAATCATAATTGAAATATCATTGTTTAATGCCATAAAACAATAATGAAAAGCACGATCAACTTGAGGCTTGACACTTGCTCGAATTCTATCCTAAGTTCGCAAAATGGATGTTAAAAATAGACATAAATTCATTGGGATCTCTTTTAATAGTAGAAAAATGTTCTATGACAGATAAATGATCTGAATTATCTTGAAATTGTTTCAGAAATTTATCACCTAAGTCATCCCAAGTTCTTATGCATCTAATATCTAGATTTATATACCATTGCAAGTCTTGTCCTTTGAGGGATGCAGATAAGAGTCTCAAAGCTACATCTTCATGAGTAATATTATGGACTGGACATATGGCTACAACATCTTTGATGTGCTATGTAGGTGTAACCTGATTTTCACCCATGAATGATGGCAAATTTTTCATCACGACATTAGGGATGTCATGATAAACTAGGATGGCTAATGGACTACCATTAGTAAAGGTCACCAAATTCCTAGGTGGTTAAATAGACATTTTAAAAACTAGGATCTGAATGGAGAAATTGATACATGGTGAAGGAATATTAGGAGGAGGGTTATCAAACCCAGGCCTATTATAAGGTAAAGTATTACCAAATCTTATCCTTCTTACAGAATTCAAAGGTAAAGAAATAAACTAAGTTTGAATTCCTCTTGCCGATGATCTTGTAGTTACTTTAGGCATGGAACATGCTACAAAAATGGTCTAAAATCAGCCTTATGGAGTCGCCAAATAAATCTTTAAATCTTTAGAATAAATTGTTACAACTTACTGTCCTAAAAGTAACTTTTATTTGCTGTAAATCTATTGTAAATACATGTAACTTGCATGCAGATCTGATTCGTTGTCCCACCAGGCATGCCAAAAATTGTTGAGCTATTATGGATTGACCAGTACTAACCAATGTGACTGAGGTACATAGTTTCATGGGATTGGCAGGTTAGTACAGGAGATTTTTTTAGGAATTCTCTCGTATTGCGCATCCCATCACTACCCTTCAGTGGAAAGGGAAGAAGTTTGTTTCGTCAGATAGATGAGATCAGAGCCTTCAAGATATCTTGAAGGAATTCCTTACATTAGCACCGATTCTTATAGTGTCAAATCCTCAAAGTTATTTCTTCATGTGTACAAATACTTCTTTGGAAATATTATGATGTCTTTTGATGCGGGATGTCCATGTAGTAGCCTTTGACTCTCACAAACTCAAGGACTATGAGCTCAATTATCTAACTCATGAACTTAAGCTTGTGGTAATGGTGCATGCTTAGGTGCATTGGCAGCATTTCCTTCTTGGCCTGGAGGTTTTTCTCGGGATAGACCATTTGAGTTTATGTTACCTCTTCACGGAGCCCAATCACAACACTCGTAGATGACATTATATGGAGTTGATATGTGAGTAAGACATGGAGATGGAGCATGTGAAGGGGAAGAATATTGTGGTTGTAGACACATAGATTCGACAAAGACATTTGGTTATGGATACTTCGGTGGGTACATACTTGTAGAGTAGAATCTTGCGACATCTCCACATGACAACTTCTACTTTAACCTAGACCAGAGATTGAGTCTCGAGACCCCTTGAGGGGAATATTTATTGATTCACATTAGAGTTGAATGGAATTTTTAGACACAAAGGCCAAATCTATGTACCTAGGGATGGAGGTTTGAGACAGGATATTTTATTATAGGTTGATCATGCACCTTATTCAGCCCATCCCATCCCGAGGTGAAGAATATGCACTCCACTTTGAAACAATTTTACCATTGGAGAATAATTCAAGAGATGTAGCTCAATTTGTGTCTCGTTGTTTGGAGTGTGAGTGTGTAAAGGCCGACCCGAGTATCCGGTGGCCATCTTTACGCACATATTATACCGAGTGGAAATGGGACACCATTTCCATGAAATTCATAGTATGGATATCGACATCGAGATTCCACCACGATGCCATCATGGAAATGGTGAATAGATTGACGAAAGTGGCTCTTTTTGTGTCCAAAGTGAAGACTCCCTATATAGATAGTGTAGTGGGTGAGTATACTTAGATGATATTTTCAGATCGCACAGGATTCAATTGAAGATTATTTGTGAACATGATCCCTTATACACCCCTCATTTTTGGACTACCATACAAAGATACCCTTGGGACGATAATCAACTTTAGTACAACATATAACCTAGAGATAGATGGAAAATGGAGCGGGTAAATAAGATTTTAGAGGACATGCTTCAGATGTACATCATGGACCATCAGTTGAGATGGGTGGGGTATTTGTTTTTGCTGGAGTTTTATTATAATAATAAAATTCAGAGTTCTATTGGAATGACAACATTTCAGCGCTTTATGGTAGAGAATGCAGAACACCACTGATTTGGGATGGATTGGAAAACAAAGTATTCTGTTTGGGTAGCTTTGCTACAGGACATGGAGTAACATGTTTTTTGATCAGACAAAGGCTATAGGAGGCACATGATAACAAATGAAATATGTAGATAAGAGGAGAGTTGATTGCATCTATGAGGTGGGAACAAAGGTGTTTCTTCATGTTATACCACTTAAGATCCCTATCCGTTATGTAAAAGGCTCTAATTTATCTCCTAGATTCGTGGGTCCATTTGAGATCTTGGAGTGGATCAGTCCCTTAGCTTATTGTCTAGCCTTACCACCTAGCTTGTCTCGTGTCCACAATGTATTTCATGTTTATGTTCTTAGGAGATATATTCCAGATCCCTCTCATGTATTGGATTGGACCGCATTGCAGTGCAATAGTAGGGGTAGGTGTCTGTGTAGCCTATGCACATCATAGAGTAAAGAATTCTGGGCCTTCTAGGATGTGAGATTGAGCATGTGTGAGTCTAGTGGGATAGGTATGATGAGACTGTAGCCACATGGGAGAATGCTAATTTTTTACGGGCCCAGTTTCCATACCTATTCCAATGACTTCCAGGAGGAAGTTGAGTCTAAGGGAATGGGGATGTAGTTCCCACTCCTCCTCCACATAATTTCATTATGAGGTTATTACTTGTTGGATTGATACTCATACATTTTGAATATTATATATTTATGCGTAGATGATGGACTATGTGGATATTTGGACTATTAACATGTTGTGATTTACATTTTGATTATGATGCACTAGATGACACTGATGGACAATTATATATGTTTATTTGTAGTATTCTGATTTTATACTAACATGTCATATTCTGGATATATTACCTATGTTAGATGTTTTGAGTAAGAATTATGATTTTATGGATGTTAAAATTGAATTAATTGATATGATGATAGATGATAGAATTACTAATTTTGGATGACTATTATTGATTTCCATATGTATATTATTCTTGATGTTGTTGATGTTTTCGTAAGGCAGAGAGGTATTTTGTTTGTGTTGAAGGATATTTTATCACATACATCGAAAGGGGATAGGGGACCAACCACGGAAGGATGTCGGGTGTTGTGCAACATGGCCAAAATTTGACAACTTGTGTATAATGTTATGTTTTGTTATTGCATTCTTTGTTAGGAGGTTCCCATAGGGGGTAACCTCACTTATGTGGCCATGGGTGTAATGTGTTTTCTTTATTTTATTTTGTTCGCATGTGTTTAATTATTTGGGAAATATTGTTGCTTTATTAACACTTTCTAATGTCTCTTATTTAGCTAGTCTAGCTTAAATTTAAATTAAAAGGGAAGATATGACATGTGGGAAATAAATTGGGTAGATAGTCCTTGTTTGTTGCATGATGTGAATTGAATTAAATGCATTTAACTCGGTGTGTACTCGACCATCTTTCCCAAATTTGGATTTTTCCTTGTTGGAAACTTTTAGAGACTTGAGGGACAAGTTAACCTTGTCCCTCACATCTCAAACTTTCCTACCAACCCTACTTATGAATTATGGGACATATTTTTACCATTTTAATGCATTTTTAGTGTCAAAAGGATCAATAATTGCACTTGTTACTTACCACATTTAATTTTTTCCTTGATAAGCATGGTGTGTAAGTTGGAGTGTCATGTGGGCATGTCATAAGTCTTACATGTGTATTTAATTGCTTTGGGTTTGGTGTTTGACTTGTGTGTTGGAATGGAGGGATGATGAAGTGGCATCCTACATGGAGCCACTTCATCATCCTCACATCCCTTTTCTATTTATTGGATGATTTTGATGGATTTTAGGTTACTTTCCTTATTTTGTTCTCTTAGAGTTTTGAAAATTGTTCTTGGTTTACATACTTGGAGTTTTCATTTGGAATTATATCTTCGATTGATCTTGGTGTGAAGTATTCTAAAGATTTTTGAGACAATGAATTGGAAGCTTGATGAAGAGGTAGGATCTCCTCCTTTTGCATTTTTTATTAATGTATTTTAATGTAGAAATTTTGTTTGTTTGTATATTGCATGATTGTTCTTGTAATGTTTGAATGTGAATGGATAGATTGCCTTAATTTGTGTATGGTAGATGGATTTATTGGACCATTGGGGAGGGAAAAGGGAGATTTGAGACATGAATTTTGGATGGAGTGTGAGATGTAGTTGCACCTATGGGGAGTGAAAAGAATAACATGGATATATTTTACGTCTTCGACAAGTATAGGAATAAGGATTTGGTTATGTTTTAATTTTTGCACAAAGGGTTTTTTGGGTGGCACTCTTATAACTCCCACATTTTACATACACAAATACAACACTAAAAATATTGGAATAATTATTATTTTTGACTTACATTGTAGATTAAATTGCACTACAAGAGGTCACTTAGGATAATTTACAACATATTATATGTTTTCTCAAACATTGACCCACACACGCATAACATGAAGACATGTCATGTACATGAAGGTTACTCTTTTATTTTCAAATGAAAAGGCACAACATAATGATTTAACTCCATTATAAAATTATAGATAGGTTCTCCCATAATATGATATTTTTAAGATTACACGTTTATTACAATAATTTTTCCATCTTTAACTTAAGTTCTATATAGGCTCATAATATCTTAATCATACATTTCTTTTCCTTGTTGTTATTTATAGGTTTCCTTTATGCAGTTTAACATTTAACTTATGGTGTATCTCATTGCATAGGGATCATGTAAATTATTTCAATTACTTATTTAATTCACTCATTCGATAATAGGGTATTTATTTGCACACAAGACTACTTACCTACACACAAGGCTACTAGGTGTTATCCTTAGGATTCACTCCTAAGGGCATGCATCTTGATCTTATATCATACCTCCGTTACACAATAAAACAAGTGTGAGTCCAAAGGAGGGAAGGTTCGCATATTTTTCTCAAGGATTTAGGGTCAAGTTCTTTCATTCATTTATAAATTTATAATTGAGTTAGTACACAATAAGTATTATAGGAGATAGGTTATTTATCCATATCAAGAGGGTTTAATCACATTACAAAGAATATCAAGTTTCACTTTCATATAAAATAACATCCCATGATTACACTTCCCAAGGTCAAACATTAATTATAATTTTACTATAGTTATGCTCCAACAATTAATTAAGGATTCAAAGTAACATAACATGGCAAAAAACTTCCTTATTTTTGCTTCCAAGTTGGGTTTCCTGAGTATCATTTTATTCCAACTCAAGAGGGATTTCCTTGACAAAGTTCATTTGCCTTTTTGTTCTGAATTGTATAACATTTTTGCTAATCAAGAGTTTGAATCCTCAAAGATCCCATTAGTCCTTTCCTTAGGGGATTTATCTCTAAGAAATGATCACATAGTTTCACATCATACATCCAATACATAATAGGACAAGTGAGAGAGAAATATGGAGTAGTTCATCATTTTAAGGGGTTAAGGTTCACATTAGATTTTACACAACATGGGTCTTGCTTCTCACCACAAGATGGTTTAAACATGATATGAGAATGACCTAAATTTCACCTTCCTCAAAGACATCATCAATTGGTTATGTTTGCACAAACTAATCATACACAAAAATGTTGTTAAGTTTCACAATAAAATTTTCATATTGCATCATAGAACCCAAATGAAAATTTAGATTGGGTATCGAGTTCATCTATGATCCTAACTCTTAAAGGTGACTTCCAAGGTTGGTGGGTGATCTTTTTCATTCAACATGTATGTCGATCTAAGAGGATTTTACACCATGTTTAATGTTGGTTTCCCAAGGGGCACTACTGTAGGAGAACACATTAACCTTTCTAGATAAATAATTACTAAGCCTAGGAGGGAAATTACATTCTCAAGATAATGTTTAACCATGTCATTCCTACCTGTTGGGTTCAAGACAATGTCGCTAAGCATAAAATCTATGATGATAAACTCAAACTTTTGATCTTATTTATTTAATCTAGAAAGTGCTATCAAGGGTAAGGATTTTAGTTTCTCCTAATATTTTTGTTTTCTATGCTAAAAAGAATCACACATGAAGGGTAGTTAAACCTGAAGTTTTAATTAGGGTGGACTATTTCATTTAGATTATTTTTTATGTTTTAAGGTAATAAACACAACACACTAATTATTTAATCATCAATTACACACTGTAATTGCACTATAAGCTATTACTTTCGATTTAATTTAATAAATTTATCCAACTTTTTACAATACAAATTTTGGAATCAAATAACACCCATGTTTAGATACATGTTCCCTAAACACTAGCATCTTAAAAATATTACAAAACTTCATTAATAACCCTTTCAATACTTCACAAATGATAAACTATCCTCTACAATATCACTTAACATATATATCCAACCCCCTTTTTACCATATGTAAATTTGAACCAAAAGAACACCTATAGTTAAATGCATAATTCCCAAAACACCCCTAAATATAGCATCTCATTCATATTACCAAATTTCAATAATAAGTATTTACTGTAACATAGAAATACATAAAATTTCTTTCCATTAACATACATAAATTACAATAATATACAATGAATCATAACCATGCCATTTCACCATCTTACTTGCATCCTGCAAAACCATGTGAGCATGAAATCAACGATAAATCGTTGGTATGACATCCACCTAAATCTAGAATAATTAATGTTTTTTTTTCCATTTACATGATCATAAAAATACACACGCAACAAGAGAGGGTTAGGGGAATATACTCATTTCATTTCATTTCATTCCTTAACTAAGGGAGGAGAGAGAAAGAGATAGGGAAGAGAGAGAAACATTATTTTGCCAAAAGTCAAAATTTCACATAAGTCACAAGATAGAGTTTCAAACAGTTATTTACAAGTGTTAATAAGTTTCCACAATGGTTTGCTAACTTGACTGGGGTCCTACAACTTTCTTTTTACATTTTCCTGCTAGTTAAAAAAATGTCTCATTTTGGCTCAGAGGCTAAGAAAATATGTTCAAAAACTATCTTTTGATAAGAAAATTCACAATGGGAGAATTCCTATGTGTCCACCTATATACCAAGAATCCATAGGTATTGGAGGATTCCATAAATAGATAACAGAGAACAATTAGCGAATGGTTATCCGAGCCACCGGTCATAATCGATCAAGTTTGGCCTAGTCAAACAATGAATGGAGGCCTACGAAACCCCTTTTATAAACTAATCAGAAATTCACTTTTCCCTAACTGAAGGTTCCATTTAATTATATATTAAAAATAGTAGGGTTTTTTGTGAAGGTAGAAAAGAATCTTATTATCCAGGGCCCACATAGCAAGCCAATATGAAAGCCAACTTTTCAATTTTTAACTTCTTAAAACTACCAGTGGTTCCTAGAGGAGATAAAAAGAGAATGAAAAAGGAAAATAAGGTTGAGTTAATGGTTGGCACGACTCTCTACATAATAGGTAACACCTATAATGCTTGACATCTCTTTTACGATGCTCACAAGTGTTGTTTTGCATTTCTATGGAAATTGTGTTTTTATACTTTGCAAGGTAGACAAAAATGTTTGTTTTAGTTAGCTCATCTAGATCTCGCCAAAACCAATGGAAACCAGCACCAAGTTTTGACACCCTAGTTTTATAAATGCATGAGGTTGTGGTTGCGACATGGTTAAGGGTCAAATTGCAAGTCGGTAGAAAAATCATGAGGTGTTATTCTATTGATTGCACTAGCCATCTTATTAAAATATTTTTTTTTTTGAGTAACTAATGCTATAATATTTTTATTTTATTGCAAAAGAATAACCAAATTATATGAAATATAAAGGTAATGAGACCATGCTTGGAAATGCTACCATCTCGTAGGGAAAGTGGTGCTCCAAGTGGGTTTACCCGCATTCTACAAGGCTCCAACTCTCTTTTGGAAGTCTGTCAAACATTTTGTGTGCATCATCGATTCCTCCATTTTGAACCCATATCTCATTTCAAATCTCTTATTTTTGCATAGGTTGGAAGTATGTTGGCAAGGGTGAAAAGTTCAAGTTGGACACCTCTTCGCTGCATTTGGAGAAACAACAACATTGTCTACTGAGAAACCCCATGTCCATGAAAGGTGAAATTTTATATTCCAAGAGTGAATGCCTCATACATACATTAGATCAAGCTCTCATCTAACCATAGCTAAGGAAACCCTTAATATTTTTTCATAACACACTTGATTCTCAAACTTTGCAAAGTAGGGCTTGTCCAAGTGCACCTCAAAGTTCCCATTTTTGTCAATTGCATAGTTCTTCATATTTTATGGTAGGAGACCTATAGGCAGACAATACAATTCTAAAATAGCGTAGATTGTTCCAGGGTTATATAAATGAAGGAAAATAGAAGGCCTCCTCTACAATCCATAGTGATAATAGAAGAGAAATCAAAAGGCATAGGCATGCTCTAATTTCCATGATTGAAATAATTTTATGAAAAAATGAAATTACTACAGCACATGTATCATCTGCAAATGGGTGAATTTGAATTGCAATATAAGGTAGAAAGGGTGTGGGAGAAATTAGATGTCAATCTCAAAACCCACGAGAGTCAATTTATGGCATCAAAATAACATAGATCACCCATAACCTTTTTTTGAACAAGAAAATAGAGCATATTTAAAGCAATAGTTCAAGCTCCTCATTCCAAAAAATAAAATAAAATAGGATAGTGTATAGGTCGTATAGAATCCAGAAAGATTCAAACAAAGAGCCTCAACATGAATTGAATAAGATGTGGATAGAAAGTAGAGGGCTCAGATGACCAAGGTTAATAAAAATGTAACCCTCCATCACAATTTCAAGATGGTCACAACATAGTAAAAGCTCAAGGGATCCATACATGGGTCAGGAATTAAAGCATCAAATCCAGATTCAGAGTAAGGAAGAGAATTAAACAATATAAAGCCCGAAGCTTTACCTTAAAAAAATGGTGGCCTAGAAATGAATATCAAATTCCTCCTAAGCAAGTTAGGAACAAATGCAATGAGTTGAAGAACCCAAATATGGGCAGGGTTCCAAAAGCTCAAGCTCACCGAGATTGTGATTTAGTAAGGCCATATCACCATCACTAACACACTCAAGGTCAAAATCACGTCCATGTAGAATCTAAACAAAAGGCAAGGAAAATTTGAGTTTCAAAGCATGCTAAAACAACAAGAAGATCCCATAATGTACAAAAAAAGAGCTCAACATCCTTTCCATCATGGAAAATCATCATTTTCATAGGTGAGGTTTAGATTCATGTAGTGAGATGAGAAATTTATAAAAAACCCAAAACATGGCCTAGGAAACAACCTAAAAGAAAAAGAGAAACCCTTTTATGAGTTGTTTTACAAACAAAGAAAACACACACACAAACTGGGAAAACAAAAATAGTTTGAAGAGGTGGGGTATATGGAAATGAATACAAAAACTCAAAAACCTAGAATAGGGATGCAAATAACAAAAGCTCCGAGTCGTCAGAACAATGAATAGGGTGAGCTCAACATAGGAAAAAATATAGATGCAAAATATATTTTCAAGAAAAACCATATCTAATTCCCTCATACACATCATACCACTCCTTTTTCCACACATCCTCCACCAACCTGTATTTAAATGTTACCTACTTCTCCTTAAATTTCTTCAACCATCACTAACCATTATTTTTCTTTTATCCATTTTTTAATTTTATTTTATATTTTATGCTGGGCATGACAACTCGTACATCACTTGGGATACAAATGGAGGTGGTGGACATTATCCATTTCTCCTATTTTGCTTATTGTTATCAAGTCTTTTTACTTGTTGGGAAAGTTGTTAAATTGCTTGAGTGTTTTGGTTGAATTTGTTACTTGAATGTGTTATTTTTGGGAATGTTTCTTGTGGAAGCCTCTTGTAGAAGTTTTCATACGTTGCTTAATACTCCATATTTTTCTTTGCTTGGGGTTGGGACCAATAAGGGGATGGATTTTCCTCTAATTAAATTATAGGTTGGGTGAAGAGCGTTGTGCATACCCCTTTATTTGTATTGTGATTCAAGATTTGAAAAGTTGAAGGATGCAAATTTTGGATCTATTAAGGTGGGTGATGACCTTGAAAGAAGAATTATTTTATGAGCTTGTTGGAAGAATCCTCCATGTTGTAAAATTTATTATTGTTCCCAATAAGAGTAGAAGATTGTAACCTTTGTATATTTGAAAGAAAGTCTTGTATATCTTCTTTATTCTAAGTTGTAGTGACTTTTTTAATCGAGAAATAACTTTAGTTGCATACCTTGTTGGAAATGACTATTTTATCGTAAGAAATGGATGTAAGATTCTTGTATTACAAAAGGATGTTCTTGCAAACATTGATTATCATATTTGTATTGTATAGTTGGAAAGAGAAATCTCAAACTTATATTTGTTACAAAGGTCTTGCATTTCACCCTATTGAAGTTGTATGTTTAAATAAAAAAGTGATTGTTAATCTTGTTACATTATTGGCAAGTTGGCTTTAAAATGAAAATTAGATAAATTTCATTCAAGAGTGTTTTATTTTCTCATATTCAAATGATCATGCAAGAAGGAATATTATGTAACTTTTATATCCAAATTTTACATTTTTTGCAAATGAAAAATAAGGGAATTATTCTCCTTACTAAATGTAGGGTGTGCTTAAGAAAATATATTAGTCTTCTAGGTTTCTCATAGATGAATGGGTAGGAAACTATAGCCTCTTCTATGACATTCACTATATAAATGGACTTAAGTGAATGCTTTAAATTTAAGTAGAAAAAAAAAACTCAATGATAAACACATATTTCTACTTATATAAATTTGTAGTGTGTTGATATATATATATATATATATATATGAGAGAGATAAAATTAAATATAAAAATAAAACTTTATTTTAGGCTAAATGTCTCTTGTTTTATAAGTATGGGGGTGGGAGGGTGGAGGCTAATCCCCCCTTTTGTTTATATTATTAAAAACATAATGTGGGGGCTCGGCCCCCACCTATGTATTAATTTAAAAATGGTTTGGGGGCGTGGGTGGGTGGGTTGGGGGAGGAGAGGAGGTGGCCCCTCCTTAACCCCCCGCCCTTAGTAAATAAGGGGGGTTGGGGGGTGGGGTTGGCGGGTGGGGGCATGATATTAAAAATGCATAGCCATGTGATTTCGTGGCTATACTCACATTGGCCATCCTTTTAAAAATGAAGGACATTGAGTATATTACGCAGTTCATATATATATTATTTTTTATAAAATAAATATATAAAGATATGTGTGTCTCAGTATACAAGATAAATATACGCAGGTCTATTATTCACTAACCAAATGGGTATATATACATTGTGTATACAACTAACTTGGAATAAAAATAACAAATAAACACAAATAAAGAAGGGTAAATAATACCCACAAAGGAAATGGGTTGATCTATGTTTTAGCACAAAAATTTCATAAAAAGTGGAGCTTCCAACCCTCTCTAATGGCCTCCATGGCTTCACCTCCTTCTCCTCCTCCAAAACCTGTAGACTAAGAATGAACAAATGAATGATAAATTAGTGTACATTGAAATAAAAAGAAAGGTATAAATATATTTAGGACAAACCAAATCTAAGGGCTAGGATACATTTAATCTAATGACGTAGATTTAACCCTACATCACTTAAGTGGGAGGTATTTTTGTGGGAATAAAAACTAAATAAAAGGGCATGGGTAATGGGGTGAATGGGGCCACTTAGTGGCTAGACAAAGTAGATAAAATTTTGTGTTAGAAAATAAAGTAAACTTGGTGCATGATAATTAATTAAACTTATGGAACTTGGTAAATTTATTTTAAAACATAAATATTTTTAGGAAGTAAATTAATAATATTTAATTATTAATTTAATTCAAACTTCCACAACCTTGTGTAGAAATACTTTAACCAAGAAATTTATTAATTTGTGGATAATGTTTAGCCTCAGTAAATCCTTTTTAAACAAAAAACAAATTACCGTAATTTTTACCTATTAAATTATTAGGTTTTATTTTTATTTGAGAGTAGAAAAATGGGGGAGTTACAAAAAAATGTGAATATGTAAAAACGTGGGAATAAATAGTTGGGAAATATATGAGAAAAGGAGGATTATGATAGACTATATGTTAGAAAATTAACTAGGGATTTTAGGTAGTATTAGCTACAAAAAAATATTAGGAAGTTTTCTTGGATGGTAGAGGCATAAAATATCAAGTAATACAATATTTGGTCACGATTAATCATTTTCTCTACTAAAGATTTTATATATTTATAGGTGTTATCTTTAGTATTTCCTAGGGTTCTTGTAATGCTTAATTCTTCCCCGAGAAGAGTTGAATTGCTTTTTATATTCAATAAGTCCTTTTATGTCTTGAAGAATTCACCAAAGATGCAAAATTACAAGTTTTACATCTATGTGCACAATCGTGGCATGATATGCCATAGGAAACCTAGTGCAGTTTCCTAAGGTGCATGATGACCATGGGGCGTCGAGAGGTTATCTTAGGTCATTTTTTTCAATTCGGCTACAACAATGAGCAAAATACAATTAATAAATATACATATATATTAATATATTGGCTACTTGTTATAGAGTATGGATAACTATGTGAGCGACACCCGAGATCCTTCAAAAATACCATCTCTTTTTTATCCCCATTATAATAAAATAATAAAACCCTCAATACCTTTTAATAAACTTAGTTATTCGAAGGCATGGTTTAGGTTTCCCTACATTTTATTTTGATAAAATTTAATTTCCAGCATAGTTAAACTTGCATAAATTAATCCCAAGGTTAAAGTGGTATATTTAATTAAATAATAAGGTTCTATTATACCCACAAAGGGGTCAAAGTTGAAATTAAATTAAAATGTATCTGAAAGACATTTAGGTTAGAAGAGTAATAACATCCAATCCTTTTTCACTTAATTAAGTGGCCCCACTTAAATCTTACCCATGCATTTTAAAATTTGAAATTCTTTCACCCACTTCCAACCTACTCTTGTAGGGATGAATATCATCCATTGGATGGATTAATTTGGGGCCCTTGGATTTCAAAACCTAACTAACCCTAAGTTTTCTTATGAAAATCTCTTTTCCCTTTTGTTTTACTTATTATTATTATTACTTTTTTACATATTTGTCGAGGAGGAGGAGGTAGCCATGAGAGGCCATCTCAAGCTCTTGGGAGGATGCACATTTTTCTTTCCTTTTCTAGTTTTATTTATACCCTCACCTAGGGTTTCAATGTATTTATTTATTTTGTTTAACTCATTATTTTTATATTTGCCCAAATGGGCATATGGGTTTTGCCCCATTTTAGAGGAAATAGGTTAAAAATGGTATATGTATTTTCTTGAGTAGTACAATATATATATAAACGAAATTTGAAAGAGGTTCGGCCGTGGTTTGAAGTTTGACATAGTCCGCAAGGAAATGGTGTGCAAGTCTTAATTTGGACAAAAGTTGTTGAGTTGGGGAGGGTCACCGACCCAGCTATTAATGGGATGGGGTGTGGGGTCAATGACCCTCACCCCAAACCTTTTCCCTTAAGAAAATATACAGCCGCAACCTACGTTATTCCGCCCAACAAGTTTTCTATTTGTTTTTCTTTGATTGATAGTTTTCATTATCTAAAATACGTTTAACATAAAAACTATATATATATATATATATATATATATATATATATATATATGTATGTATGTATGTATAAAACATATATATATTAAATTTATAAAACATATATTAAATATAACCATTTTACTTTTAACATTAGAATTATTAGTATATTCACATTCTTAATAGTATTAATAACGTTTTATTTTTGTTAATCTTATACTTAGAATTTCTTTTGTAACTTAATAATAAAATATAGAAATAGAAAATAAAGGGGAACTAAATCCATTTCCCTTATAAATTTATAACAAACTTACAATGAAATTATATAACCTAATGAGACTAAGGTTAAATCGTAAACATACATTTTTGTTCTTTACTCCATTAGATTTAAAAGGAAATATGATACATTTGTTGACAAACCAACTAATCAAAGAAATTTTGAAAACTTTTCCATAGCCACATATGAGTTTTAAACTTTTCTTACTCAAAGAATAAACAAATGAAATCTACTAGCCATCAAATGTAAGTATATCAATAAGAATGAATCTTTTCTTTTACCAAAAACAAGTTTACAATCATTCCCACAAGCAATTTATACAAGA
Organism: Taxus wallichiana var. yunnanensis; assembly: GCA_018340775.1. NCBI lineage: Eukaryota > Viridiplantae > Streptophyta > Pinopsida > Cupressales > Taxaceae > Taxus > Taxus wallichiana. The sequence goes on along the minus strand of CM031239.1, from coordinate 1,033,780,143 downwards.
TTTCTCATAGTTTTAAAATAAGAACTACACACCTATGTGAGACAACAAGCCAACTAAAATGAGAACTAAGTTGTTTCCTTTTCAACTACATTTCCATTTTATCAAACTTGTTTCACTAAAATTGTCTTTCTTTCCCACATGCATTACAATCTTAATAACAAATATTCAATGCAACTTTTCTTTCAAAAACAATACAATAATCTTCCACTTGAAGTGGGAAATTTTACAAGAAGGTAACTATAATGAAATATTTCTTAGTCTTCTATAAGTGCTCCAAGTTTCCAAATCTCCAACAAGGCTCCATCTTTTCTCCACTTGATCACAACAACAAATGGGGAGAGGCAACACTCTCCACCCAACCAAAACTCCAATGAGGAGGAGAAGCAATCCTCCTCATTGGCCCCCGAGCCCCAACCACAAGGCAATAAGGGATGGATCAAACACATGAAAACTATACAATGATTCCACACTTACTTTCAAGAAAAAAACACAAGAAAAATAACCATAAAACACTCATTTTTAAGCACAATAACTTCCCAAAACAATGGCTCTAAAACAAGCCAAGTAGAGAAAGGAATATGGGGATACCCTTGTGCCTCCCAAGGGTTTGGATGCCCACCTCAAAATCCTCCAAAACACAATCAACCCCAAAATCTCTTATGCCTCCCTACAACTACAAATATATGTCTTTTATGCCTCCCTCTCTCTTATGGCTCCCACAATGAACAAAATAACAAAAATAACAAGGTGGGGCATCAAAACCCACTCCCTCCTAAATACCCAAAGAATATCTTATGCCTCCCAACATATTTCATCCCCATTTCACTATCTCAACACAACCTAAAGCCAATTCACTACCCCACAAATTCAAGCAAGAAACACATTCATTCAACACATAACATACAAGAAAACAAAGAATAAAAAAGGGTGCAAGACCCTACCTTACCATGGAAAAACTCCACCTTCCAAGAAAGTCCCAAAGTCCTTAAAACTCAAGCAATTCCAAGAACCCTTCAACTCCAACAAGAAAGCATTCCCAAAATGAGAGAGCCAAAACCAAGAAAGTAACCCCCAATACTTCCCAAAAATTCCAATAAATAGAAAAGAGGGAGAGGGAGATGATGTGGCTCCATGTAGGATGCCACATCATTTCTTCTCCATCCCACATCACCCAATTCAAACCCATACCCCAAGGCATAATAAATGGGTGGTTGAGAGGAATGACAACCCTCTTACACACACCACTCCAACCCACACCCCTTAAGGACAAAATTTAAACACATGTAAGAAAGTGCAATTAAATCTCACCTTTTACCTTACAAAACACATAATGGGGTCTATTTTTGACCCTCCAACCCATAGGTAGGGTTGGTATAAGAATTTAAGAGGTGTGGGACAAGTTTAACTTGTCTCACAAGCCTCCAAAAATGGCCCTTAAGCCCAAATATTAGTTCCCAGTAGGGTGGAGTGTACAACACTCAAAATCACATACACTCAACTAATAAAAACAAGAACCAAAGACCCAACTACTCCAATAAATGACTCCCTTTTGTCACATCCATAATTAGCTTACTAACAAGATTAATTTATTTAACTAAGACACATTAATCAATAATGATAAAAAAGGAATTACATCACAAATTAAATCACATACTCCAAAATTAAATAAAAGAAAAGAAAAGAATTACACACAACCCTTGGTCACAATAGGAGGTCATCCCCCACTGGGACCCTGTAACAACAAATAACAAAAATGAACATTGCACAAGTTTCCGTGGTTATCATTGTTGTATCCATCCAACATTTTGATGTGGTTTGTCTTGAATCCCCTTTCATTTTCTGTGATATAATTACCTGTAAAATCACACATTACCTCATTCGGCCTCGTGGCCACATCAAAAATCTAGATAAAATATACACATACCAGTCAACAATCATCCATATGTAAATTAAATTATCATCTAGATTAATAATGCTATTATTTTAAAATTCCAACAACATCTCAATTCTATATTTCATCAATACCAATAAGATCACAAGATTAGTTAAATTGCTAAAACCTACTCAATATGACGAGAATGTTGAATGCCGAATATATAAATATTTCCACAACAGATCATCATCAATATAAAATGTCTCTCTAAGAATCCACACAAATCATACTATAAATCACAATCCATCAATAGTCAAAGTATCTCTATTGTCTAACATCATGCTAAGCCAAAATGATACAATAATATCCATGTCTATAGTCAACAATAAGTGTCGAAGGGAAGTGGGCACTACATTGGACAACAATAACATCATTGACAAATCATTGTTGGATTGCATGTAAGCGACTTATAGTTGTGACATCAAAATCCACACATAAAAAAATTGAAACGAGGCCTCTAGTCACATGAGGAGGATGTAAGCTTGCAATTTATATAACAAATGATGGTCATGGTTATTGGAGAGAAATTTCCAACGAATTGGGTCTCCAATGTTTTGGAAAAAGTTACGTGAGAATGAGATTGATAAATTTCATGAGATATGATATCAAGAGCGGAAATTTCACTCCATGTGAAGATAAAATTATCATTCATCTCTACAAAGTAGTTAGAAATAGGTGGGAAAACATAGTCTCACATTTTCCAATAAGGATTGATAATAAGATTAAAAATAATCCTTGAACTCGTAAATAATGAAGAAACTAGCCAAGGCTAAGAAAATCTCAATGACCAAACCTCAAAATGAAGCTAATATAATTAATTAAAAAACAATCTTCCATTGGTAATAACAACGAAAACCCACATTACACACCCATTGGAATCGACGCAGGAGATGTTAAGAACTAGATCAATATTTAATGTGAACCTTATTTTGGGTATTCTGAAATTTATAACAATGTAAATCCTCGATTGATGTATAAACAAAGCCTTAAACATGTAACATCCTATGATAATGCATTTCATGGTTAAATCTTGGACTCAATTGTAAGATATTTATTCCTCAACAATAATTCAATAAATCCAAACGTGATTTTTGACAACATCATTACGTGGGAGTGACTTATTAAACTATTTAGAAATGTCTCCAATTCACCCTCATTATGAAATGTTTGATGATTCTTCTATTTTATGGGATATGGTAAAATTATAATGCTATGGGTTATTTAAAGTAGCTAATCACAATATGGTTGAATGGGTATTTGAATGGCTAAAGCCAATCACCACAAACCACAACGGGACAACGAAACTACAAATTAGCAAAGGAAAATAATGTGAGGAGACCACATAATATCTTAACATAAAAAAATATGATCTTTTTAACATAGTCATGGTGAGTTGGGAAATTTAATCATGTCGAAAGCTACAATAGAATGGTGAGCTATAAACAACGCACAAAAAAATAACAAAACTACGAAGAAAAACAATGAGCTATACATCTATGAAATAAAGCACAATGCCAATACGATGAGAAGAGCTGGTGAGTGAAACCCAATACAAAGTGGATATAATAGAAAACTTTTGGATATGGACATGACTTATACTTACGTTGATTAGCATGATGTTTTGTGAATAGATGCATTTGGGTTATGATTGGATTTTTTGTTTTGGATATGGACATGACTTATACTACAGACTCATTTGGGTTATGATTGGACGTATGACTCATGGACAGACTATTGGATACCGATATTATTTTTATATGGATATATTGCATGTGTTCTAACATTGGATTTCTTCGCCATGATAAGTAGAATGTAGTTGTTGAATTTACATTACTATAACTTTGGATAATGATGGAATGCATAATTAAGTTGTGATTTAAACCTTGAAATAATGGATAATTGAATTACGTATAGATGTTAATAAATTTCATGCATATGGTTATTTTGGACATTTTGACATGGCCGCAAGGCCGAAGGAGGTATTTTGTATTTTGTAGGAAACACAACATGATCACAACCTAAAGGGGGATTGGGAACCAAACACAACAGGATGTCGGGTGGTTACAACATTTGGTCGTCAAGGCAACTAGTGAATTGTATTGTGTTACTTTAGTTTTTTTTTTTTATGTTGTTAAGAAAAATTTCCATGAGGGGGAAATTTTCTAATGTGACCAATGGGTTAAGAATTTTAATTACTTGTTTTAACTTACTTTAGTAGGTGATTTCATTTGTGATGTTTTTTTTTAAATTACTTTTGCTAAGTATGTTTAGATTAATTTAACACCTTGTTTTAATTTTTAAGTTTTGGAGGGAAGTCTAGTGGGTGTAATTAATTTTGATGGTTGGCTCCTTGAGCCTTGTGTTTTCCTCTTGTTTTGAATGCTTGTTTTGAGTGTTGACCACTCCAAGTTCTTTGAATCTCGAATTTGAAATTGAGGGCAATTTTGGGGGACTTGTGGGACAAGTTAAACTTGTCCCACACTTCCCAAAACCCCTTACCAACCATATCTATGGGTTGGGAAGCCAAAAAGGGGATTATTTATTGTTTTGGGAAGGGAAATGTGACTTTGGAGTGCACTTTTCTTCCATTTGCATTTAATTGTGCCTTAAGGCACATGGGAAGGGATGGAGTGTGGAAAAGAGATGTCATTCAACCCAACCACCCATTTATTGTGTTTTGGGAGTTGAGTTGACTAAGGGAGGTGGTCTTGAGGATGTGTGATGTGGCATCCTACATGGAGCCACATCATCCTCACCCTTCCTTTTGTCTATTTATGGAAATTTCCTCTCTTGTTGAGGGGGTTGGAGGTTTTTGTTGAGGAGTTCTTTTTTTTTTCCTTGGGAGAGAAAAGAATGGGGGAAAAAAAAAAGGAGCTTGGACTTGCATGCTTGGATTGTTTTGGAGGAGCTTGGACAAAGCTTCTTGGTTTAGGCTTCTCCAATGGAGAGGTAGGAAACCTTCTCCCTTTTGCTTTCTTATTGTTGTTGCTTCTATGCTTAAATTTGTAGAAAATGTATGTTTACTTTTGTGTGTTGTGGAAAAATGGATAGAATGCTTAAGGTGTAGTGTAGGAGAGGTCTATGGGAAAACTCATGAGGGAGGCATAAGAGTAGAATAGGAAATTGTGGAGGGAGTTTGAGAGGGATGCCCATCTTGGGTAAGAATGTTTACATTCTTACCTTGTCCTTGAGGGAGCCATAAGAGGAGGGAGGTATAAGAGTTTGGGAGGAAAAAGGGGTACTTGAGGGAGGCATAAGAGTCATAGGGGCTTGAGTTTTATTGTGGAGGGTTTGGATGGGCATCTCATTTCAATGGGGAGGCATAAGGAAAACTTTCCCATAGTTCCTTCTCTTGTTGGCTTGGATGAAAGCCTTGTTGTGAAATGTTTTGTGTTATTTGTGTTTCCTTTTGTTTCTTTTATTTTAGCCTTGAATGTTGTGAAGAAATTTGTATTGTGGAAGCAAGTGTTGTTGCCTTGAGTTGGAGACCACCCTTTCATTGTGTTGTGTTTGGGGCTCGGGGGTCAATGGAGGAGATTGCTTCTCTTCTCCATTGAGTTTTGGTTGGGAGGAGAGTGTTGCCTCTCCCCCTATCTTGGTTGTGATTTGAGCTACTTGGAACTTGGAGCATGGATGAAGAACACCTTGGAGCTTGTGAAGACTATTTCCATTTCCTTATATACATTATTTTGTTGTAAATTTGTATGTGAAAAGAAGTTGTATCATCTTGTGTTCACTCCAAAAATAAAGGACATTGTAATCTATATTGCACCAAAAGTCACATGGTTGAATGCAAATTTTACTTGCAAGATGTTTACATTATTGAAAAGATTGTAAGGAAATAAAGAAATGATAGTATTTCTTACTCTAAAATTTATTGGAAATGTTGTTGAATCCTTTTGTGGAATGTTGGAAAGAAATTACAAAAGAAAATATATTAAAATTTTGTTTGTTACTTGAAAGTGATGTGTTGGAAAGATTGGAAAAATAGTGCATTATCCTTCTTTTATACTTGATGGAAAGACTTAAGTTTTCAAATGGCTTTTAATATGCCAACAAAGAAACATTTTAAGCTCTAGCTCTCTTTATGTTTTCTTCATTTATGAATCTATTACAAAATTATTGCAAATTAGTAAAGGAAAGGAAATGAAATCAACCTTTTGAAAACCCATGTTATGTTTATTAAATTGTGAAGAAGGAAATTTTAATACAAAGTTCTAGCTTAATAAGTTCATTAGCACATTTCATTAATAAGGGAACTAATATTCTAAATATTATCCATATTTAAGTAATATGAAAACTAATGGATTTACTATTATTAGAATTTTATTAATAACAACATACTATTAATATTCTTTATATTAATAATATAAATATATTATAAATATAAAATCATATAAAATAAATAATATCAATGATAAATATATAAACAAATCTATATATGAATGTAACCGGCCTTTATATTTGTCTTATGCATAAAAATGTATTTGTCAAACTACGTTTCATGCTAATATTCTAGTTAAAACAGATCCTCCTATTAATAACCTATGTTTTATTCAAAAGCATAAACAAGATATGCCTGCAGCAGAAGCTACCATGTCAAAGAGAGTCTAAAATGCAATGAAATCATCCAAAAACCTTCCCAAATGACATTAAAATTCTAAAGCCAACCTCATGGATATCTCATGATACATCAACCGTCCTCATGAATTTTGATAAAAATACCGAGGAAGGATAAAATTTCTAGATGCATTCAATATCATACGCATGCTATTCTTGAATGTTGTATATATAATAGCATAATGTGATTTACCATATTTTCCTGTTCACACTTTTCAGATCCTTCCACCTCGACCTCATTATTAAAACAAATGACCTTCATGATTTTCATCAGTAAAAATGAAAGAGTATCAATTATTCTCAAGAAAGAGTTCTTGAATAGGAAGGATGATTTTGATTTGAAAAGCAAATCTTTATCTGGGGTAAAATCTCACCGTCCTTAATCGATTTTGATATATATATTTTTTGCATGAAGGATGAATTTGGAAAATTTGAATTTGGTGTTATATTCGATCATCAACATGCACTAACATCATGGTTGCCTTTGCTGCCAAATGAATGAAAAGTGCCACCGATTCTACGTCTACCTGCCTCACCTCCTGCCCATCTTCTCTTCCACCATATGTTTTGTAGCCCGTGACCTCACCCCCTCGACCTATCCGAAATTGAAGATGCATTCATACTATAACAAAATAACAACATTTGCAACATGCGTGATGCTTCCGAGAGTGTGTTAATAAAGAAAGTGTATTCCCATGGACCCCGCCCATATACGCACGCCGGTCGCAAAGATTTTCTTCAAGTGAAAATGAAGGTAATCCCGCATTGCTCCTCTCTCCTCCGTACCGAATTCCATTTTTACCATTCCAGCATCTCCTCACGCCCAGTGATGAAGACAAACCTGGCAGTCCCTAAAATGGTGCCTGCATTAATGTTTCATATTCAACCATCTACTCTGTTTTCCCGTGGTCAGAAACATGCAAAAAAGCAACGTGAGTCTCGTGATGACTAAAATATTGATTTGCAAATCTAATGATTGAAAAGAAGGAGGCAAGGGTGGTGGGGTTGCTTACACACAAGGAGAGGAGGAGTTTTAAAATGTGGGCAGGTGGCTATTTGAGCCACCCACCCCCCAACCATAAACTCTAACAAGTATTTTGAAATGCTTCCCACGTGGAAAAAGACTCTTTTTGACCACATTCCTTAAAATATTTGTTAAAGGCCAATGTGTGGACATAGCTAAAAATATGCATAATTCTCTTTAATATTTTAACTTCAGTTAGTTATTAAGTGGTTTGGCTTGAATTATACTAACTCATAAAGTATTTGTAGCTATAAATATTTAATGTAAAACTCATATGCATTTCCAATCTTAAAAATTTGATGATACGTATGATAATTGAGGTGGCTTGAATAAATAAGTTATAAAGATATAAACATTATAATGAATGAATTAAATATAAGTATTATATCCCTATGAGCTTGAGGTAAGGGTAATTAACTCATTCTGATCCAATATTCAAAATAGAGAGCAATAATAACATCGAATTAATTTAATTTAGAGTTAGCCATGGCTTCTCCAATAGAAATCTCAAACCGAGTTTAAATTCAAAGTGATACATGAGTGAATTGACCTCGAACATAACTTTTGATTTAAATATATACATAAACTAAACTCCTCAAGTACATGTGAAAGCAACTCAAGTATTAGTTTTCATATTAACACAATATTTGAAATTAATGATTAAGTTAAAATAATTGTCTTTGGTTTTAAACATGTTTTGAAAACTTAGTTTTTGCGTGAACTCAGAAGTAAAATAATTTTTAAAAAAAAAAAAAAAAAAAGTCGCATTTTCGGGGGTTGTATGTTTGTGGGCGTGTGTTCGTCGTCGTCGTCATCATCGCAGCGTGGCGTTTTTTTTGGCGTTACATTTTTGGTATCAGAGCCAGGGGTTCGAAGCTTGGACCCTTGGGCACACGCAGAAAATGCAAAACAGGAACATTTAACTTAGTACAGAGTTGATTCTTTTAAAATATAAAACCATAATGTTGATAATTATAGTAAACAACAAATTTAGAAAACTGACACAAGACCTAGAACGATGAACTAACTCTCGCCTTGATCTGTGCAGGAGGCGCGGATTGGGCGAGGGGTCTCTTCATATAGACCTAGACATACCACCGCCAGAGAGCAGGCAGCAGCTCTTCTACCTCAGATCTTGCAGACACTCCAGGATGTCAATGCCGCTATACGCGGAGAGCCCTTGGGAGGACGACTTGCTAGACATAGTTTGGAGCCATCAGTAGATGCCAGGCATCCCCTCGACACAGCGAGGAGCACAGGGCAGAGAACTTCCGTGCGGAGTCGGCTAGGGTAGAGTCACCACAGAGAGGACATGGGGACAGGATCTCAGGACATAGGGACAGGTCTCGGAGCCCTAGACAGAGGGAGGAGCATACAGAGAGACCTAGGATTCATCATACGTCAGCTGCAGACCATATCAGGGAGATCCTGAAGCTGCGACCATCTCACTATTCGGGTGATACAGGTGGTTTTCAGGCAGAGGCCTGGTTGGTGAGCTTGAGCGGATGCTTCAAGCTCTGCCCTTGTACTAGCAACACGAAAGCTCGTGTTGCAATCCATCTTCTGAAGGATGGAGCAGGAGTCTGGTGGAGGACCGAGGAGTAGAAGCTCCATGTTGACTCAGAGACGATTACCTAGGAGCTATTTGAGGAGCGTTTCAGGAGCAGGTATTTACCCAGGAGATTTATTCAGCAGCGGATAGACGAGTTTCATGACCTCCGTCAGGCATCGATGATAGTAGCTGAGTATGAGAGTCGATTTCTGGACCTACTCCAGTACGTTGACTATATGCAGGATGAGCAGGTATGGATTCACAGGTTCATCCGGGGCCTGAACTTGGATTTAGGTGGCGCAGTGCGCATTCACTGCCCACAGACATTAGCAGAGGCCGTGGAGAAGGCCTATATTGTAGAGGAGACACGGGGAAAGACACAGAGGCTAGAGACAGAGTTCGGAGCCGTATCCAGCAGATGCAGGATAGTAGGTCGAAGGGGTCAGTTCCTCCTCCACGGGGTGGACAGAGTTCAGGGAAAGCTTCATTCAGGCCACCACAACAGCAGCAGCAGCAGCAGACCCGCCCACCTTACCGACCTCCTCAGAGATTTGATGCACAGAGAGGACGTAGTATGGGGCCTCCTCCTAGGGGTCCCATCAGGACACAGGGTGCACCGAGAGCTCAGTCAGCAGGAGCTCGTCAGCAGAGACCTCAGCAGTCCATAGCCGGATCGTCAGGATCTGTATCTCAGTCATCTAGAGTACCAGCTGGAGCTGCTTCCCACTGGAGAGGACCAGGCAGCTGTTATGGTTGTGGTGTTGTTGGACATCATTGGAGAGATTGCCCACAGAACCCTAACAAGGGTAAGATGCAGAGCTCAGAGCCTACTGTTGGAGATATGGCACGGAGTCATCGGATCTACGCAGCGGTCGAGAACCGCCAGGCTGAGCACCGAGTACTGTGATTGAGACGACAGGTAGTATTGGTGGTATTTCCACCTCTATATTATTTGATTCTGGTTCTTCTGATTCTTTTATTGCACCATCCTTAGTAGAGCGTTGTAGGCTGGTGGCAGTTAGGCAAGGCCGTAGTTGGGACGTTGAGATGGCTTCTGGAGCCAAAATTTCTGTAGACTCCTTAGTTAAGGAGTGTGTAGTGGATTTGGGACCCTTCACCACTACTTCTGATCTTCGGATCCTTCCATTAGGATCTTATGGCATCATTTTAGGCATGGATTGGTTGTCCGCTCACAGAGCTAGAGTGGATTGTTACCATAAGACTATTCTTGCATAGATGATCTTGGAGTAGAGTCAGTGATATCAGGAGTTAGGAGGGCCGTATCCATTCGCACCATCTCCGCTATGCAGCTTAAGCGGTGTGCGTGCGCGGGGTTGTCAGATGTTTGCTATTACGGTCAGTGACAGATCAGAGGATGAGTCGAGAGGACCTTCCCTCGATGATCATCCCATCTTGTCAGAGTTTGCCGATGTGTTCCCAGGGGAGCTACCGGGATTACCTCCCCCACGTGAGATCGACTTCCATATAGATCTAGTTCCGGGCGCAGAGCCTATCTCACGAGCACCCTATCGGATGACTACTCCTGAGTTATGTGAGCTCAAGTTGCAGCTTGAGGGCCTTCTGGAGAAAGGCCTAATCCATCCTAGTGTATCCCCTTGGGGTGCACCAGTGATCTTCGTGAAGAAGAAGGATGGATCTCTTCGGTTGTGTATTGACTACCGTCAGCTGAATAAAGTAACGATCAAGAATCGTTACCCCCTTCCACGCATTGATGATTTATTTGATCAGATGAAGGGGGCTACAGTTTTCTCTAAGATAGATCTTAAGTCAGGGTACCATCAGCTCAGGATTGCGGAGATGGATATTCACAAGACAACTTTCCGTACGAGATATGGCCACTACGAGTTCACAGTGGTACCTTTCGGTTTGACGAATGCCCCCGCAGTGTTTATGAGTTTGATGAATGGGGTATTCAGGACCTTCCTTGATCGCTTCGTGCTCATCTTCCTTGATGACATTTTGATTTACTCACGCACACGTGAGGAGCACGAGGAGCACCTTCGCCAGGTTCTTCAGTGTCTTCGCGAACAGCGCCTTTACGGGAACTTGGAGAAGTGTGCGTTCTTTCAGCCTGAGGTGCAGTATTTGGGCCACATCATTTCTGGGGAAGGTATCGCAGTCGATCCTTCCAAGATTCGAGCCATCATGGATTGGCCAGCACCCACTAGTGTGACCGAGGTGCGTAGTTTCATGGGTCTAGCAGGGTACTACAGGAGGTTTGTTCAGGACTTTTCTCGGATTGCGCACCCTATCACTTCTCTTCAGCGGAAAGGGAAGAAGTTTTTATGGTCAGATAGATGTGAGCAGGCCTTCAGTACACTGAAGGAGTGCCTCACGAGAGCACCTATTCTTGCAGTGCCGGATCCTCAGGGAGAGTTCTACGTTTGCACAGATGCTTCCTTGGCAGGACTTGGAGGTGTGTTAATGCAGGAGGGTAGAGTAGTTGCCTTTGAGTCTCGCAAACTCAAAGATTATGAGCTAAATTATCCGACCCATGACCTTGAGCTTGCAGCAGTTGTACATGCCTTAGTGCGGTGGAGACATTTTCTTCTTGGCCGGAGATTTACACTCAGGACTGATCACTTGAGTCTTCGCCACCTCTTCACGCAGCCCAATCTCAACGCTCGTCAGCGGCGTTGGATGGAGTTACTCTGTGAGTATGACATGGAGATAGAGCATGTGAAAGGGAAGGAGAATGTGGTTGCAGATGCCTTGAGTAGGCGGAGACATGTGGCTATGGCCACCTCAGTGGGCACAGATTTGCGGAGTAGGATCTTGCAGCAGCTTCCTCATGATAGTTTCTACCTTGCCAGCAGAGAGATTGAGTCTCAGAGACCCCTTGAGGGGAGATTTGATGGATTTTCATTAGAGGCAGATGGCCTTCTCAGACACAGAGGTCGGATATATGTTCCTAGAGATGGAGGCTTGAGACATGACATTTTGACAGAGGCTCATCGTGCACCTTATTCAGCCCATCCCGGGGTGAAGAAGATGCACGCCACCTGAGACAGTTGTACTTTTGGAGAGGACTTCGGAGAGACATAGCTTCATTTGTATCCCGCTGTTTAGAGTGCCAGAGGGTGAAGGCCGAGCATCAGCATCCAGCTGGCCTTCTCTATCCTCACGCCATACCGGAGTGGAAGTGGGACACCATTTCCATGGACTTCATCGTTGGATTACCTACGTCGAGATACCATCACGACGCCATCATGGTCACGGTGGATAAATTGACGAAGGTAGCTCATTTTTCTCCGGTGAAGACCACCTATACAGCAAGTGTTGTGGCACGAGTATACCTTGATGAGATTGTCAGATTACATGGGATTCCGTGGAAGATCATTTGCGACCGCGACCCTTTGTACACTTCCCATTTCTGGACCACCATGCAGTATGCCCTCGGGACGAGGATTAATTTCAGCACAGCTTATCACCCTGAGACAGATGGACAGACAGAGAGGGTGAATCAGATTTTGGAGGATATGCTCAGGATGTACGTGATGGATCATCAGTCGAGATGGGAGGAGTATCTGTATTTGGTGGAGTTTGCCTACAATAATAGTTTCAGAGTTCTATAGGCATGGCTCCTTTTCAGGATTTATATGGCAGAGAGTGTAGGACACCTCTTAGTTGGGACAGGATTGAGGACAGGGTTTCTCTTGGGCCAGCATTATTACAGGACATGGAGCAGCAGGTTGCCTTGATCAGACAGAGATTACAGGAGGCGCAGGATAGACAGAAGAAGTATGCAGACCAGCATAGGACAGATCGTAGTTTTGAGGTAGGCACGAAGGTGTTTCTTCGTGTCAGACCGCATAAGAGCCCTATCCATTATGGAAAAGGTTCTAAGCTTGCTCCTAGGTTTGTGGGTCCCTTTGAGATCTTGGAGCGCCTCGGTCCCTTGGCCTATCGTCTAGCATTGCCACCTAGCTTATCTCGCGTCCATGATGTGTTTCACGTTTCTGTACTTAGGAGATATATTTCTGATCCTTCTCATGTGCTAGATTGGACCGCATTGCAGGTGCAGGATCAGGGGCAGGTAATGGTGGAGCCCGTACGTATTCTAGAGCGCAGGACCCTGGGCCTTCGAGGCAGAGAGATTGATCAGGTACGTGTTCAGTGGGACAGGTACAATGAGACTGCAGCTACTTGGGAGGATGCTACACCATTGCGAGCTCAGTTTCCACACTTATTTCAGTGACTTCCAGGAGGAAGTCTAGTCTAAGGGGAGGGGGATGTAATGCCCACTTCCCTGTGACACTTAGTGGATTATCATTTTGAGTTATGCAGACTTTTGGATATGGACATGACTTATACTTACGTTGATTAGCATGATGTTTTGTGAATAGATGCATTTGGGTTATGATTGGATTTTGTTTTCAGTATGATCTACACTGACTCATGGACAGACTATTGGATACTGATATTATTTTTATATGGATATATTGCATGTGTTCTAACATTGGATTTCTTCGCCATGATAAGTAGAATGTAGTTGTTGAATTTACATTACTATAACTTTGGATAATGATGGAATGCATGATTAAGTTGTGATTTAAACCTTGAAATAATGGATAATTGAATTACGTATAGATGTTAATAAATTTCATGCATATGGTTATTTTGGACATTTTGACATGGCCGCAAGGCCGAAGGAGGTATTTTGTATTTTGCAGGAAACACAACATGATCACAACCTAAAGGGGGATTGGGAACCAAACACAACAGGATGTCGGGTGGTTACAACTTTTGGTCATCAAGGCAACTAGTGAATTGTATTGTGTTACTTTAGTTTTCTTTTTTTATGTTGTTAAGAAAAATTTCCATGAGGGGGAAATTTTCTAATGTGACCAAGGGGTTAAGAATTTTAATTACTTGTTTTAACTTACTTTAGTAGGTGATTTCATTTGTGATGTTTTTTTTTAAATTACTTTTGCTAAGTATGTTTAGATTAATTTAACACCTTGTTTTAATTTTTAAGTTTTGGAGGGAAGTCTAGTGGGTGTAATTAATTTTGATGGTTGGCTCCTTGAGCCTTGTGTTTTCCTCTTGTTTTGAATGCTTGTTTTGAGTGTTGACCACTCCAAGTTCTTTGAATCTCGAATTTGAGATTGAGGGCAATTTTGGGGGACTTGTGGGACAAGTTAAACTTGTCCCACACTTCCCAAAACCCCTTACCAACCATATCTATGGGTTGGGAAGCCAAAAAGGGATTATTTATTGTTTTGGGAAGGGAAATGTGACTTTGGAGTGCACTTTTCTTCCATTTGCATTTAATTGTGCCTTAAGGCACATGGGAAGGGATGGATGTGGAAAGAGATGTCATTCAACCCAACCACCCATTTATTGTGTTTTGGGAATTGAGTTGACTAAGGGAGGTGGTCTTGAGGATGTGAGATGTGGCATCCTACATGGAGCCACATCATCCTCACCCTTCCCTTTTGTCTATTTATGGGAACTTCCTCTCTTGTTGAGGGGGTTGGAGGTTTTTGTTGAGGAGTTCTTTTTATTTTCCTTGGGAGAGAAAAGAATTGGGGAAAAAAAAAAGGAGCTTGGACTTGCATGCTTGGATTGTTTTGGAGGGAGCTTGGACAAAGCTTCTTGGTTTAGGCTTCTCCAATGGAGAGGTAGGAAACCTTCTCCCTTTTGCTTTCTTATTGTTGTTGCTTCTATGCTTAAAATTGTAGAAAATGTATGTTTACCTTTGTGTGTTGTGGAAAAATGGATAGAATGCTTAAGGTGTAGTGTAGGAGAGGTCTATGGGAAAACTCATGAGGGAGGCATAAGAGTAGAATAGGAAATTGTGGAGGGAGTTTGAGAGGGATGCCCATCTTGGGTAAGAATGTTTACATTCTTACCTTGTCCT
Organism: Taxus wallichiana var. yunnanensis; assembly: GCA_018340775.1. Classification (NCBI taxonomy): domain Eukaryota; kingdom Viridiplantae; phylum Streptophyta; class Pinopsida; order Cupressales; family Taxaceae; genus Taxus; species Taxus wallichiana. Next base: position 1,033,765,130 of record CM031239.1, on the reverse strand, counting down.
TGAGGGAGCCATAAGAGGAGGGAGGTATAAGAGTTTGGGAGGAAAAAGGGGTACTTGAGGGAGGCATAAGAGTCATAGGGGCTTGAGTTTTATTGTGGAGGGTTTGGATGGGCATCTCATTTCAATGGGGAGGCATAAGGAAAACTTTCCCATAGTTCCTTCTCTTGTTGGCTTGGATGAAAGCCTTGTTGTGAAATGTTTTGTGTTATTTGTGTTTCCTTTTGTTTCTTTTATTTTAGCTTTGAATGTTGTGAAGAAATTTGTATTGTGGAAGCAAGTGTTGTTGCCTTGAGTTGGAGACCACCCTTTCATTGTGTTGTGTTTGGGGCTCGGGGGTCAATGGAGGAGATTGCTTCTCTTCTCCATTGAGTTTTGGTTGGGAGGAGAGTGTTGCCTCTCCCCCTATCTTGGTTGTGATTTGAACTACTTGGAACTTGGAGCATGGATGAAGAACACCTTGGAGCTTGTGAAGACTCTTTCCATTTCCCTTATATACATTATTTTGTTGTAAATTTGTATGTGAAAGAAAGTTGTATCATCTTGTGTTCACTCCAAAAATAAAGGACATTGTAATCTATATTTGCACCAAAAGTCACATGGTTGAATGCAAATTTTACTTGCAAGATGTTTACATTATTGAAAAGATTGTAAGGAAATAAAGAAATGATAGTATTTCTTACTCTAAAATTTATTGGAAATGTTGTTGAATCTTTTGTGGAATGTTGGAAAGAAATTACAAAAGAAAATATATTAAAATTTTGTTTGAGTACTTGAAAGTGATGTGTTGGAAAGGTTGGAAAAATAGTGCATTATCCCTTCTTTTATACTTGATGGAAAGACTTAAGTTTTCAAATGGCTTTTAGTATGACAATGAAACATTTAAGCTCTAGCTCTTTTATGTTTTTCTTCATTTATGAATCCATTGTAAAATTATTGGCAAAGTATAGAAGGAAATGAAATCAAACCTTTTGAAAACCCATGCTATGTTTATTGAATTGTGTAGAAGGAAATTCTAATGCAAAGTTTCTAGCTTAATAAGTTCATTACCACATTTCATTTAAAAGGAAACTAATATTTTAATTATTATCCATGTTTAAGTAATATGAAAACTAACGGATTACTATTATAGGATTTCACTAATAACAACATACTATTAACTTGCATACCATATTTTCCTCACAACCTTACCACAACCAGATCCGGTGACCTCCCACCTCCTACCAACGACACAATGATAGATATGTTTTTTTAAAAAAGGACTACCTTATACCTTCAATGAATGAGGTGTGCATATTATCTGGTCCGGGGTAACACTCTCTTGTCCCCTAATCGATTTTGACATATATATTTTTTTTGCCGTGAAGGAGAATTCCGAATTTGTTGTTATATTTGATACTGAACCACTAACAGCATGGTCGGGCAGCCTGTCTGCTGGAGGCACCACTAGATTCTGCCTACCCGCGTCGGCCTGCTGTCTAACCATCTTCCCATGCAGTCATGACCATGACCCCCGAATTGTCTGAAATTGAAGATGCATTCGATACTAAAAAGATAACAACATAGTTGGACAGCCTGCTTGCCTATTCGACTCCAGTGGCAGGTGGGACTGTGGACCCCCGCCATGGACGCATGCCTCGCAGCACTCAGTGAATATGAAGGTAATCCCGCCTCTCCTCTGGCCTGTAACTCCGTTTTTACCATTCCAGATCTCCTCACGCCCGGATAGAAGACAAACCGGTCATCCCGCCTAAAATGGTGCCTGTAACATGTTTGTATTCAACCACTCTCTGTCCGCGCGGCCAGGACAGTGCAAAAAACGGCGGGCTGTCTGTGACTGATATTGATTTGCATGATCTAAGTAATTAAAAGAAGGAGGCGACTGGTTGGGTTGCTTACACGCAAGGAGAGGAGGCATAATGCGTGGGCAGGTGGCTATTAAAGCCACCCACCCCACTACCATGACTTTCCAGCCTTTATTTTGAATGTTTCCCACGTAGTGGCTTTGACCACATCTCACTCCATTTTGTTAAAGGCCAATGTGTGGCATAGACCTGGTGATATGCATAAGGAATGGACGAGTTAGTTATTACGTGGTTTGGCTTGGAAGTTGGGTTGCTCCTCATAGCAAGTTGTGTAGCTCGACCAATTAAGGAAAATGACTCGCCGTGTTAAATAGAAATTTGATGAGTACGTTGATAGTTGTGTGGCTTGAATAAATAAGTTCAGTATATAAACATTGGTGGATGAATTGAATTGGCTTAGCTTGCTGAGTTGGGTAACTCAACTCGTTCGATCCAATCTCACACAAAGGAGCAATGCTCCATTTTTTTAAAGAGTAGCTTGGTCTCCAATAAAGCTCACCGAGTTTATTGAACAACTCGCTGGGAGTGGATTGACCTCTACATAACTTGATTGATGGTACACACATAAACTAAACTCCTCGAGTCGTGTGAAAGCAACTCGAAGTATAGTTTCGTTTATTTGCGAAGTGGAATATGATTAAGTTAAAATATTGTCTTTTGGTTTTAAACACTTGAATCACGTAAGCGAAGTTAATTAATTAAAATAAAAATAAAAAATTTAGTCGCATTTTCGGGTCGTACGTTTGTGGCGCGGCGTTATCGTCATCGTCATCGGGAGCGTGGTGTCGCTCTTTTTGTGGCGTTACAATTTCCAGATCCAAAGTACTTGAACCAAGTGCAAGTGATTTCAGTGTTTCAACCTAATTAGGGATAGGATAACCTTGTGCATAACTTGATCATTGTTACTTTTAATAGTGGTTATGATTACCTTCAAAACCCTTAATCACTTTGTTAGGTATCGATGGGATGGGTTTTCATGAGTTTCAATAATTACTATTTTTGGATATGGTAAAAAATAGTTTTGGTTTTATGGGGAACAAAAACCATGTATGAAGGAGTGAAAGATATAGCAATTAGAAACCACATAGAAATACTCTACTAGCGGCTTACCAATACAACAACCCAAGCCAGTACCCAACTAAACAGAGCTAAAGAGGAAAATGACGGCACAAAAATTCAAGAACTTTAAGAGGCATTCCAGCAGAACGTTTGGGATGGACCACCATCCACCCACATCCATCACCGGTGGCACCCAACGGACCGCTATCAACGCACAAGCCCATCATGCAATTTCGTCAAAAGGCGTTGATCCTCCCACCAAGAACGCTAACATACAGGTTAATGTCCATCCGATTAAAGTTTTTCATTGCATGACCCAATCCTGAGGACCCGCCTACTCGTAGAATTGGAAAAACGCCATCCGATATACTCTCCACTTTACCAATTGACATGGGACAGGACGAAGCATTACTGTTTAAATTAAAAAATTTAAATCCGCACTCATTTATATCTAATAACATGGCACCCTCCCAGTGGTAATCCTGATAGTAACTCTCCACGAAACTGCCACCAGATCCATTGCCGCCTGGAGGAGGAGAGGAAATAGTTTACGCAACGCAAGAAATCACAACCACCTTACCATGGGCGGATCCATATTGCGATCCAGAAACAGGTTCACACTCATCGACCATTTCATCTACATCTTCCTCTAACTGCTCATTAGATACATCCACCAACTGAGATATGGGCTTTCTCACTTCCACCCTTTCCTCCAACGTATCCTACGAAGAATCATAGCAACAACATTTTGCTTCAAAACATGTTATCCTCCACCATACACAGATGACCCCGGAGGGTTCAATATCTATACTTCGTTCCCATTTTCCTAAGGGAGAGTCTAAAAAAATTGCTTCAGAACAAATTCTCCAATAGGCACATTGATTCAGAGTCGGGATAAAATCAGACGAAAGTAGGCTTTAGTGGTTGGATCAATGGCAATCAACACACCCAGTACTCTAGCAATTCCCAGGAACACTTTGGGTTCCGAAAATTCCAAAGGGAAAGTTGGGAGCCTAATCCAAACAGGAATAACATGAAATTTCCTTCCTTAGAACACTCCAGGTGACTACCGCATGATGGTGAGAGTTGTTTTACCATAAAACCATGGTGTACCCTGTAACACCCTCTGCAGGTCCCTATCATCCTGGAAAAAGAAAAAGAAATCATCCCTCGCTAAGGCTCTTACCTCCAACTTGAAAACCCACTTCCTCCTACACCAATCCCTAACGAAGTCAATATTAGGCGTCAACTCGACTAAAGATCCAATAGCAATGTGTTGAAATAAAATCTTGGCACTTTCAACGACCACTTAACGAATCTTCAGCCGAGGACCCTCTTCTTTCCATGAGGGTAGCAGTTTTACTGGTTCTCGTTGAGCAGTTCCAAAGAACCTAGGCGACCAAGACAACCCTACACAACATCGTTGTTGTTCTACCTCCGTTCTTCCCTTCTGATTCACCACCTCTCTACTCTTCCCCGTCTCTACTCCATTGTGCTCCATATTGTTGAGTTTCAATAATAATAATTATTAATGTGAAGAGCTGTGAAATTGACTTAAGCGAAGCATTTATCGAAATAAAAAGATAAATAATTATCCACATGCAAGTTCAAAGGATAAATTATTAGTTAGGTATGGAGCAAAAATAACTACGATACGAAATACCTTATTCTCTCCAAAGTGTCATACCTTTTACCTTGGTTATTGTTCATTTTAGAGCGTAATACTTTAATTCTTGAAAGAAGAAGATTTTACGAAGTCAAAAATACTTTGATTGAGTCAAGTTGTGAGAGATAGACACCATGTAGCTAATTCTAGATCCATATTTTAAAGAAATTTTTATTTTTTTGTAAAAAAATTTTTGTAAAAAAACTCTAATTATGCATGTGAGTGTATTAGTGGCTAATATTGGATTTGTTTCTAATTAGCCAACTAAGTCAAATATGGGTAAGTGTTTTTTTAGGAATAAGATTTGAGTTAGGTCCTCTTGTGTTTGGCTATAAGTACCTTTCTTTTTGCAAGCAAGAAAGGGGGCTTATTCATTCGTATACTAATGTTATGCAAAATGTTGTACTTTTGCAACTATATGAAGCAATATAAACACTATTTTTCCTTCAATTGAAACTTTGTGAAGTACATCACAATGAGTTACGATATGATTTAGGGAATTATATCTTTACTTTGCATGCTCATAATTTGCAAGCACCTTCATTGAGGTTCTCTGTAAGTTATGTAATTCATTTAAGTGCTTGTTACTACATTTTGTGAGTATAAGAGCCCATCAAATTGCAATTGGAGTGAATTTTATTAGTATTTTCATAGTCGCCTAGTGTTTTTGTGCATTCATAGGTCCCATATCATTGATGGATCACCTATTTGACATGATTTTTTCATGTTTGTGTTTATTTCACTTCCTTAACCCCACTAGAGAATTATTTTTGGTGATCTATCCTAGGGAACCAACTCACTCGAAGGTTCTCTTCAACCTAAGTCACCCACAACTCATAAGAATTCCCATAGTATTAGCCAATGTGGAAGTAACTTTCACTTCCTCATCCAGGTGCACTTCAAACCGATAACAATTCTTTCAACACGTGATTCAACAAATGAATTTATCCATGCAAGTTGCTAGGTGCAGAGATCTCATGAATGATACCAATGACTTAAAAAAAAATAGGGAATATAAAATTACATTAGATGGATTTATTCAAATCTTATAGATGATTATATACATTAGAAAAAAATAGTGTGGATCCCAATATATGGTAGGTATAAGGTAAACTTACACGGATGACATGAAACATCCCAATAATGTGATATGACAACATACATTACATTCTCAAATAGTGATTTTATTAAACTATTCATTGTTTTCTTTTAAAATAATCTCTCTATGATGTAGGTTATGTAGGCTATTAAAGTAAAAAGCATGATAGTTTTTGAGAACTAATTTTTCCTTCAACTTCATTACCAACCTATGTCATGTCTTAATATTTGTCTTTTCTCTTTTACTCTATTATTAGTGATATGAGTTGATAAAATTAATACATGAGACTTAAAATTCATCTAGTTTAAGTTGTATCTATTGGGATATTCCATATCCTTGTACTAAAAAAATTGAACTCAATTATTCCAAGTATGTGCTCTAATGGTTTTAAACCAGATTTTTACTTCTGGCTATCCAATCTAGGCTTACTTCCTCCTATACATTTTGCATAAAATATTGTCTTTTAGTCCTGACTTCTTCCTTTTCACGTGAGAGAGAAGGATTAGCATCCTTTGTCTCATTGAACTTGCAAGTGCTCTCCTCTTCCTTTTGTCTCTCCGTCTTGCCTCCTCTTTGTAGACCTCTGGTTGTAGACCTCGTAGTGTCCTTTATGAATACCTGTTAAAGGCATATCGTGTTCTATTATCCTAGTAGAGAGGGCTGGAATGATGTTTTGGTGTGTTAGGATGTGTTCGGTTAAAGAGGAATATCCATAATAATAATAATATTTTTTCTCTATTGTCGAGCTTGACTTTGATTAATTACGATTATAATTAATAACTATTTTAAGCTAAAGTAATAATAATAATAATAATAATAATATTATTATTATTATTATTGTCGATTGGTGATTATATTTTATTTTCAATTGTTATCAATTTTAAGTATTAATTATTATCGTTAAGTTTTTTTTTATGTTGTCGGTCGCTCCCGTAGACCGAGCCTGGGTTCACGCAATTGAAGAGGATGTCTATTATTGTTGCCTTGGTTAGCCATTCAAATGTGTTGCCTTAAAAACTGCAACCTCTAGTCTTTTTCCCTTGGCTCCATGCAAGCTTAAAATTAATGGAAAATAGTTGCATTCACCTACCTTCATGCCATCCTTTATGGCCATCTATGCGACCTGCCTGGCGTGAGGGAGAAGTTGTTCCATGGGTTGTTGTTGTTTTGTCCTTTTGGCAAGTGGTGTGTGGTTGGGCGCCTCCACCAACTATCTTCATTGTTCAACATACCTACTTGTTCACCAAGCTACCTTAATTTATAACCCTGACACCTCATTTTGACCTACTCACGCAAAGAAACTTTGGTGGCCGCGTAGCTTGCATTGGCGTGTTCTGGATAGTGGATTCATTGATGGTGAAATGAAGGTCTATCGCCCTGATGTTGCGTGGGTGGGTGTGGATTCTCAAAATCGTGTGAAATGAAGGCTATAGTTTCGAGGGGAGCGTAGAACTGAAATTCTCCTAGAAAGTGCCGTGAGGAAGTGATTTGGCTATATGCGTGAGGAAGTGTTTGGCTATGGGGGGTAGAGAAGTAAACTTATCTCAGAAAATCAGTGGCCTCCAGAGAGAGTTAAGTGCGACAGCTGCCGCAGGGTGATCCCAAGGAACCGTTGGTGTTGATCCTGATGTTCTGGTTGCACGCGACCACAGTCGTGATCAGTTGTTGCAAAATCTTGCAGCTGTAGTAGAAGAACGAGATAAAGTTTTAGTTGAGCTGTCTTGCCTTTTCATTTTGGAAAGTCGCTTCTGTCCAGGTGGTGAATTTAACATGGAAGAAGCTCGATCAAATCTTGAGGCTGGGTAATGCTTCTGCGCCTCTTCTCAGTTCACCCATTTTCTACAGTTGGGTTTCTTGTTTGCTTCTGGGTATCCTCTGATTCGAGATTGGGGATCGTTATAGCTGCTGCTGCTCTAGGAGGTGTCCTTGCGGCTGGTAGAGACTGGAAATCAGGCATGTTAAGCACTACCTAATCTAACATCTACTAGTTTTAAAAATTTCCTGAAATGAAATCTTTTCATGTTCTGAATGGTATTTTGCTTGGAACATCTCTTTCCTCTCTCTACAACGTTTTCCACTTCGTGCTTGTATAAACGAATTCTCTGCAATAGTTCTTTGTGTGATCATGTTGATAAAGGGTTTAAGTGGTATTATTATTTTGGTATTATCATTGTTACTTGATATTGGAAGTTGGGTATGAATTTGTGCTTTGGAAAGTTACTGGATTCACTCGATCTGTTGTTGTTAGGCTAATTGTGGATATATTCATTTGTATAATTTTCTGTGATTTCTGAGGCTTGTAAGATATGGAATGCCCTGTAACTTTAGGATGTTATTACTCTTAATATACTAAATCCTTTGATTTGAATATGATTTTTTTTTATGGCTTATCATTTTGTGAAGACAGTTTTGGGTTTTTGTCGTTCGACCTGTATGGGGGGGGGTCGACTCATAGTCTTTAAATGGAGGATTAGTTTATTCCAAAAAAAAAAAAAAAAAAAAACCATCTGGTTATTTTAGTCAGGTTTATGTGTGATTGTGTCTATATCCAGTAGATTTGCATTTTTTGTTGGCTTATCATCTAGTCCCTAGTTGAATCCTTGTGTTCAATGCAAATAATAATAAATAAATAAAAACTTTGCTAATCATATTGAAGTGGAATCCTAGTCTCTATTGATGATGGGTTTCGAATAAGCTAATACTAGCTTAGTTGATATGGATTCGTAGGTGAATCCATGGTTTTATATCAGTTTAATCACGCATCTTCCTTCTAAATGATTATAGTTGTTGTAATGAAAAATAGTTGCATATCAAAAGTGCGGGTTTAAATATCTGAAATGATATTAATCCTCTGTGACAGTTACCTATAAAGGTGTATAGAAGATCTGTGGAATGGTTACTTTGTTTTAGGGTTATCATTTTTGCAATTATTCGTGGCATCTGAAGGTATTGTGGGCTTTCGACTTGTTTAAGGCGAATAAGGATTTACCTTAACATACTATCATATTTATGAGTTTTGTTAGGGTATATGGCCTTACCTTTGTTGTCTCACCTATATGGATGGCATTATAACATACTTTGAGAGCTCTTAGATCTCTCATGCATGATTGTTTTCTTTTGGGTGAGACGGAAAGTGAGTTGGGCCATGAATCTGACTAAAATTAGCTATTTTTAATATCAACTTTGTTGTTGCGGCTAGCATGTGAAACTCTTTAATAAAAAAATGAAAGTAGTTCTAAATTCCTTTATGATTAAAGTTTGGTTTTCATATGGTTATAATATGAATTTTGGTAACTTGGTCATGAACCTTGTAGTAGAATGGCTTGCTGATGATTATCTCAGAACTCTCTATTATTATGAACAAGTTTGGTACGTGGCTATCCGGATTTGTTTCTTTGGCTTGTAGATGTAATCATGATTATCTGGTTGTGTTATGACGGAATTTTGTTGTTAAGTTTGTTAATTATTGTTGGTGGTATATGTAAATATATATAAGGGGACTTGGGTATGGTAATGATGGTTACATTAAGAAAATATTGTGATGAGAAAATAATGATTTTCTTTTTAAAATTTTATAAATCGAAATTATAAAATTACATAAGAAGGATGATGGATTTAAAGTACTATGAAATTTGGATGGATATTTAGAATGCCAACTTCCATGACGGACTTGGGTAGTTTCAAGTCTTTTTGTTGTTCCTTGTTTGGATATCTCAGGTCACTTGACTACTAGGCAATGCCTATTTCAAACATTTTGTTAGTATTAATTGTGGAGCCTCTTGGTAGGTAGGGTATTATAGGTTGATAGTATTAGATTTCAATCATATAATCATCATGATTACATGATTAAAATCCCTATACATTCGACCTTTGGATATATCTTATGGCCCTTCTTGAATAATTAATAAACTATTGTCGTATAAGTGAGAAATGATCGCAACTGGTAATTTTGTATTTTCCCTATGAATTTTAGATCGGCGGGTTGAGTATTATATTTCCATCATGTAATCTATAGTATTACATGATTGAAATCCCAATACACTCCACATTTTGTTTCTAAATTTTAAGGCCTATGGTCTTACCTGATTGGTTGTTGAACTCTTGTTGCTATAGAGACGTTGTTCCTAACTGCAACCCATGACCTCCTTCTTAGTTGGCATGGTGAAAATTTTATTTTGTCTTAAGAATTTGACTTGTAGTGAGAGTCTCAATCCTTTTCTAGAATATAGAAGTTTCCTTTCATGATATTGTTAATAGTAGCATGATGTTTTTTTTTGTAGTCCTTAACATGCTCAGTTCTCGAACCGATTCTAGCTAGTATTTGTGCGAGATGGATTATGCGAGTAGATAAAGGAAAGATATGTAAAGGTTTCATCGGTTTGAAACTTATGAAGTTCTTTTGTAAAAGTGTTCTATGTGTTGTAAATTGTGTAACATTGCTTGAAAGAGTTTATATGACCTCTTGCCTTGGAATTGTTAGAAAATTGTGAAGTAGTAGTTTTGTTTTTTTTTTTGTATTTTGATGGTAACTTTCTTAGTGAGAAATAATATTCAATCTCTTCACCTTGGCATAAGCATTGTAAAAATTTTCTCTTGAGATAAAATTTTGACATGTAAATCCTTCTAAGGCATAGTGTGGCTTGAGTTATGTAAGCACTATAAAGTGGTGGATAGTCCTTATAAAAGTTAAACTTAAATTTATGTTTATGAATATATTAATGTAGATGTGTCTACTTGATAACCTTTGAGACCTTGGAACAATCAAGAGGAAACTATCTTTCTAATGAAATTTGATTACTTCTTTTTTTTTCCAAGCCAAACTAATAAACATTATCCTTTTATGGTGAAATCTTAAATGATCTCATGGTGAAATCAATGGTTAGATTTTAGAAGATGATAGGATTTATTAATAAGTTGAGGAAATTGATTAATAAAACCTTAAATCTCTCTCTATATTTGAAAATTTTTCCTTTGTCAAACTTAATTAAGTAAAGTCTAGATGGAACATTTAACCTAATCTTGATAAACTCTTACCTCAATAAAAGACGGATAGTAAACAATGTGACCCTGAAGCTAAATTCTGTTGTCTCTGTTCTCTTAACCCTTGCCTTAATTCATGGTGATATTTCTTAAGCAAGGTCAAAATTTGATCCTTAAACAAGAAGGTTATTGTTATGAACCCTAAGCGGTACTTTCCACTCAATCGGAGCTTATGCCTTCACCTGTGCAATAGAGGTGTGGAACATGTGTTAGTGGCTTGAGTAAGTTTAATTAACCTTGTAAGAAATGGAAAATGTTCTAAAATCAAATGAATAAAAAGCTTTGGACATAAAATGTATGATCCTAGTTTAGAAAGCTTGGCCTTAAGCTATTTAGTCAATAGTTGAAAAGAAAGAAGTTCTCCCTTGTGAAAAGAATTGTGTGAATCATTACATGAAATTTTATAAGAACGTAAGTTAAGAATTAAGAGACATTTTAGTAAACAAGAAAATTTAACAAGAATTTCTCATGGGATGCCCTAAATGTAAGTGTGTCATGTGGTTGGACTTCCATGTTGTCTTGTCAAAAGAAGAAAAAAAAATGTATTGTCCTTGATAGGTGTGAACGTTTCCGTGCTGCCTTTATGGCCATCCTTGTATCAAGTTGTTCACAGTGTTAGTTGTATCCTTGGTGACGACATGTTGCGTCATGTTATGTGTCAAGCAAGTCAAAAAAAAAAATTATCCTGTATTTCACTGTGTTGTTCGTGTGTGGTTTTGGGTCGTTACACTTGGTATCAGAGCATAGGTTCATGCTCTCGAACCTATGGGCCGGATTGGTGTTATATGATGATGTTACATGGTGGTGGTGGTGTTACATGATGATACTGCATGATGATGATGATGTTGCATGATGGTGGTAGATATTGGAAGAGTAATGTGCTTTAAACGTGATGTGATTATTGTCGTAATTGTGATATTGTGAACGCACATGATGTGTATGTCACCTTGTGCGTGTTTGTGATCATGTTGATATGTTGGGGATGGGAGTATTCTCTCTCCTTCTTGTGGATTCTATGAAGAGTTCACGTGTGAATTACTGTTTGTGATGTGTGAAAAGAATTATAATGTGGATGACGTAGTGTTGGAGCATTGTGACATATTGTGATATGTAGGTGTATCAATGTGTTGTATGACTAGATTGATGTTAAAAGAAATGAGTTGTATCATGATGTTTTTACCATGTTTTGAAGAAATGTGTGTACCACCTTGTTATGTAGTAATGGATGTTATGTTGAGATGTACTATGTTCATCGTATGTATGACTGTGTGCAAATATGTAATGCTTCATGTTGTGATTTGGGACATACGGTGAGTGTATGAACCCTATCGTATGGTGATTGCACTTTGGTGTGAAAGTGGTAAAGTGATGTGTTACACTCGGTGAATGTATGATCGTGATCTGTATACGTACCATATGTAGGACGTTATGGTAGTTATGTGTGTGCCACCATTATGTTAGTGATGTTGTTGTATGTTATGTTGTGAACCTTACGCTAACCGATCCTGAGGGAAATCGGTAGAAGTGTATGTTGAGAGTGAGGAATGGTGTACCATGGGTCAATAACTCGAGCCAAAACTCGGTTTAGTAGATAACATGTGATTCTTTCCTCTCTCCCTATGTGGTTGTATGTACGCAACCTAAGTGCAACTATGACTATGTTTAGCCTTGTCGAAGTGGTGGCGGGATGATTCAGATGGAGGTGATGACAGTTGTATTATTGATATGTATTTTACGAGCTGAGGCTCGATGTTCCGAGTGCTAGCAACTCGTTGAGTACCCCTTGGTGGCTAGATAAGGCCACACAGTTATCGTAATGTGACATTATTATAAGTTGATTTTATTCGTAAATTGAGCTTTTTACTTTATTTTGTAAGGACCAGTAACTTTTCTTGATTGCCATGCTTTACAATTTTGGGCATTTCCTTGGTTTGTGGCACTAACATGGGGATTTTGATACTAACTATGGCTATTTGGCCATTTATTTTGCTTGATTTTGGGTCTTCTTTTAAATTTGGAATTTTACCGCCTTGCCCAAGGCTTGTACTTTGCCACTTGGCACTTTGATTGGATTGTTATGTTGGTTCTATTGTCGTGATGTGTGGAATAGGGTCATAGGATGCACCATGGAATGGTTGGACCTATGGACCCGCTTTGTTGTATGGGGGTACGCCCCAAGGAGTACAGATAACTAGCGGGTTGTTGAACCACGCGTTATTATGTCACTTGGGTTAGGAGTGTTCGAACTCTATGTGTCTTGGACCATAGGGTCAACCGGCCTCCTTGAGGGAGGCATAAGAGTTTGAGGAGGCATAAGAGGGAGGCAAGAGACTTGAGGGAGGCATAAGAGTTTGAGGAGGCATAAGAGGATAAGAGACTTGAGGGAGGCATAAGAGACTTGAGGGAGGCATAAGAGTTTGAGGGAGGCATAAGAGACTTGAGGGAGGCATAAGAGTTTGAGGGAAGCTTATGATATTTGTCTGTATGGTCGATGTTTCGGATTATATGTTGAGTTATTGTGATGTTTTGGTAGTAGTATTTTGATGTATGTGTTACTCATGTCAGATGGATATGTGTTGTGATGTTGTGGTTATGTCATTGATTCCCTTGTGGACACTATGTACCTGTAGCATGGTTTGGTGTTATGTGAGTTTTCATTGATGCAAATTGAGGGAATGTCTGGTGGATTGTAGTACTCTTTTGTTTGAGTATTTTGTGTGTCAGTCATTGATGTGTGACGAGTACTATGTTATGTGGACTGTGCCTATTCTATTCCGTATTTGAGTAACCTTTTGTGGTGTAATACAATCATGAAGTATATACTTGCGTGCTTGTGAATCTGTAGTGTCTTGTGAACCGATAGGGTGTTGTGTTAGCAGTTCATGTTGGGCACCCACAATAAAGAATAAACCAAAACTCTGCAATGATGAAATTTTAAAAGAAATTAAACTAAGAATAGTGCTAATGGAAAGAGACAAATGAAATGATGAACAAGAAAGAACTGCCAATCTTCACAGAACATTGAAAGTTAAAATTTCTACCAAATGTTCCTAAGGCTACCCCATGGTCATGCTTTAATCAACTAAAATTTTAAACCATAAAATGTACTTTCTCCTTTATCTGATCCTTATTGCTTACCATTTCTTTTCCTTTGTGTTATGTCGCATCGAGGACGATGCTTTCTTAAGGGGAGGAGAATGTAATGCCCATTTGGCGTACCCTAGTCCTTGTTTCGGTGACCCTGTTGCTAAACATTGAACATTTGCGAGTGCTCTCATTATTCGTTAGATGACTTCTTCCTTTTCACAGAGAAGGATTAGCATCCTTTGTCTCCGTCTTGCCTCCTCTTTTTGTTGTCATTGCCTCTGGTTGTAGACCTCGTAGTGTCCTTTGTGAATACCCTGTTAAAGGCATATCGTGTTCTATTATCCTAGTAGAGGGCTGGAATGACGTTTTGGTGTGTTAGGATGTGTTCGGTTAAAGAGGAATATCCATAATAATAATAATAATTTTTTTCTCTATTGTCGAGCTTGACTTCTGACCGTTACGATTATAATTAATAACTATTTTAAGCTACAAAGTAATAATAATAATAATAATAATAATATTACTATTATTATTATTGTCGATTGGTGATTATATTTTATTTTCAATTGTTATCAATTTTAAGTATTAATTATTATCGTTAAGTTTTTTTTTATGTTGTCGGTCGCTCCCGTAGACCGAGCCTGGGTTCACGCAATTGAAGAGGATGTCTATTATTGTTGCCTTGGTTAGCCATTCAAATGTGTTGCCTTAAAAACTGCAACCTCTAGTCTTTTTCCCTTGGCTCCATGCAAGCTTAAAATTAATGGAAAATAGTTGCATTCACCTACCTTCATGCCATCCTTTATGGCCATCTATGCGACCTGCCTGGCGTGAGGGAGAAGTTGTTCCATGGGTTGTTGTTGTTTTGTCCTTTTGGCAAGTGGTGTGTGGTTGGGCGCCTCCACCAACTATCTTCATTGTTCAACATACCTACTTGTTCACCAAGCTACCTTAATTTATAACCCTGACACCTCATTTTGACCTACTCACGCAAAGAAACTTTGGTGGCCGCGTAGCTTGCATTGGCGTGTTCTGGATAGTGGATTCATTGATGGTGAAATGAAGGTCTATCGCCCTGATGTTGCGTGGGTGGGTGTGGGTTCTCAAAATCGTGTTATGTGCAGTTTAGTGGAGCGTAGAACTGAAATTCTCCTAGGAAAGTGCCGTGAGGAAGTATTTGGCTATATGCAGCAGCTACAGGGTAGAGAAGTAAACTTATCTCAGAAAATCAGTGGCCTCCAGAGAGAGTTAAGTGTGACAGCTGCCGCAGGTGATCCCAAGGAACCGTTGGTGTTGATCCTGATGTTCTGGTTGCACGCGACCAGTCGTGATCAGTTGTTGCAAAATCTTGCAGTTGTAGTAGAAGAACGAGATAAAGTTTTAGTTGAGTTGTCTTGCCTTTTCATTTTGGAAAGTCGCTTCCATCCAGGTGGTGAATTTAACATGGAAGAAGCTCGATCAAATCTTGAGGCTGGGTAATGCTTCTGCGCCTCTTCTCAGTTCACCCATTTTCTACAGTTGGGTTTCTTGTTTGCTTCTAGGTATCCTCTGATTCGAGATTGGGGATCGTTATAGCTGCTGCTGCTCTAGGAGGTGTCCTTGCGGCTGGTAGAGACTGGAAATCAGGCATGTTAAGCACTACCTAATCTAACATCTACTAGTTTTAAAAATTTCCTGAAATGAAATCTTTTCATGTTCTGAATGGTATTTTGCTTGGAACATCTCTTTCCTCTCTCTACAACGTTTTCCACTTCGTGCTTGTATAAACGAATTCTCTGCAATAGTTCTTTGTGTGATCATGTTGATAAAGGGTTTAAGTGGTATTATTATTTTGGTATTATCATTGTTACTTGATATTGGAAGTTGGGTATGAATTTGTGCTTTGGAAAGTTACTGGATTCACTCGATCTGTTGTTGTTAGGCTAATTGTGGATATATTCATTTGTATAATTTTCTGTGATTTCTGAGGCTTGTAAGATATGGAATGCCCTGTAACTTTAGGATGTTATTACTCTTAATATACTAAATCCTTTGATTTGAATATGATTTTTTTTTATGGCTTATCATTTTGTGAAGACAGTTTTTGGGTTTTTGTCGTCTTATAAAACAACGGGTCTTTTTGTATATGGGGGGGGTCGACTCATAGTCTTTAAATGGAGGATTAGTTTATTCCAAAAAAAAAAAAAAAAAAACCATCTGGTTATTTTAGTCAGGTTTATGTGTGATTGTGTCTATATCCGTAGATTTGCATTTCTTTGTTGGCTTATCATCTAGTCCCTAGTTCGAATCCTTGTGTTCGCAAATAATAATAAATAAATAAAAACTTTGCTAATCATATTGAAGTGGAATCCTAGTCTCTGCTGATGATGGGTTTCGAATAAGCTAATACTAGCTTAGTTGATATGGATTCGTAGGTGAATCCATGGTTTTATATCAGTTTAATCACGCATCTTCCTTCTAAATGATTATAGTTGTTGTAATGAAAAATAGTTGCATATTGGTGCGGGTTTAAATATCTGAAATGATATTAATCCTCTGTGACAGTTACCTATAAAGGTGCATAGAAGATCTGTGGAATGGTTACTTTGTTTTAGGGTTATCATTTTTGCAATTATTCGTGGCATCTGAAGGTATTGTGGGCTTTCGACTTGTTTAAGGCGAATAAGGATTTACCTTAACATACTATCATATTTATGAGTTTTTGTTAGGGTATATGGCCTTACCTTTGTTGTCTCACCTATATGGATGGCATTATAACATACTTTGAGAGCTCTTAGATCTCTCATGCATGATTGTTTTCTTTTGGGTGAGATGGAAAGTGAGTTGGGCCATGAATCTGACTAAAATTAGCTATTTTTAATATCAACTTTGTTGTTGCGGCTAGCATGTGAAACTCTTTAATAAAAAATGAAAAGTAGTTCTAAATTCCTTTATGATTAAAGTTTGGTTTTCATATGGTTATAATATGAATTTTGGTAACTTGGTCATGAACCTTGCAGTAGAATGGCTTGCTGATGATTATCTCAGAACTCTCTATTATTATGAACAAGTTTGGTACGTGGCTATCCGGATTTGTTTCTTTGGCTTGTAGATGTAATCATGATTATCTGGTTGTGTTATGACGGAATTTTGTTGTTAAGTTTGTTAATTATTGTTGGTGGTATATGTAAATATATATAAGGGTGACTTGGGTATGGTAATGATGGTTACATTAAGAAAATATTGTGATGAGAAAATAATGATTTTCTTTTTAAAATTTTTATAAATCGAAATTATAAAATTACATAAGAAGGATGATGGATTTAAAGTACTATGAAATTTGGATGGATATTTAGAATGCCAACTTCCATGACGGACTTGGGTAGTTTCAAGTCTTTTTGTTGTTCCTTGTTTGGATATCTCAGGTCACTTGACTACTAGGCAATGCCTATTTCAAACATTTTGTTAGTATTAATTGTGGAGCCTCTTGGTAGGTAGGGTATTATAGGTTGATAGTATTAGATTTCAATCATATAATCATCATGATTACATGATTAAAATCCCTATACATTCGACCTTTGGATATATCTTATGGCCCTTCTTGAATAATTAATAAACTATTGTCGTATAAGTGAGAAATGATCATATTTGGTAATTTTGTATTTTCCTATGAATTTTAGATCGGTGGGTTGAGTATTATATTTCCATCATGTAATCTATAGTATTACATGATTGAAATCCCAATACACTCCACATTTTGTTTCTAAATTTTAAGGCCTATGGTCTTACCTGATTGGTTGTTGAACTCTTGTTGCTATAGAGACGTTGTTCCTAACTGCAACCCATGACCTCCTTCTTAGTTGGCATGGTGAAAATTTTATTTTGTCTTAAGAATTTGACTTGTAGTGAGAGTCTCAATCCTTTTCTAGAATATAGAAGTTTCCTTTCATGATATTGTTAAAAGTAGCATGATGTTTTTTTTTGTAGTCCTTAACATGCTCAGTTCTCGCGAACTGATTCTAGCTAGTATTTGTGCAGATGGATTATGCGAGTAGAATAAAGGAAAGAGTTGTAAAGGTTTCATCAGTGCAACTTATGAAGTTCTTTGTAAAAGTGTTCTATGTGTTGTAAATTGTGTAACATTGCTTGCAAAGAGTTTATATGACCTCTTACTGGAATTGTTCGGAAAATTCGTGAAGTAGTAGTTTTGTCTTTTTTTTTTTTTTTGTATTTTGCTGGTAACTCTTCTTAGTGAGAAATAATATTCAATCTCTTCACTGGCATAAGCATTGTAAAACTTTTCTCTTGAGATAAAATGTTGACATGTAAATCCTTCTAAGGCATAGTAGAAATGAGTTTGTAAGCACTATAAAGTGGACTGGATAGTCCTTATAAAAGTTAAACGAAAATTTATGTTTATGAATATATTAATGTAGATGTGATCTACTTGATAACCTTTGAGACCTGGAACAATCAAGAGGAAACTATCTTTTGTAACGAAATATGATTACTTTTTTTTTTTTTCCGAGCCAAACTAATAAACATTATCCTTTTATGGTGAAATCTTAAATGATCTCATGGTGAAATCAATGGTTAGATTTTAGAAGATGATAGGATTTATTAAGTAGGAGGGAAATTGATTAATAAAACCTTAAATCTCTCTCTATCGTTTGAAATGTTTTCCTTTGTCAAACTTAATTAAGTAAAGTCTAGATGGAACATTTAACCAATCTTGATAAACTCTTACCCTCAATAAAAGACGGATAGTAAACAATGTGACCCTGAAGCTAAATTCTGTTGTCCTGTTCTGTTAACCCTTGCCTTGATTCATGGTGATATTTCTTAAGCAAGGTCAAAATTTGATCCTTAAACAAGAAGGTTATTGTTATGAACCCTAAGCGGTACTTTCCACTCAATCGGAGCTTATGCCTTCACCTGTGCAATAGAGGTGTGGAACATGTGTTAGTGGCTTGAGTAAGTTTAATTAACCTTGTAAGAAATGGAAAATGTTCTAAAATCAAATGAATAAAAAGCTTTGGACATAAAATTGATGATCCTAGTTTAGAAAGCTTGGCCTTAAGCTATTTAGTCAATAGTTGAAAAGAAAGAAGTTCTCCCTTGTGAAAAGAATTGTGTGAATCATTACATGAAATTTTATAAGAACGTAAGTTAAGAATTAAGAGACATTTTAGTAAACAAGAAAATTTAACAAGAATTTCCTCATGGGATGCCTTAAATGTAAGTGTGTCATGTGGTTGGACTTCCATGTTGTCTTGTCAAAAAAAGAAAAAAAAAAAAAATGTATTGTCCTTGATAGGTGTGAACGTCTCGTGCTGCCTTTATGGCCATCCTTGTATCAAGTTGTTCACAGTGTTAGTTGTATCCTTGGTGATGACATGTTGCATCGTGTTATGTGTCAAGCAAGTCAAAAAAAAAAAATATCCTGTATTTCACCGTGTGGTAAATTTTTGTTCTTGTTGTTGTTGGGACTCTAAATGGTGAGAGAGGTGAGAGGAAATCCCTCAAACCCTCTACCAATATTCTTGTGCTTAAGTTAGATGAGGACATTATTCTTCAAGTTCATGAATGGGAGGATTATTATTACAACTATGGAATCATCTTTCATTTCCACTATCTATGGCCAAAGCTTTCTCAGCTTCATGAATGGATTTCTGAATGCAACATTTCCAAAATTACGCTTAAAGTATAAATTTATCCCTTTTCAAAGAAAAAAAATTATCTATCTTTAATAGAGTCAAAGAAAACAAATTTAATTTTTTTTCTTTGACTCTGTTAAAGATAGAGATGCTATCAATAAAACCTATTGGGTATGGGGTGATCATGGTCTAATGACAAAACCATGGTACCTAGCATTTTGACCCTTTGAGATATTCTTTCAATTAGATGCTTGTTTGGGTTAGGCTTCTAGGTCTGCCTTTACAACTCTAGTTTGAATCGTGTCTTGAAGCTATTGGTGATGCATTGGGAGGTTATGTTTCCACATATGAGGTGTCCACTCAATTGGTGCATCCTTCTTATGCTCGTATTTTTGTGGACATGGATGTTCCTCTTGATCTACCAGATAAAATTGAGCTGTAAATAGGAGAAAGGGTTTGGATTCAAAGATTGGATTATGAAAGATTTTCCTTTCATTTCCATAGATGTTTCCAAACAGGAAATTTGATTGATGAGTGTGGGAAACCTAAATGAAAGAATAGAGAAAACTCCTCATGGTGGAAGGATTCTCTTCCTTCTCACTGTATCATTGATGCCCCTTTAGATTGTGAGGAAGATTCATTTTATGAGAAGATAATTTTGAGGGTTGAGTGTACTCCTATAGTAGAGAAATTTTATCAGGAGCCTTAGCTTGGATCTTCGAAGGAAATTCAACAGGTTTGAGAATAGGTGGTTATGGAGAGGGTTTATTCCCCTCCCAAATTGATATATCAACCTATTTCTTCGATTCGTGTTATTATCCCATGTGAGCCGATGTAGAATATTTAAATAAGGGTTAGTAAAATTTGCTTGAGAATAAAAATGATGTTTTTCGAATCAGGTGTTAGTTATAATATATATGACTTCAAGATCTCAATCCACAATTGTGGGCTGAGATTATGTTCCTTTTGTTTAGTTTGATGTTTGTACCAAGTTTATTTGGCTCTTTGTTGGGTTTTTTTATGATCGTTCGAGATTCATTGAAAAATATTTTTGTAAATTACCCTCGAGAATTTCCAAATTTAATCAATAAAAAAACTATGTAATACTCACAACTTCTACCCGATATTCACGTCTTGGCGATGTCTATAATAAGTTTAGACACAAACAAATTTTTTTTAAAAACCAACAATATTTGTTATGATTCCTCTTTAGAAGAAAGAAAATATTTTCTTTGATACAAAATGAATCATATTTAATTAAGGTTCCCAATGACTATTATCGTTATATCATGCAACCATAAGAATGACATGAAAATTTCTTATAAAACAATATAATAAAAAATAATATACTTAGAAAACATAATATGGTAAAAACATTTATTACATATCTTAGATGAATAGTACACAAATAAAGTTATCAATAACAATGTATATCATGTCATATCATTACAATTGAAATATTTTATGATCATTAAAATTATATTCCATTCCTTTATTATAATCTTTAACCATCCTAACATAATTGGTCTCTTTCTATATACAAATGGAGACACCCACTATGAAATTAATAAAATATTTAAATTATGGAATTCTATTAAGATGTAAAGAAACTCACCTCTCACAAGACTCATTCATCTTCAAAAAAATTATGGATTAAAATAATATTGGTTAGTAAATTGGGAATCCGAGAAGAATTATATTGTCCCATGAAGGGTTCCCATTCAGATGTAGGAAATGCTTTGGCTCGGGCCACTTATTTTCAGAATGTAAGAGTGTGAAACACAAAGTGAATGGGCATATTTCATGGTTGAAGAATTCTCAATCGAATATGTTGGTTGTGGAAATGAATCTATTTATTCTTCTTCGATCACTCATACAATGAAGATGATGACACTCATATTCATGTTGGAAAGTGGAGAGTGGTGGACCAATTTCCTCTATTCCTATATTAGATAGCGATTTCCTTGAAATCGACTCTAAATTGATTATGGACTCAAATGTTAAGAAAAATGAGTGTTTGGAGGTTTTGATCCCAATTCATTATGATGAAAACACTAATCCTAACAAGAGTGAGGGTTGGAGAATTGTGAACCTAAAAATAAAGGAAAGATCCACACCATTCCTCTTTAGATGAACTTAGGATCCCATGGTCAGTGCATCTTGGGTAATCCTTTCCTTTCCTATTTGTTATGGGTATACATTAGGGATTTAGGGTGCTCCTTGAAGGATGGTCAATTCTATTTGAATTATTTTATTTGGAGAATTTTACTTTTTTTTCTTTCCCAGACCATGGTGTGAGTTTGGGGTTTTGGGGGTTTATTTTTCTATTCATTGACCAAGCTTCACTTTGTACCTTATTGTGCCTGAATGCTTATTTTTGGTTGTACAAGGTTCATAACCCCTTCAAAATCATTTTTGTTTTGTTTTGGAATTTTTGTGACATGTCTTCATTAATTATACAAGGTTTTTAGTCCCTTCAAAACTAAATCCTTATTACCTTATCCAAAAATAAAAATTTTAACACCCACTTTTTACACACACAAAAACAATAATAAAAATACCAGAATGTATTTTTATTACTTACATTGTAGTACACATGACATTGCAAGAGATCACTTAGGACATCACACAACACATAATATGTTTGCACAAATATTAACCCACCCAGGTAACCTAAAACCACGTGATGCACATCAAGACCCCTTTATTTTCAAATGATAAGGCACAACATAATTATTCCACCACAAGTATAAACTTATTGATAGGGTCTTCCCATGTAATGATAATTTTAGGATTACACATTTGTTACAATCATGTTTCAATCTTTAACTTAAGTTCTAGAAAGGATCATAATATGTGAATCATACATTCCTTTTCCTCTTTCTAGATTTCCTCTATATTGTTTAACATTTAACTTTCGATGTATCTCATTTAATAAGAAACATCCACATAATTTCAATTACTTGGTTAAT
This sequence comes from Taxus wallichiana var. yunnanensis, assembly GCA_018340775.1. Taxonomy (NCBI): domain Eukaryota; kingdom Viridiplantae; phylum Streptophyta; class Pinopsida; order Cupressales; family Taxaceae; genus Taxus; species Taxus wallichiana. The sequence continues at coordinate 1,033,742,709 of CM031239.1, read as the reverse complement.
TTGGTTTTTTGTTAATAAGGTATTTATTTACACACAAGGTTGTTTACAAACACACAAAGCTACTAGTTCTTATCCATAGGACTCACTCCAAAGGGAATGCATCTTGATCTTATTTCTTTCCTCCATTTCACAATGGAAAAAGACGAGTCCAAAGGAAATCAAAGTTCACATTTTCTTCCTCAAGGATTAGGGTCAAGTTTATTTCATTCATTTATAAATTAATAATTGAGTTAGTACATGATAAGTTTTATAAGAAATATGTTCTTTATCCATATATAGGAAGAGGATTTCACCACATTTCTAGGAAGATCATGCTTCACTTTACCTATGGAATAAAATCCCATAATTACACTTGCCAAGTAAAAATTTCAATTGTAATTTTACTATAGTTATGCTCAACAATTAGTTAATGATTTGAAGGTGCTAAACATGGCAACATACTTCCTTATTTTCTATTTTCTAGACTACGGTTCCGAAGTATCATTTTATGTTCAACTTAAGAGGGATTTTCCATAACTAGGTTCATATATGTTTGGTAAAGAATTGTGTGACCTAGTTTCTTACATGGGATATTTGCATGCTCATGAGACTACTAGTCCCTATCTTAGGGTATTTATCTCTAAAGACATGATCACAATTTCACATCATACATCCATTATAAAAAAAGACAAGTGGGAGAGCAAGATGGAGTAGTCTATTGTTTAAAGGGTTAAGGATCACATTAGGGTTTACACAATGTGGACCCCATTTCTCACCACAAGATGGTTTAAACATGTTTTGAGAATGATCTCAATTTCACCTTTTCCAAGAACATAATCTTACGATTCTTAACGCTTTGTTAAAACAACCGACTTGAGACCCAAGAACAACCTAGGATTAGTTAGGAAAATTATGAAATAATTTTTTTTTGATAAAAAGAATCTACAACCATGTTACAATGCAACATTTGTCCCTAACAGCTTTTAGAACAATTCATTATTTTAATAGGGACTATTTTCCTTTTATTAGTAATTATTATAGGTCATAAGGTCCAAAATTTAGGGTTAGAAGTTTCAATTAGGTTTAGAGGGAAAAATTCTTCACCATACCCATTCTCTAACAGACTTAAATTTTCAGCTTGATTTTTCTCATACTTAACACATTCAAAATTTTCCTAAATCTCTCCCATTTGATAGGAAATTTCGTCACCTTTCTAGTGATATAAAAAGTCCTCCAAACTGCTCATATTTTTCAACTTATGGGCTAGCGGGCCTTGGGGTGAAAATTTTCCCCAAGGCGGGCCTGTGGGCCGACGGAACAAAATTTTCTTAAAGGACAGTTGGCGGGCCATGGGGAGACCTTGGGAGAAATTTTACCACACGGGTGAAAAAATCCAAGTTGCACCCTTGCTCCCGTGGGTCTAGAAAAGATATGTGGCAATCCCGAGGAAGTGCAGGGAAAAATGAGGAAGGGTGGGGTGGCGGGAGACATTTGTAAATTTTCCCACGTGGGGTGAAAAGTCATCTTTGCATCTGTGCTCTCTTGAGACTCGCAAAGGACATGTGGCATCTCCTAAGCCAACATGCTAAAGGTGGGGTAGTGGGAATAAATATTTAACACCCCGAAGGGCTAAGAGGATATAGAGACCCGTGCCGCCGCCGACACCTCGCTATGCCATGTGACGGCCCCTTATGTCCCCCTAACCTCTTATGGCACCCCATAACGAGTAAAGAAATGCAAGCTATTTCTTTGTAAGGTGGAACACAAATCCCAACTCCCTCCACCCATATTTGTCCCTTAAACACACTTGTTCCTCCCACATAATAAACCCCATAGTCTTCCTACACCATTCCTAAGCCATCTACCCACAACAATAACAAACATACCAGCATTTACATACTCAAAAAGACAAAAGAAGAGTATTTCCAAGAGCCAAGCTCTTACCTCTCCATAAAGGAGTTTGTTCCAAGTTCAAAACAACGAGCTCCCTCCAATGCAAGAAATCCAAAAATAAACCAAATACAAGCATGTAACAATCTTCCAAAGACTTCTCCAAGCCGAGCTCCAAAAATATCAAGAAAATTCGCCCACAAGAAGTCTCCCAAAAGTGAAGCAACCCAAAACAAGACAAGGAATTTGAATTTTTCCTTGGAGGCTAGTTTTGAAGGCTTGTGGGACAAGTTAAACTTGTCTCATACCTCTTAAATTTACATACTAACCTTGTCTATGGTTAGAGGGTTAAATTTAGACTTTTATAATGCATTTTGGGAAGACAAATTGTAGGTTTTAATTGCATTTTTCTTACATGATTTAATTTCATTCCTTTGGGGTGTGTGTTGGACTTGAGTGTATAAGTAAACTGTCATATTATTCACCCACTTTTTTATTATGCATTAGAGAATGAAGTTGACTTTTGGGGGTTGGGGTTGAGGATGTGTGATATGGCATCCTACATGGATCCACCTCTTCCTCTTCTCTTCCCTCCTATATAAAATTTTAATTTCTTGTCTTGTTTTGGGTTACTTCACTTTTGGGAGACTTATTTTGGGTGAATTTTCTTGCTATTTTGGGAGCTCTTGCTTGGAGAAGTTTTGGAAGATTGTTGCATGCTTGTATTGGGTTGATTTTTAATTGCTTTCATTGGAGAGAGCTTGCTATTTTGAACTTGGAACAAACTCCATCATGGAGAGGTAAGAGCTTGGATCTTGAAAATACTCTTGTTTTCTTTTTTTTTAGTATGTAAATGCTGGTATGTTTGTTATTTTTGTGGGTTGTGGGTAGATGGCCTAGGAATGGTGTAGGAGAAATATATGGTGTTTATTATGTGGGAGGAACAATTGTGTTTAAGGGAGGAATAAAGGTGGAGGGAGTTGGCATTTGGGTTCCACCTTACAAAGAAATAGCTTACATTTGTTTACTCATTATGGGGTGCCATAACAGGTTGGGGGGACATAAGGAAATGTGAGGAATAAGGGGCTACCACGTGGCATCACGAGGTGTCGGTGGACGTGTGCGTTTTTGTACCCTATTAGCCCTTTGAGACATTAATTCATTTTTCTCCCCACCACCCTGCCTTCCCGATGTTGGCTTAGGAAGATTGCACATGTCCGTTTTGGTCTCGTAGGAGCGTGAGCGCAAAGCCGACTATTCATCTCGCATGGGAAAATTTGTAAATGTCTTCCACCGTCCCGCCTTAAGGAGTGCCACATGTCCTTTACGAACTCTGCGGGAACCCAGGACACAAATGTGAATTTTTCCCCAATGTGGTAAAAATTTTACCAAGGTTTCCCGCTGCCCACCAACCCGCCCTTTGGACATATTTTTTTCTTGGCCTGAGCCTATAGGCTCGCCTTGGGGAAAATTTTCATCCCAAGGCCTGCCAGCCCATAACTTGAAAAATATGAGGAGTTAGGAGGACTTCATTATATCACTAGAAAGGTGAGGAAATTTCCTATCCAATGGGAGTGATTTAGGAAAATTTTTAATGCATCAAGTATGAGAAAAATTATGTTGAAAATTTAAACCTGTTAGACAATGGGTATGGTGAGGAATTTTTTCCTCTGAACCTAATTGAAACTTCTAACCCTAAATTTTGGACCTTATGACCTCTAATAATTATTAACAAAAGGAAAATATACTCTAGTATATTTGAATTGTTCTAGAACCTGTTAGGGACAACTATTTCCTTGTAACATGGTTGTAGATTCTTTTAATAAAAAAACATTATTCCATAATTTTCCTAACTAATCCTAGGTTATTCTTGGGTCTCAAGTGGGTTATTTTAATGGGTGTTACACTTGGTATCAGAGCCATGGGTCCAAATCTTGGACCCTTGGCCATACTAGAAAAATTGAGACATGAACTATAAAACTAAGACACTTTTGAATTCTAGAAAACAACCTTGATTGAAAATTGAAAAAAAGAAATAAGTATGAAGAAATATTGCATTACTCTGTTCATTTGAACTACCAAAATTAAAATGATAATAAATAATGAGTTTTTGTGTTTACTTAGTGGCATTTTTTCTAAACCTGGGTAACTAAGAATGTCAATTAAATTGATTTTTGTAAACTTCTAGTGTAGTGGAAACTTGGTTCCCCTTTGAAAATGTGTTGTTTTACAAGTCCTAAAACTTGATTTAATTATATGATGCATTAAGCCCTTTGTTGAGACCCTTCCTTATTGGAGTTATTGGAATGATAAATTATATGGTGTGAATCTTGTGGTTGGACAATAGTGGTTGTGTCCTGGGGTTGGGAAGAATTAATTAGAAGCTACTTAGAGCTTCCTTTCTTGATAGTTAGGAAAGTTGGTGGTTGTCGGCTTTTTTTTTTTACCATATAGGAGAGTGGGAATTAAGTCTGGGTGTAGTTTATGACCCAATCTTGCGCATGTGTCCTGGAAGTGACCTCAAGGAAGAGTACCCCTATTGGCAGCAATGAAGGGAAGTCAAGTGAATGTGGTGTTAACGTTTTGTATTTTACATTCGTAAAATTGTGTTATTTTATCAAGGACCAACATCTTATTTTATGATTGGATTGAGAAGCTCTAAGGCTCTTTTAGTTATTTATATTTTTGTGAGAATTTTCAGACTTTGCAATGCGGCTACTTAGCCACTTTCCTTGATTGTAGACATTTCTTGGATTTTATTTTGATTGGTGACTCGGAGCTCATTATGTTGTTGGCTATTTAGCTAAACATTACGTGGTTCCTTCTTGCATGATGATGAGCTGGTTCTATGCTTCTTGTATTGTGACATTTCGTCATATGCGGGTACACCCTTGGTGTCTTGAATGTCTTCTTAGGTTCTTAAATTTATGCCTTGGTTTTAGATGCACGGAACCTTGAGTGTATCTAGGATCTTAGAGTGACCTTTTCATTACTCGACCTTATTGGGAAGAGAGTTTGTTGTGTTGTGTGTTCTAATTGGCAGCCTGTTAGCGGTGGTGGTGATTCTCTTACAATCCGGTAAGAGCTTGAACCTCGTCAGAGTAGAGGTGTTTAATTGTGGGTTGATGAATTATGGTGGGATCGGTTTACTTTTGGCTGGCTATGGATGTTAGTGGAAAAGTGTTTGTCTGGTAGTGGCTTCTCTTCGATGGCATGCTAAGTTTTATCAAGAGTTCCTCATTTCCTTATATTAGGTAGTGACTCAAGGATTGTATGCATAATGGTAACTATCGTTAGATTTAATGCCATTCTAGTATTGTGTGTAAATTAAGTGTGTTTGTTTTCCTCTTGACCTATAAATAAGTATACCCTTTCCTTAATTTTTTTTTAGTTACTATGAATAATACATAATGACCTATTAATTTTGGATTACGTGCAAACACTCATGGATGCTTTGATTATTTTGGACCATGAAATTGGTGATGATAGTGTAATTAGACTTTGATATTTTAATCTCGGTGGTATTTTATAATGTGTTTCTCTTGCGAAATTGTAACTCTTTGTCATCAAGCCATGTTGAATAAGATGGTGATTTGCTCGCTTACATTTGACACTTCTAATGAGCATGTGGTTTTCTTATAGTTAAAATATTTCCTTGTCATTTTGGTTGCTTCATTGGTGGTATCTGTAGTAATATGGGTGTAGATTCGCAAACTTTCCTTGTCTTATTAGGTGAGTAAAATATTTTTTCCAAAACAACAAATAGTGTTAAACCCTAGTAGATCAGTAGAAGTAATTATGCTTCCTTAATGGGTCTTCCTTGTAAATTCTTTTGAGAACTTGTAGAAACCCACTAGGAATGTTTTATGATACTTGTAATTAGTGGAAAAGTCTTGAAATATTGTTTTGATCCATGTTGGTTGATTGTTTCCTAGTTCTTACCAAACTAATAATGTCCTTTCTATGTTGAACATCCCTTGTTTCGTTAGAATTAAAAATGTGATGTGTTGAATTACCTCTCTCTCCCATAAAAGTAATAGTGTGATATGTTTACCATTCCTTCTCATTAATTTTTTTTTAATTGAAAAATTGACTCACCCAAACATCATAAAACTGTAATTGAGGAGATTTGGCCTTGAAGCTTAACAAATAAATTGGAACATAGAAAGAGAAAATGGTCCTTGCTTTAACCTTGGTAGATTAATAGAAGGAATAAAAACCATGTAGAAGAACAAAAAAGGAAAAAAATTGTCCATCTACCTCCCCTAGGAGTAGAATAAATATTTTGTTTTTTCACCTATACAGAATGGCGAGATATCATGGCCACCTTAGTGGTGATCCTTATAATGCAAACATGTGATATCAGAATAAAAATGAATATTTTAATTAAGAAAACTCATAAAGGAATGTGGCAAAAAAAAAAAAAAGTACAACTTTTGACTTAATTCATTGAGTTATAAAATAAGTAAGATTTATGTGTATTGAGTGCAATGTATAGTTGAACCTGTAGTTTTTTTGCCTACCCGAAATTGTGAAACACATGGTGGATAGTAATGTGTTCTAGTTGCTTAGTACTTCTTGTTCATAGATGTATGTGCCTTTCTTGTGGGAGTTTTTGTCATCATACCCTTATCATCCCGTAGCTCGATGAATGTGAGTTGTGGTCCTTTTGGATTGAGACTTATCTGTTGTTTGAGAAGCAACCTCCTTACGTGTTGTCTTGTCCTTAGAGACCTAAGTTATTGTAATTTTAAGGCAACATATGTTAAGGATATAAAATAACTTCGGGAAGTCTTCTTTTCTTCATATTTTCTTGGGTCACCTTGTTGTTGTTGCCCCTTTTCCATTAGGATGGAAAGTGCAAGATGATGTTATTCACTTTTGATACGATGCACCCTTGGATTGTAATTAGACCCCGTGTTATTTGTTCTTCTCCCTAGCGACCTTGAGTGGTCCTTGTGTTTCTTGTGCTCTCTTTATGGTTATTTCGAGCTTGAGTAGGAAATAACATAAATAAATCCCATTGTGGTATATTGTATGGTACTTGTATTGATACGTTATTTGCTAGGGGATATATATATTTTTTTCTAAACGATTGACTTCTTTAGATTTGGTTGGTATGGTGTGCTTGATTCTTAAAACAAAAGTGTAAAAAAATCAGACTATAGGAAAACTTGTGGTCTTGACTTCGCTTTTATTACCATGAAAAGTTAATTGTACCCTCTCGAGTTATAGAAGTGTTTTCCTTGAATAGTTCCTTGATTTTATATGTTTTGTTGATTTAGGTTTCGTTGTTGATTAACCTCATCCCGTGTGATCATCAAATTGTGGGACCTTGAGTAGACTTGTTCCTCATAAAAATTTGGTCATAGTTAGTTTTTGCTAGCCTTGTCTAGACAACGAACCTTGAAATCATGGATTAAACGTGTAGAAACCTTAACTTGTATTAATGTAGTATGTTGTATTCCTTGGGAAACTATGTGGTCATTCTCAAAGTCATGGAATTCTCCTTATTATTCCTCTACTTGGTGGTTACTCTTAAGACTGTTTTGAACTCTTCATGTTATATTTTTATGTGTGGTATCTTGGTTGATAGCTTAAATTTACTCTCTAGATTTAAATGTTCGTAGCCTTCTATGCAGAAATTTTAGAACTCATCCCTTGCAATCTTCCTTCTTCTTGTTGAATTTCATTGGACCAAGCTTATGTTCTGTAGACCCACACTTGTTTGAAGTAAGAAATCCCTTTATGGCATGATCCTTTTTCTATTGCATTTGTTCCTATCTCTCTTTCCAGTGACTTCCAGGAGGAATTCGAGTCTAAGGGGAGGGGGATGTAGTGCCCACTTCCCTTCAAAACTTTTGATATTGATCATGATACTGCTGACTATATTATGGACATTATTATAGTTTTGATTTAGTATGGTGTTAGATGTTAGATCATGGATTATTGTTGACTTTGATTCATATATGATGCATGATGATTGTTAAAGACATTTTATATAGATGTTGACATGTTGTTGGACATGGTTATATATATTTATGGATGTTTTTAGGACATGTGATATTTGGATATATTGAGTAGACCGAGAAAATTGAATTTAAAATTGATGATTATATAGTTGTTGATGAAATTGTAAGTGATATTGTTGATTGTCTGGATGTTGTTGTGATTCATATATATATTGATGATTTTGAAATTATATTTATATTATTTTGGATGTTTTGATATGGCCATGAGGCCAAAGGAGGTATTTGTATTTTTGCAGTTAAAAATATCACAACAAACATCGGGGGATTAGAGACCAACCACATTGGAATTCTAGATGAATTCAACAAGGTCACCATGGCAACTAGTTTTGTTTCAAGAGTGTGTTTTTGGGGATCACCTTTAAATGTGACCAAGGGATTTTATGTTTTTCATTTATTTGGTCCCTTTATGTTTAATGTTTGTATGTGTTTATTTTGTGGTGCACTTGCCCTTTCATTATTTAATTAATGTAATGTTAATATTGTGAGTAATCATATTGTTTTGTTAATTAATTAAATGATGTCATAAGAATGTAATTAATAGAGTTGTTGACCATGTATTAAAGTGTTGTAAGAATGTGTAAGTAATGTGTAAGTAATATGTAAGTGATGTGTAAGTTAACTTTTGAGTGTGAAACACTCCACCTTCTTGGAAATTCGAATTTGTGCTTGGAGGTTGGTTTTCGAGGATTGTGGGACAAGTTAAACTTGTCCCATACCTCTTAAATTTACATACCAACCTTGCATATGGTTGGAGGGTTAAATTTAGACTTTTATAATGCATTTTAGGAAGACAAAGTGTAGGTTTTAATTGCACTTTTTTACATGACTTAATTTCAGTCCTTTAGGGTGTGGGTTGGACTTGAATGTATAAGTAAATTGTCATATTATTCACCCACTTATTTATTATGCATTGGAGAATGAAGTTTAATTTGTGTTTGGGGTTGAGGATGTGTGATGTGGCATCCTACATGGATCCACCTCATCCTCTTCTCTTCCCTCCTCTATAAAATTTGAATTCCTTGTCTTGTTTTGGGTTGCTTCACTTTTGGGAGACTTCTTTTGGGTGAATTTTCTTACTGTTTTGGGAGCTCTTGCTTGGAGAAGTTTTTGGAAGATTGTTGCATGCTTGTATTGGGTTGATTTTTGGATTTCTTGCATTGGAAGGAGCTTGTTGTTTTGAACTTGGAACAAACTCCATCATGGAGAGGTAAGAGCTTGGCTCTTGGAAATACTCTTCTTTTCCCTTTTATGAATATGTAAATGCTGGTATGTTTGTTATTGTTGTGGGTTGTGGGTAGATGGCCTAGGAATGGTGTAGGAGAAGACTATGGGGTTTATTATGTGGGAGGCACAAGTGTGTTTTAGGGAGGTATAAGGGTGGAGGGAGTTGGGATTTGGGTTCCACCTGTACAAAGAAATAGCTTACATTTCTTTACTCATTATGGGGTGCCATAAGAGGTTGGGGAGGGAAATAAGGAAATTTGAGGAATAAGGGATTGCAACATGGCATCACGAGGTGGCGGTAGAGGCACAGTCTATGTACCCTCTTAGCCCTTCGGGGTGTTAAGTCATTTTTCTCCCCACCACCCCACCTTCCCTGCATTGGATTAGGAGATGCCACATGTCCTTTTCTATCTCATGGGAGTGCACGCTCAAAGATGACTTTTCACTCCACGCAGAACATTTGCAAATGTCTCTCATTTCCCCACCTTTCCTCATTTTCCCCGCGTTGCCTTAGGGAGTGCCACGTGTCCTTTATAGACCCATAAGAGTGTGGGTGCAAATGAGATTTTTTTCCTCGCATGGTAAAAAATTTCCCAAGGTCTCCCCGCAGTCCACCAACCCGCCCTTTGGGCAAATTTTCTTCCCTGGGCTCGCAAGCCCGCCCTTGGGAAAAAATTTCACCCTAACGCCCGCTAGCCCATAATTTGAGAATTATGAAGAGTTAGATGGACTTATTTATATAAATGGAAAGGTGAGGAAATTTCCTATCCAATGGGCGTGATTTAGGAAAAATTTGAATGCATTAAATATGAGAAAAATCAAGTTGAAAATTTAAGCCTGTTAGAGAATGGGTATGGTGAGGAATTTTTCCTCTCGAAGCTAATTAAAACTTCTAACCCTAAATTTATAACCTTATGACCTCTAATAATTATTAATAAAAGGAAAATATAATCTAGTAGATTTTAATTGTTCTAGAACTTGTTAGGGATAATTGTTGCCTTGTAACATGGTTGTAGATTCTTTTAATAAAAAAAATTATTCCATAATTTTCCTAACTAATCCTAGGTTGTTCTTGGGTCTCAAGTGGGTTGTTTTAATGGGCGTTATAGTTACATTTTTACCAGCTATTCATAAAATAAAATGTTGATAAGTTTCATAATTAACGCTTAGTATTGCACCATAGAACACAAACAATAATTTAGATTATGTATTGAGTTCATTTATACTCCCAACTCTTAAAGTTGACTCTACATGTGTTTTCGAGAAAAGAGGGTTTTAAATCATGTTTAAAGTTGGTTTCCCCTAGAGTACTACCTTAAGAAAATCACATTCTCCTTACCACACACCCAACTATCAATCCAATGAGGGGATGACATAAATCAAGAAAAATTTATACTATGTCATTCTTAACCATTGCGTTCATGAAAATGTCGCAAAAGCATACATGCTATGATGATAAACTCAAACTTGGGATCATATTTACTTAGGCTAGAAGGTATTATCAACTGTAAATATTTAAGATCATTCTAAGGTTTTAGTTTCCTCTGTTAAAAAAGGATCATGTGAGAAGGGTTGATACTCACAAATTTTAAACTAAGGTTTGTTGTTATATTTATGTTTCTTTTCTTTATTTGCTAATTACATAACAAAACACTCTAGATATTTCACCATAAATTTCATTACGAGAATGCGCATTAAAATGTCAAATTCAATTTCATTTAACATATTTAACAAACTTATTTAGATAAACATTCCCTTAAACAAGTAACATCTAAAAAATAATACAAAACTTCAATTAAAAACATTTTTAATACTTCACAAAATGTTTAATTATCCTTTACGATCTCATTTAACATGTATATCCAACCCCCTTTTAAGCATATGTAAATCTGAATCAAAAGAACACCTATAGTTACATGCACATTTCCCAATGCACCCCTAAAACTAGAATCTCATTCATATTACCAAATTTCAATAATAAGTCTTTAAAAGAATATTAACATAGAAATAACATAGAAATACATACATACATACATACATACATACATATATATATATATACATATATATATATATATATATATATATATATACATATATATATATATATATATATATATATATATACATATATATATATATATATATATATATATATATATATATATATATATATATATATATTCCATAAACATGCGTAAACTAGAATAATACACAATGAATTACAATCACATTATTTCGTCATCTTAATTGATCGTGCAAAACCACGTCAAGCATGAAATCAATGATAAACTATTGGCATGACATCCACCTAAATCTAACATAATTAACATTATTAGTTTTCCATTTACATTGTAGTAATAATACACACACAACAAGAGAGGGTTAGGGCATATATTCATTTCATTTCATTTCATTCCTTAACTAAGAGAGGAGAGAGAAAGAGATAAGGAAGAGAGAAACACTATTTTCCCAAAAGTCAAATTTCACATGTCAAGCCACAAGATAGAGTTTCAAACAGTTATTTACAAGTGTTAATAAGTTTCCACAATGGTTTGCTAACTTGACTAGGGTCCTACGACTTTCTTTTACATTTTCCTACTAGTTGCAAAAATGCCCAATTTTGGCTCGGAGGCTAAGAAAGTGCATTCAAAAATTGTCTTCCGATAAGAAAATTCATGACAAGTGAATTCCTACATGTTCACCTATATACCAAGAATAAACAACACCTGAAAGAATTTAGAAATGGAGAATAATTGCATAATTGGTGAATAGTTTTTGGAGCCACCGGTCATAATCGACCAAGATTGACCTAGTCAAACAACAACCGAAGGCTTACGAAACCCCTTTCCCCAAGTAATTAGGGATTTAATTTTCCAAAACCAAAGGTTCCATGCAATAATATAGTAAAAATACTAGAGGTTCGCCAAGGTGTATAAGCATTTCGTTGCTCAAGGTCCAAATGGCGAGCCAAAATAAAACCCATCTTTTTAGTTTTAACAGCTTCCTAAAAGTGCAAAGCAGAGTAACAAGGCTCTTATAGGAGCAAATAAGAGAGTACAAATAGTCATTTGGGGTCAATCTAAAGCTTTAGTTGACTCTCCTCATAAGAAGGAACACATACGAAGCTTGTGGGGCACACTATGCTATTTGCACATATCTAGAAAGTCCATTTTTCTAAGCTTGAAAGGTTGAATTAAATGGTAGTTCTAGTTGACGACTTATCTAGGTCCCACCAATACCAGTGGACACGAGTACCAAATTCGAGACCCTGGTCTTGAAATGCATAAGGTTTAGGTAACAAGCACAAATGATGGTGAATCGTAAATCATCTACGCAAACCAAATGGTGGGGTTTTATTGTGTTAGACTAAAAGTTTGGTTAGAATATCCAATGGTTTAAGAATCTAATGTTTTAATATTTCAATCATATTGGAAATGAAGAACAAAATTATGCAATAAATATAAAATATGAAAATAAGGAGACAATAGCTAAGACGAGACGAGTTGGTCTAAAATGCTCTCACCCTTTCACTCAACCACTCAATGAAAACCTTAAAGTGCTACCTACCCCCACGTGACTTCCTTCCTTAAGTCATTACATAAAAAGGATCACATGATTTGCATAGTATTCCCAAACTCCCCATTTCAGCACAAGCTTAAAGAATACTCACAAATGATACTTATTTTTAGATTTATGCCTGCCAGTCCCATTTCTAAAATAACTTCATTGCTTAATTCACCATGACCATCCCGAGCACCACCAAAGCATAATTGCATTCCACGAGGTCTCATCACGTTGAGGCATCTTTCTAAACAGCCTCAAGTCTCTTCAAGTGCATCATTTGCACATAGCTAAACAAAACTCATAATTTCAACCCATACTGAGAGCCAGACAACAAGAGATTATAACACCAATCTCCCAATGAAGATTTTCCGCAATTCCTTTAACACACTGAATCCATGATTACAAGCATGGAATCTAGAAGCTTTATTTTGTATTATTGCAAAAATGATAAAATCATATGCATGATTAGATGGTTCCAACTTCCAAGGCTGGAAAATCATATTTCTTAATGAAAGGATCTTGATTCTGCCAAACGAAAAGACTTTGAAGGGTGCAATGTTCTTGACACAACATCTTGAGTTGGTGGTAACATTGTTTGAGAACACATCAACATGTCTACCATTTTAGGCGTCTTATAGTCACAACTTGTGTTGAAGCTATCATTGGATTTCCCTCGAGTAGTAGCCCTCTGTCGAGAGTGATAAATATGTACTGAAGGAACATACGTACGCCCTCCGTTCTCATACAGTTGTGAATTTTCCATTCTCTCTTGGATCTCTGTCAACTCAGACTCAAGTGCTTTACAAAGTTGGTCTCCTGCCTAAGCAGCTGGAGATTCTTGCACAACAGCTCTTACGGTGCCTAGGATTAACTGTGTGCTTGATAAATCACCCCTATCTGCACATACTCTGGCATCAAAAATGGGATTCACAACACTTAATCGATTTCTTTGCCTATCAACTTCAAGGTAGACAAACCGTTGCTCCACGTTGATTGATTCTAGATGCTCAATAGAAAGTTCATTTACTGTGGTTTGAATTGTTTTCTGTGAGACTGGATCTCTGTATGTGCAAATTACATTAAAAATACTCATTCCATTACAGCTGCTACCATTGATTGCGTTCAATAAGCTGGAAGCTTAAAATCAACTAAAAAGTCCCTTTCTTCCTCCATTGTATACAACAAACAAAATCGTGACAAACAGATATTCCCTCTAAGATCCTAGAAAAATCCCTTCAGGCGCAGCTACAGATCAAGATAAATCAATTTGTATATAGTAATATGAGGAGTTATTGTGTGTTTCAGATTAATCTCCATGCACATGGGCATTTTTTCCCAACAGAGATTGATTTTCGGATGGCTATTTCTGAGAGGTTCATTCCTCACATCCCCTTGAAAAATTTCAATTCGCTGCAACAAACCAATTATTGCTAAATTTTTAATGTTGCCTTGGGTTCAGCATATTAATGCCTCTGGATCTCAAATTAAGTTCTTGAATTATTATTCAAGGGAAAATATAATTGTGCATGCTTTTTCACTCGCCCAAACTATCCAATTACTACTATAATTTACAACGTTGATTTGGTTTCAACGGTTAATGCCTTTGGGATATGAAATAAAGTGAATGTATTATTTTGCAAACAAGATGATAGTTCTGAAGATCTGGAAGCATGCCCATTCCCTATCCACCCTCCAGCCACACACTATCCAAACTTCACACCACCCCCATCCACTTTCCATAACACCTCAAACTCCATTCCCCAACCACTTCACAATATATATTATTTTTTTATTTTTTTAATATTAATTTATGGTGAGCACTACATTGTCCCATGAATTTTCTTTGGATTATGCAACTTCTATATTTTCTCATAGCTTAAATATACCTTTTTATAATTAGTAGTGTTCCACAACTTAATCTACATTCTCATATTGAACAACACTAATTATACTGTATGTGTGCTTGTGAGTCTTCCATAAATTTGTAAGGTTTGAGAAATTTCTTGCATGACTTGTGTAGTTATACAACATACATAATTTGTGAAATATACTCTCCCAACATACACCATATGCTTATACAATAAACCCTTAATATAAAATAAAACCAAAACTTCTCTAACTAGTTTTTAACTTAATATGAATATCCTATGAACCTAAATGTTCTTATATCATTTGTACATCACATGATCTGAATATATACAATGTACAATACTAAAATATAATGAAATGAAAAATGGAAAATTAAGCTATCAAATTATATAATATGTGAATTTAAAATGTGATGAAAATTATCCCAAAATTTTTAATTTTATTTGCAATAGTTTACCACTTATTTTATGCCACACATAAACTCAAGCAAATAAAAATCAATTATATAGGGGTGAAAAATAAATCACATTTTTGGTACTATTTTAGTTTTTTTTTAGTAGTTGGATAAATTAAATAAAAAATAATGTTATTCAAGTAATATGCAAGTTAAAATTGAGTCACGAGTTGATCATTTAAAACAAGGTAAATTCGAATAAATTTATACAAGTAGTAGTTTCTTATATAAATTTCTCCACATAGAGAAACATGGGCCCAAATATTCATCTAGATTTATAAGTAATGGTTATACCTGCATAAGTGATTCGAATTGATCTGAAAGAGTAAACTACATTGTGTCACTAGGATATGAGATTTTGAACCTAAATATATCTTACGGGTTTCACTCGAAAATTTCAATGGATTTCCACATTAAGAATTTTAAGGGTGTCTATTAGACGAAAAAGAGATTTGAAGTTTTACTATAAAGTAAGTATTAATAATATTAGTTTTTATCTTATCTCTTACATGATATAAATAGAAAAACACAATAAAAGGGATGGAAATAGAATTGGAATAAAGTTACTTCCTTTTTATAGAGATTTTAATGTGTCATTTTTATTAACGATAAATATTTTTGACAGGGTCCTAACCTAGTATAACAAAAAGGGTCTAACCACATGGATAAATTAAATTTGAAGGCCAAACAAGAAACCAAACAATAACAAGATGAAAAGTCAACAAACCAACATCAACACAAAAATTAAACTGCCACAAAAAGTAGTAGTAAAATAATAAACTGCCTAAACAAAAAGTAGAGACCAAGAATAAATGAGAATGAAAGGGGCCCTAGATCTAGATAAATTTTGTATTTAATCCTTGTGATTATTTCATAATACTATATTGAATGCTTTCATTTATCTCCTTTGAACTACACAATGTTCCACCCAACAATGCGGAACCTTAAACAATTCCACTCCCAAATATTTAATATGTTTACTCTATAATGCCCACTCCTCTTTGACATGTATCCACTATGATTTTATCATGGTTGACTTAAGACATTAACATTATTTTTATTAGCGGTGATATATTATATGGACATCTGGATTATTTATATGTTGTGATTCATGTTTTGGATTATGATATGCTAGTGACACTGGTGGATAGTTTTATACATGTTGATTTCATTGTTCTGAATTTATATTGACACATTATATTCATGATGCATTGCCTATGTTTGGATGTTCAGATTAGTCTTGTGATCTCATTGATGTAGTAAAATGGTAGAATCGAGTTATTTAGAATTTTAGACAAAGGTTGATAGAATTGCTTAATTTTGATGATGATTATTAATGGATATGTATGAGTTATTTCTCGATGTTATTGATGCGGCCGTGAGGCTAGAGAGGTATTATTGTTTGTGATTGTAGGAAAATGATATCATTATACACCGAAAGGGGATAGGGGACCAACCCTAGATAATTTTTGGTGTTTACAAAATTTTCGATTTGACAACTTGTGTTTTATGTATATGTTGTGTAATCGTTATGCTTGGTTAGGAGGTTTCTGTGGGAGGTGACCTCATGTGTGTGGCCATGGGTTGTGATGTTTTTCCTTTTGATTTTTGTGTATTTATTTTGTGGTGTATGTATCTAATTAATTGTAAAATCTAGTCACTTTATTAGTGCTTGTTAATATGCTTTTAATTAGTTAATTTAACTTAATTGTAAATAAAAAGAAAGATGTGACAATTGGGTAATTAATAGAGTAGATGGTCCTTGATTTTTGCTTGATGTTGAATGAATTAATTACATTTTAGAGGTGTGTACTCTTCCTTCTTTCCCAATCTCGAATTTTTCCTTATAGGCCACTTTTTGAGACTTGTGGGACAAGTTAACCTTGTCCCTTACATCTCAAACTCATCTACCAACCATACTTATGAAGTATGGAGCTAATTTTATTCTCTTTTAATGAATTTTTTGAGTGTAAAAGAGTAAATAAAGTCACTTTTATACTTACCACATTTAATATGTCCTTGGAAGGTATGGAGTGCATGTTGGAGTGTACATTTGTGCATGTCATAGCCTTACTTGTTCATTTAATTGCAT
Source organism: Taxus wallichiana var. yunnanensis (assembly GCA_018340775.1). Lineage (NCBI taxonomy): Eukaryota > Viridiplantae > Streptophyta > Pinopsida > Cupressales > Taxaceae > Taxus > Taxus wallichiana. The sequence continues at coordinate 1,033,725,602 of CM031239.1, read as the reverse complement.
TGGTCTTTGTGTGTTGACTTGTTGAGTTAGAATTGAGGAAAGATGAAGTGGCATCCTAAATGGAGCCACATCATCATCCTCACCTCCTTTTCTATTTATTGAGTGAATTTGGAGGATTTGGGGTTACTTGTCTCATTTTCTACACTTGCACTTTTGGAATTTGGACTTGGGTTGCATGCTTGAATATTTTGGAGTTACATTTTGGGATTGTGCTTGGTTTGAAGGAGTTGAAGCTTGTTGAGTGAATATTTTGGAATCTTAATGGAGAGGTAGGATATTCACTTATTGTTATTCCTTTATTTATGAATATAGATGTGAAATTTTTTATTTCGTAGTATATGTATGTGTGTTGTGAATGTAATATGTTGGGGATGGGTAGATTTCCTTTAGAGTGGTGTGGGAGAAAGAAATGGAGTTATTTTTGTGGAGGAAAAAGGGATTTAGTGAGGAAAATGTGGAGGGAGTGTGGGAGAGGTGCTCCACCTATGTGGAGGTAAAAGGGTTTATATGTTATTTTGCATAGGCAAAAGGGAGAAATAAGGTGTTGTGTGTGTTTTTGATAGTGCACTTGGAGGCATTGGGTGGACCCTCTTCCCACATGGGAGGCATAAGGAGAAGACTCCATGTTCTTGTCTCCATTTGGATTACTATTAATCCTTTTTGAATGTGTTGAAAATGTGAATTTTATTTGTGTTGTTTTGAAAAAGAATGCAAAACTACTCTTGATGAACTTATTTGAAAAATGTGATTGAGTGTTGAAATATTGTTTGAATGTGGAAAATGTTATATGAGTGTTGTATTGTGGAAGCCATTTTTGTAAAGTAGTCAATTTTGCCAATACTCGCATTTATTGTTCTATGGTTGGGGCTCAGGGGGACAATAAGGACAATGACTTCTCTTCTTATTGGATTAAAGGTTTGGTGGAGAACATCTCTTACTCTTCTTTCTTTGTTTTGTGATTCAAATTTGAGGAGATGGAAGAATCCAAAGTCAAAATTATGAAGTTGGAGGATGACATTGATATGAATATTTTGTATTGAGCCTATGGAAGATCCTATTTTGTAAATTTGGCCATGTTGTTTCCACTTAAAGTGGAAGGCTTGTAACTCTTGAATTTTAATGGAATAGTTCTTGTAAAATGTATTTTTAAACTTAGTATTATTATCGTTGGAAGAAGGATTTTTAAGTGGATTTTTATTGAAATGAATTTCTCTCAAATCTAGAAATTTATTAAAAAAATTTATTGTAAACTTACTTGAAAGGAATGGTGCTCTTATATGTAAAGTATATGTTGATTTCTTGTTTCCTTGTATTGTTGGAAACTTAAATTTAAAAGGAAAAAGGAATGATTTGAGTTAATTTTATAATCAAATTTTACTTTGTTGTAAGGGAAATGGTTTCAACTATCTTCACATATTTGAATAGATATAAATTTATAACAACTTTGCACACCCTTATAGTTTCTATATAAAAAGTTGAATTGATAGATTGTTTACCATAGAACGTAAAAGAGAAATATAATAAATTTCTATAATAATAGATAGAAATATTATACAAATTTGCATTTATAAACTTATATATTTATAAAAAAATTAAACATATGCAATTAAGAGAAAATTTAATGTGTGTGTGTGTGTAGAATTATTAATCAAAGTTATTATTAAAAAATAACATGCCAAATCAGCCTAATAGTATTAAAATTGAAATAAAATTAAAATGAATTGGGACGTTGTTTTATAGGGTTGTGAACCCTATTTTATAAAATGAAATCTATATAAAAATTGAATTTTGCGTTATTTTGGGGCCCGTATGGGACATGGCATTCTGAAAGGTAATAGAGGGTTGAGGGAGGGTGATGCCCCACCCCAACCCATATTAAAATTAATATGGGGTTGGGTCGGGCGATGCCCTTCCCCCCAAAATACTTAAACCCTAAACAAATAATACATGGTGGCTACTCTAAAATTTAGTTAACCCCTTTTATTTGAAACCACGACTATACTGGCTCAAACCGAATCTCATATAGTTCAAAAAATAAATAAATAAAAATACTATATATATATATAAACCCCAAAATTTGTGTGTATATATTCTTGTATAACAAAACTAATGTAGGAAAACAATAGCGAGAATGGGAATCGATAGTTTTCCCCTTTAACAAAATAAAACACTATACAAATAATGGAGTTCAACAAATCCTCCATAGATCTTCAATGACTTCCATGGCTTCCACTAGTTCACTTTCTCCAAACCTGCAAAAGTAAAAATGTGACTGATTAGGGGAAAATGTGAATAAAAATTTAACAAAGGATTTTTAGGGTTATATTGAATACCTAAGATCTAAGGGCCCAAAAGAATCAATCTAATGGTGGATAATCATTCCTACAATTTTTAAGTGTGGCATTTTATGGGAGTATGTTTTAATTAAATGTATGTGTATTTGTGAATGGGACCACTTAGTTCCCTTAGTGTGTTAGGATTAAATGGACCCTTGCTAGTATGGTTTAATTAATATGTTTTGGGGCATTGGACTATAGGAATTAGATAATGTTATGGTCATTATAGACAATGACCTAGGAGATTAATTTAACTAAAGAAAAATATTAACAAATGTGGGGTATGGTTGTTAAGTGTTTAAGGGAAATAAATCTAAACCAAACTTAGGAAATAATATTTGATAACCTTAAATGAAGTTAATCGAGTATATTAATGAAATTGATTTAGTCAACAGTAATAAGGGAAATGAATGAAGACTTTATCAAAAAATTATATCCTGAAATAACTTTACGAATAGATTAATAATATTAATTATTTCTCTGGTTCCGAAATAACCTTTTGTTGTGTAGGAGTTAATGAAAAACATTAAATAATTGATATCTAAGGTTTAATAATGTTACAATCCTTTTTTTAAATCACTTAATTTTCCTAAATAATTATGAGGATTAAGGTTGTTTTTGTGCGTCGTTTTTGTGGGAGTTGCATACTCTCTCTATCTCTCATCCTCATAGAAGTCAAGGACCTAGAGGGATTCTAGATCAATCTCTAGGTAGATTTTCTTATGTGATATCTTCAACTTGACCTCGGTGGTGTTCCCTAAAACCACCTCCAAATTTTCCACAGGGGATCATTTTTCAAAGCAACAACCTCATTGGAGCTCCTATTTTTCATTTTTACAATTTTTGAGGCTAAGTCATAACCATTTCATTATTCATTGGTTTCAGATCTTCAATAGAATTATAATGTCATATTTTCTCCTCATAATATTTCCTTTTTCTTCTTCAAACGAATCCATCATTCTAGTTAGTCTCTCTAATATAACGAGGGGATGACACTCTTTTGGATTTTTTTGCATCCTCGATTCATTTCTTAAAGACTATTCTTCCTCATACTCTACTACACTAGGATCCCCATTTTCTTCCATCTCACTATTTCATTCAGAATATTTAGTATTACCCTCTAGTTCTTAGAAATATCGAATCTAGTCCTTCACATACACTAGTGATGTAGGGACAAATGTCAATGGAATTGTTAGGCCAAGCCCAACCCCAACTACATCTACTACAAAGTGCCCACTCATTTTCAACATTATTTGATTATGATGTTATTATGGTTGGATTGACACTTAGAAATTTTGACTATTATATCTTTATCAGTAGATGATAGACTATGCAAATATTTGGACTATTGACATGTTGTGAATTACATTTTGATTATGATGCACTAAATGACACTGATCGAAAGTTATATATGTTGATTTGTAGTATTATGATTTTATAGTAACATGCCATACTTTGGATGAACTATCTATGTTGGATGTTTTGAGTAGAATTGTGATTTTATGGATGTTAAAATCGAATTAATTGTATGATGATAAATGAGAGAATTGATAATTTTGGATGATGATTATTGATTTCTATATTTATATTATTCTCCATGTTGTTGATGCATTTGTAAGGCCAGAGAGGTATTTTGTTTGTGTTCTAGGAAATTATATCATATACATCAAAAGGGGATAGGGTACCAACCACGAAGGATGTTGGGTGTTGTGCAACATGGTAAAAATTTGACAACTTGTGTATAATGTTATGTTGTGTTGTTGCATGCTTTGTTAGGAGGTTCCCATGGGGATAACCTCATTTATGTGGCCATGGGTGTAATGTTTTTTTCTTTATTTTAATGTTATTTGTTTTAATTTTTGTCCATCTGTTTAATTATTGAGGGAAATATTGTTACTTTATTAACACTTGCTAATGTATCTTAGTTAAATAATTTAGCTTAAATTTAAATGAAAAAAGGGAAGATATGACATGTGGGTAATAAATTAGGTAGATAGTCCTTGTTTTAATGCATGATGTAAATTCAATTAAATGCATTTAGGTGGTGTGTACTCCACCATCCTTCCCAAATTCGAAATTTTCCTTGTTGGCCACTTTTAGAGTCTTAAGGGACAAGTTAAGCTTGTCCTTCACATCTCAAACTCTCCTACGAACCCTACTTATGAATTATTGGACATATTTTTACAATTTTAATGCATTTTTAGTGTAAAAAATGTAAATAATTGCATTTATTTACTTACCACATTTAATTTTGTCCTTGATAAGAATGGCATGCAAGTTGAAGTGTCATATGGGAATGTCATATGTCTTATATGTGCATTTAATTGCTTTGGGTTCGGTGTTTGAATTGTGTGTTGGAATTGAGGGATGATGAAGTGGCATCCTACTTGAAGAAACCTCATCATCCTCACATCCCTTTTCTATTTATTAGATGATTTTGATGGATTTTGGGTTACTTTCCTTACTTTTTCTTTTTCATTTTTGAAAATTGGTCTTGGTTTTCATACTTAGAATTTTCTTTTGGAGTTGCATCTTGGATTGAGCTTGGTGTGAAGGATTCAAATCTTATAGAGTAAAGAAATTAGAAGCTTGATGGAGAGGTAGAATCTCCTCTTATTTTCTTTTTGTATTAATGTATTTTGATGTAGAAATTGTGCTTGTTTGAATATTGTATGAGTGTTGTGGATATGTTTGATTGTGAATGGGTAGCTTGCCTTAAGTTGGGTGTGGGATATGGATTTATGGGACCATTAGGGAGGGAAAAGGGAAATGTGAGGCATGCATTTTTAGGGAGTGTGAGTTTGAGTTCCACCTATGGGGAGTGAAAAGGATAACATGGATATATTTTTGCATACTTGCAAGTGTAGAAATAAGGATTTGATTATGTTTTGAGTTGTGCACATGGAGGATTTTGGGTGGAACTCCTACATCACTTGGGAGACAAAAGGAGGTGGTGCCCATATTCCATTTCTCCTTGTTGGCTTGTTGTTTTCAAGCCTTTGTGCTTGTTGGGAAAGTTGTAATATTGTTTGAATGTGTTATTTTGTGGAATGCTTGTTGTAGAAGCCTCTTGTAAAAGTTGTGAAATGTTCCTTAATACCCCATATTGTTCTTTGGTTGGGACTCGAGGGACAATAAGGGGATGGCTTCTCCACTTATTGTATTATAGGTTGGGTAGAGAGCATTGCTATACCCCTTTATTTGTATTGTGATTTAAGATTTGAAGAGTTGAAGGATGCAAGCTTGAAAGATAAAAGTTGGGAGACGACCTTGAAAGAAGATTTGTGTTTTGATCTTGTCGAGAAGAGCCTCCATGTTGTTAATTTTATTATTGTTCTCACTTAGAGTGGAATATTGTAACTCTTATAAATTTGAAATAAAGCGTTGCATAATTCATTTATTCCAAATTAGTAGTGATATCGTATAAGGGAGAGCTTAATTTTTATAGTTTGTTGGAAATGAAACTCTCCTAAAATTGTATGTTATTCAAAGTTTCAATATGTATTATGAAAAAAAATTCATTGTAAAGAAAAGAGTTGAGTTATTTTTTTGTTTGGATTGCAAGTTTGAAATTAAAAGGAATGAAATTATGTTTCATGTCATACTAAAATTTTACATTTTATTGCAAAGTAAAAATAATGAAATAAGCTACTTAAGTTTTTATCCCCTTACTCTCTCCAAACTAAGTTGTGAAAAGAAACTATTTGTGTTAAACGTTAATCAAATTTTATGCAATATATAAAAGGAAAATATTATATTTATTGTGTTGAAGCCAATGGAATAATTCCATTCTTTACTTGCTTTTTATTGAATAAAGTGAATGGCGATTTCAACTATTTTACTCATATGACTATGTAGAAATTATTGCAACTATTTACCATTATATTTCATCTTACAAAAAAACTATATTTAATTAAAAAAATGGAAAAAACTTGGTAAAACAAATAACATAATTATAATTATATATAACTATATAAATTTCTATATTTATATATATTTTAAAAAAAAAAATATATATATATATATATATATATATATATATATATATATATATATATATATATATATATAATAGTAATAAATAAAATAAAATAAAAAAACAAAAATATGTATTAAGCCGAATGGCTTATTAAAAAAGGAGTATATGTTTTAATAAAAAAAGATGGTTTGGGGTTGGTCAAAAGTCCAACCCCAAAGTTAATAATGTGGAGTGGGGGTGGGAGGGTACCACATCCTAACCCCACCCACTTTATATAGTAGGTGGAGGTGGGATGCAACACATCCCCAATTGAAACACATACCGCCCCCACGAGAAGATTCGAGCCACTTTAAACAGCCACTATGATTCTATAAGGTCATGGAAATTTTTGTGTTGGCCGACTTCCATTTGATGTTTACCTCCTTAAAATAGTGCAAGCCACTTCAACATTGTGTGTGTGTGTGTGTGTGTGTGTGTGTTTGTGTGTGTGCGGGGTTAAAATTGTTATTATTTTAATAACATATATATATATATATATATATATATATATATATATATATAAATGTATATAAATATCAATATATATATATATATATATATAATATACATTTAGGGTTTCTTATTTATTACCCTAATGGATATATACATCCAATGTGCAAGAAAAATACCAACTAAAAATAAATAGAGAAAGGTAAATAATACTCAGTAAAGGAAATGGGTAGATCTATGATTTCAGCTCAAAATTAGAACAAAAATGGAGCTTGTAAACCCCATCTAATGGCCTCCACATATTCTTCTCTTTCTCTTCCTCCGAACCTAAAAATAAGAATGAGAAAATGAATGAGAAATTATAACAATAGGGAATAAAAGCAAATCTATAAAGATATTTAGGCAACCCGAGTTCAATGGCTAGGATAGATTTGATCTAATGCTTAAGATTAAACCCTACATGACTTAAGTGGGTGGCTATTTGTGAGAATAAATTTTAAATAAAAAGGGCATGGGTAATGGGGTTAATGGGGCCACTTAGTGACTAGTCAAATTTGGACCTTCTTGAGAAAATGAATTAAAAAAATGTGCATGGTTCCTTTTTATAAAATGAAAAAGAAGTTTCCAAACAATTTTTAAAAGGGTGTAATTAAGAAAACAAATGGAACTTGGTAAAAAAATTTAAACCGCAAATATTTTGTAAAGTAAATTTATAATCTTTAATTATTCAATGAAGTTTAACTTCTTCCAGTTGTGTAGAAACTTTAAACGAGTAATTAATTAACTTGTAGATAATGTTTACCCATACAAACCCTTTTAAACCAAAATGTATATGTACCGTAATTTTTCCTATTAAATTATTATGTTTTATTTTTATTTAAGAGTAGAAATTTTTTTCCGTTACATCTAAACCCATTGCTTCTGACACTCCTATAGATGACCTAGTATATGAAGGAACTAAATAAGCATTTCCATGATTTTTCAACATAGGCTTGCCGTTCGTGGATCGAGAGGAGATAATTTTTTGGGTATCAAGGACATGCTCCGACATATCAAGAGTAGCACATGTTGTACAAAGATCCCAACAAGTGACTTCAAATTCTATTCCTAGGAAGTTCCTTTACATGAATTATTCCTATGGCTTACTTCCCTTAATTTTGCATAGAAGACAAGGTAGTGTTTTTATTCAAGCTCTTCTTCCACTTCATCTTGAGTAGTGCAAAGATAAATAGATGTGGGTACCTATTTTCCATGAATTGTATTCACACACATTCGAGGATGAGACCATCCTTGTCCTACCAAACTTCATAGGATAAATATCCAATATATACCTAGATATTTGGTTATCCCCCTCAACACCTTAGTCTCCTAAAATTCAAGAGCCAACGTAGGAGCTTAACCCAAATTTCAAAGGCACAAGGTTCAAACTTTCTCATGTCTAGACTAGGACACCATTTAGCAAGGTAAAACACTCTCTTCCCATAAAACCAGGGACCACTTTTAACGAATTTGAGATATTCTTCCTCCCATGTGAAATGAAAGATGAAGGATTTATTTAAAATGGAAACAATAGAAATACCTCCCAAAGGAGCCCATTTTATTTTAGCCTAGGCCATGACAATTTCAATGTTTATCCCGATTCCTACAAATCTTACAATGAGTTAATGTACATACATTTTTCTTTATATTTTCATGAGCTCCTCTAGCACAAACAAGGTTGGACCACTCAAACTCTAAATCATATTCAAGGAATGGAGATGGGAAACAATATCATCATGTCTCGAAACACACTCAACCCATATCTTCTCTTCCCCGGCTTATTAAGATTCATCTCTCCTTGCCCTTTCCATTTCACAAAATGAATGATTGGTAGAGGATTCAGCTAAAATTCATGCACACCGCCCCTATTTTTCATTCCTATCTCTCATTGACTTGTAATATATTATTAGTAATTATTTTGGATGAAGATAACAAATATAATATATGGAATAAAACCGGATTCCCTTATTATGGATAATGTAAGAGAGCTCCACCAAATCATAATATCTCCTAATTTTGTAATGAAATTTTTGATATAATTTTAAATCATAGAATCATGAATTGATTTTCAACCAACATCACTTGTTATATTTTTTTGCCAATTTTTGTTATATTCCTATCCATAATGACTGTATTTTTAAAACAATTTTGTATGAAACACCATTAAAATATTGTAATTGCTGGAAAATTGCATAGAAAATAGGAGTATGAGTAGAATAAATGGGATAATCATCAAGTCTATTAGATATGTAAAAATTTTATGTGGTTGTGCTTTATGATTGTGTTGTGAAAGAAAAATTGACATGCTCTAATTGTAACAACCACAATTTCGACAATCTAAAACCACATTTATCCTTAAACAATTATCTTGAAAGTTGTGGCAATTTTTTTGTTTAAAAAAGGTTACAATGATGTCAACGCTATAGTACATTTCATCAATTCCTATCAACAATTTATCGTATTACAATGAATGGATCAGGTATAGGTCAATAATAAAGAATTCTGAATCCATTTGTAATGCCATTTTAATTATCATCCACTAGATAAGTGTTCATTAATTTCTCTTACTAGGTAAAATAGTTTCCCTCTTAGAAAATCAACATTTAACCCTCAATTAATCACCCTTATCCTTAATTTACTTAGTCCTCTTAAATTATTTTCTTTAATGTCTATTAAATCATTTACTAAAACACACTAAAATAGTTACATAATTCACTTAACATACAAGGGTACTAAGTGGCCCCATTCACCCATTTAGACATGCCTTTAAAATATTTGATAGTTCATAACATTCATTCTTACCTAAAAATTGTAGGGTTTATTCTCAACTCTTTGATCAAATCAATTCTTCCAATTAGATCTTAGGGTTCCATACGAACCCTAACCATCCTTATGAAATTTTATTAAATCCTTTTTCTTTCCCTAGCCTCCTCATTCAATCTTTTCTTTTCTTTAATTTGCATGTTGGATAAATCGAAGCCATGGGAGCAAGGAAGCAAGCCATGGAGGGATTTATTTGGATCAATCTTAGCATACTTTAGTCTAGTTTATAGATTTATTGTAGCAATGTATCCCATTTTTTGATTGTAGAGGTCGTCATTCTAAATCTGGAGTAGTTATTTACTCATTTCCATTTTGAGTTATCTACTTGCGAAAAGCCCTCTTGACAATTGATTTATGAGATTGAATACATTTAAATGCCAATTCAAGGATTTAATTTCTTCAAAAATGACTTGGTTTCCATATAGAATGCTGGTGGTTTTTTTTTTCATTTTAAAGACTCATATTTTGGTCTAATCAAGTTTAAAATTACACAATCGTGGATTTTAATTTTTTCCATCAAAAGTCATGAAACCGCCACGCAAAACATGTTAGAGGTCTTGGGACCTCTAGTCTATGTGGGTGATAATTCACAAACTATCATATTTCCTAGGTGGCGGTTCAGAGACCGCTGCTCTCCATAGGGTAAAGCAATTTCTATTCTTCGAAAACAAAACCATAAATTTTGTGAATTTTCCAAAAAGGATTTTACAAGGGTAATTTAGAGTTTATCCTTAGCTTGAATTTAAATGTTTAAAGTCTCCAATTGAAATGTTACACCATTTATTCATTCCATGCTTAAAATTACTAAATTTAAAGATTTTCTATTTCTATAGTAACAAGAAAAACAACTACAAGATCATTTTTATTTTCATCCAACAAAATTTCTTTCAAGTTCAAAAGTAGGAATGAAGCTTAATCTATTTCTAGTATTATTGTTTTCCTTTCCACAACCAAATGCAATTTTTCAACAAAATAACTCATTATAATTTATTGCATCTTTCCATTTCTACTACAACCATTTGTTCAACTACAAACAACTCTATTTCACATTCAGATTTGTTAAGAATACATTGTTAATGATTTACAACTTCTATGTTCTTCCTTCATTCTTACAATAATGCAACTTCAACAAATAATAATGAACTTTATTTTTCTTTGAGCATAGCTCATTTCTTACAAAGAGCCTTCTTTTCCACAATACATTACAACTTAATAACAAAATATACAATACAACTTTTATTTCAAATACAATGCTACTAGTCTTCCACCTTAAGTGGGAATCACAAGAAAAATTTTACAATGAAGGATTTATTTTGACTTCAACAAATGCTCCAAGTCCCAATTCTTCAACAAGAGCTCCACCATTTCTTCAATTTAATCACAACAACAAAAAATGGGGGAGAGGCAACACTCTCCACCCAACCAATAATCCAATGAGGAGAAGAAGCTATCCTCCTCATTGGCCCCGAGCCCCAACCAAAATGCAATAAAGGATGGATCCAACTCATGGCAACTATCACAAAGCTTCCACATCACAATACAAAATTTCATAACCATTTCAAAACACATTCAACATAAGATACAATCACAAGAATGAAACTATCAAAATACACAAGGCTTGAAAATGCAAAGCCAATGGAGCAAAGGGTCTATGGGGATGTCACTTATGCCTCCCAATGGTATTAGGTTCCCACCTTAAAAGCCTCCAATATACATCTCCAAACACGCACAACTCTTATGCCTCCCACATTCTCTTTTACCTCCCTAAAATCTCTTATGTCTCCCTCAAAAGAACCAAGTAAGAAAGGCAAGTATTTTCTTATCTAAGGTGGGGCACCAAACCCAACTCCCTCCCAAAACATTAAGTAGACTCTTATGCATCCCTATAATGGAAAAATACCCATATCCTTCTCCTACACCATACTTATGCATTATACGCAATATTGCACCAAGCACATAAATCATTCACATACATGTAATACACACATACTTAAAAAAAAAAAAAAAAGTCAAAAAGAGAATGTAGCTTATACCATTCCATAGTAAGAACTGATGAAGGATTCACACTCCAAGATCCTTTAAGCTCAATCCAACTCCAAAAATCTCTAAGACTTCAACAAGCACTCAAAAACATTCTAACTCCTAAAATGTACATGCACAAAAAAAGAAATAACCCCAAAACTAACAAGTAAACTAGCATATATAGAAATAGGGAAGAGGAGTGTGAGGTGGCTTCATGTAGGATGCCACATCACTTATCTGCAACTCCACATCACAAGTCAAACATCAACCCCAATGCACAATAAATTGGTTGTTGAGAGGAATCAAAAGCCTGTTACACACACAATCCAAACCCACACCCCCCTAAGGAAATATTTTAAAACCCATGTAAGAAAAGTGGAATAAATGTCAGGTTTTCTTACAAAACACATAATGGGGTCTATGTTTGACCCCCAAATCCATAGGTAGGGTTGGTATAAGATATTAAGATGTGTGGGACAAGCTTAGCTTGTACCACAAGCCTCCAAAAATGGCCCTTAAGTCAAAATAAGAAATTCCAATGTAAGCTAGAGTGAGTGTACAACACCTAAATTCACTTACACTAAATCAAAATCACAAAATCCAAATGACCAACTACTCTAATAAATGGCCCCTTTTGTCACATCAACATATGTCTTAATAACATGATTAAACTACTTAATAAAGGCACATTATGCACCGATAATTAAATAAATTACATCACACAATAAATCACATACTCTACAATAAATAAAAGAAAAAGCCAATTAATTGCACACATAGCCGATGATCACAATTGGCGGTCATCCACCCATGGGGACCTCTTAAAAAATTTATAAAAAAACATTACACAAGTTACCATGGTGACATTTGTTGTATGCATCTAGTATTCTTGTGTGTATGGTCTCCAATTCCCCTTTTGCTTGTTGTGATATAATTACTTCGTAAAATCATGTAATACCTCCTTCACTTCATGGCCGCATAAAAAAATCAAAGATAAAATATACGTAGATAAATCAATAACCATCCTCATATAACTAAATCATCATCTCAACTAAACATCCCTATAATTTATCTAAAATTTCAACATCTCAATTATATCCTTTTTTCAATATCAAAAAAATCATGAGGTTAGTTAAAATTCTAAATCCTAGTCAACACAACAAGAATTATGAATGTTAGTAATATATAGGTTAACATAATCAATATAAAAAGTTCTCTTTATGCCTCCAAGAATCCACACAAATCATACCATGAATAAAAATCCATCAATAGTCAGAATATCTCTATCATCTAACATCATGGTAACCAAAATGATTCAATAATATCCATATCTATAGTCAACAATAATCAAAATAAAAAAATAGTAAGTGTCGAAGAGAAGTGGGCACTACACCCCCTCCCCTTAGAATTGACTTCTTGCTAAAAGTCACTAAAATAGGTGTGGAAACTAGACTCGTAGCAATGTAGCATCCTCCCATGTGTAGCATGAGTCTCATCATACTGTCCCACTAGACTCGCTTCGATCAATCTCTCATCCTCGAAGGCCCGTGGTCTTGCACTCTAAAATACGCATAGGCTCCAACATCATCTTCCACTTCTCCTCCACCTTCAATGTTGTCCAATTGAATACATGAGAAGAATCTAGGATATATCACCTAAGAAAAAATACATGGACCACATCATGCACATCGACAAGTTGGATGAAAATGATAGATGATACATTAAGGGAATGATCCGCTCCAGGATCTCGAATGGACCCACGAATCTAGGTGACAACTTATAAACTTTTTCGTAACGGATATGACTTTGATGACGTTTGACATGAAGTAACACCTTCGTGCCCACCTCATAACTATGGTCAACTCTCCTCTAATATACATACTTCTTCTTCCTATCTTGTGCTTACCGCAACGTCTCTGTTGGATTAAAATAACTTGCTACTCCATGTCTTGTAACAAAGCTGGGCCAAGAGATAATATATCCTCAAGTCTATCCCAACTCAAAGGTGTCCTACACTCCTTGCCATAAAGTTCCTAAAATGGTGTCATCCCAATAGAACTCTAGAAGTTGTTGTTGTATGCAAACTCAACTAAGTACAAGTACTCCTCCCACCTTGAATGATGATCTATGATGTACATCTAAAGCATGGTATATAAAATCTTATTCACCTAAACCGTCTCGACCATCTGTCTCCGGATTATAGGTTGTGATGAAGTTGATGCTCATCCCAAGGACCTACTACATGGTAGTCCAGAAGTGTAATGTGTATAAGGGGTCATGATCACGAGATGATATTTTGTCGAATCCCATCAATTGTAATAATCTCATTCAAGTACACTCTCACTACTACATTGGTGTATAGGTGGTCTTCATCAAAGAAAAATTAGCCACTTTCATAAAAATTTTGATGTGACAATGATGACATCATGGTGGTATCTTGATGTCGATATCCCTACTATGAAATCCATTGAAATGATGTCCCATTTCCACTCCAAGTATAACATGTGAGTAAATAAGGCCACTTGGCGGTTGATGCTTGGCCTTCACCCCCGTAACACTCTATACAACTTGACACAAACCGAGATAAATCTCTCGAATACCTCTCCAATGGTAACACTATCTCAAGGTAGCATGTATCTTTTTCACCCCTGGATGGGATGCATAAGGTACACGATGAGCCTCTAACAAGATATCCTGTCCCAAAACTCCATCTCTAGGTACATAGATCCAGCCTCTCGTGTCTAAGAATTCCATCTCGAATCTAAAGACAAGTCATCAAAATTCCCCTCAAGGGGTATCTCGAGACTTAATGTCCGATCTAGTTGCATGGTAAATACTTTGTCATGAGGAAGCTGTCACAAAATATTGTTCCACAAACATATACCCATTGAAGTAGCCATAGCCAAATGTCTCCATCTACTGAACGCTTTCCCCTTTACATGCTCTATCTCCATGTCATATTCACACAACAACTCCATCCAACACCATTGATAATCATTGATATTGGGTTGTATGAAGAGGTGACATAAGCTCAAATGGTCTTTCCGAGAAAAATATCCTTCCCAAAAGGAAATGTCTCCATCGATCTAAAGCATGCAAAACTACTACCGCAAGATTAAGGTCATGATTCAGATAATTGATCTCATGATTTTTGATTTTTGAGATGCAACAAGTAACCACACGACCCTCCTGCATTAAGACACCACCTAGTCCTACCAAGGAAGCATCTGTACAAATAAAGAACTCCCCATGAGGATGCTGGTATGCGAGAATAAGTTCTCGATGTAAGGCATCCCTTCAAGGTATCAAGGCCCGCTCACATATGTCGGATTAAAGAAAATTCTTCCTTTCGCTAAGGGAAGTGATGGGGTGTGCAATTGAAGAGAATTCCTGAAGAAATATCCTGTAGTAACCTGCCAACCCCATGAAAATAAGTACCTCGGTCACACTATTTGGCATGGGTAAATCCGTAATAGCTTAAATATTAGAAGGATCGACTTCGTTACCTTCCCCGAGAAATGATGTGACCAAATTAATGCACCTCGATCTGAAAGAATGAACACTTATTGAGGTTCCCGTAAAGTTGTTACTCACCAAGGCACTGCAAAACATGTCGAAGGTGCTCCTCATATTCCTCACGCATGCATGAGTAAATAAAAATGTCATTAATAAATATGAGGATGAAGCAGTCAAAAAATTTCAGAATATTTCGTTCATCAAACTCATGAATACTGCATGGGGGAATTTGTCAAACCAAAAGGCATTATTGTGAACTTGCAGTGGCCATATTTCATATGAAAGGATATATTATGAATATATACCTTTTCGATCCTCGGTGATGATATCCGAATTAATATTTATCTTGGAAAATATTGTGGCCCCCTTCATATGATCAAACAAATCATCAATTCGTGGAAACGGGTAACAATTCATGATCTTTACTTTGTTGGTGATGATAATGAATACACAATCATAGAGCTCCATCCTTCTTATTTACAAAAATCACTAGTGTACCCCAAAGGGTTACACTAGGATGGATTATTCCTTTCTCAAGAATGCCCTCCAGCTGCAACTTGAGCTCACAGAGCTCACGGGTAGTCATATTATAAGACACTCGTGAGATAGGCTCTCTTCCGGGATCAAATCAATGTTAAAATTTATCTCACGTGGGGGTGGTAGCCCCTATGATTACCCTAGAAATACATATGAAAACTCCCTCAAGATATGTTGGTTGTCAAGTTACAGTCCACTAGACTCATCTATGATCTACCGCTAACCGTGACACAAACAACTAGTAACCTCATCACGCACACCACTTAACATGCATAGCAGATATGGTGCGAATAGAGGTGGTTCTCCTTACTCAAATTATCCTTGTCTTCACTCCCAAATCATTTGCACATGATATTACCTTATCAGTAACAATTAACTCTAGTATTATGTGTGGATAACCAAACCATGCCCAAAATAATCTCATAGGAACCCAATGGAAGGATATGAAGATCCGAGGTCATGGAAAAGGGTCCTAGATCAACTACGCACTCCTTGACTAATTATTCCATTATGGGTTTGGCTCCAGAATCCATCTTCACATCCTAAATATGGATCTACCTAACTACGACCATCCTGTATTGCTCTACTACAAATGGAGAAATAAAAGAATGTGAGGAGATTAAATCAAATAAAACAGAATTAAAATGTCATCAATGCTACATGTCATCTCAATCATCATGGTCTAGTGCTCTACCTAGTGGTTCTCAACCACTGCATATATCATGTGGATCCTAGCCAAATCACCTATTGTAGTCTCAAACTGCTGCCTTACCCTTATTGTTAGGTTTTTGAGGGCACTCTCTCTAACGATGCCCAAGTACTTCACACCCATAGCAACTACCAGGGCCCCTCAAATGAGAAGAAACTTCTGTAGGTACTCTAGTGATTTGTGTCAAGGACCTTGATGATATTACTACGCACTACTATGGTTACTACTAATGAGCTCATGCAGACTGAGCTTTAGGAAGTGCCTTAGTCCTCACTGGTCCCCTAAGAGGAGGCCCCATACTTCGTCCCTCTAAGCATAAAATATTTGTAGAGCCCTAAATTGAGGACAAGGCTATTGTTGTTGCTGAGGTGGCTACTAAGGTGCCTTGAATGAAGACTATGTAGAACTATGTCCACCACGATGAGGAGGAGTTGACCCCCTCAGGAGGTTATCCTACATCATTGGATACGGCTCCATAATCTATCTCTAGCCTGTTTCATCTTCCCCCTGGTCTCCTCTGCAATATAGGCCTTCTCCATGGCCTCTCGCTGATTTTGAGGAAAATGAATGTATAATGCCCCTCCAATGTCTAGGTTCAGGTCCCTAGTGAACCTGTGGATCTTCGGCCTACTCGTCTTGCATGTAGTCTACATACTTAAGTAGGTCCGAAACCAACTCTCATTCTCTCCCACCGCCATGGATGCTTGATCTAGGTCATGGAACTCATCTATCCTTAGATGAATGAACCTCTTTGATGATTATCTACTTGAGCATCTCCTTAAATAGATCCCAAGTGAATCCACCAAACCCCATCTCCATATCTCACAAGGTTGATGGAAACAAGGGTCTTTTTGTTGTTCGTACATGGACATAGCTTGAAGCATCTGCTCAATATGACCAACCATACCTCTACCTAAAATCACCTAGTTTCCCCAGTGAAATGAGATGGATGGAGTTTTAGGATCTCCCTGATCTGATCTACCACTATAAGCTTCATGCCTCTCGGTCTCTCAACACGATCATCACTCTACCTAGGGCTCCTAGATTTGTCTCTAAATCCTATAGCCCTGTCTCTATGACCCCAGTTTCCGGGGTGAAATGAGATGGATGGAGTTTTAGGATCTTCCTAATGTGATCTACCACTATAGCCTTCCTACCTCTAGGTGTCTCAACATGATCATCACTCTGCTTAGGGCTCCTAGATCTGTCTCAACATCCCGTAGCCCCGTCTCTATGACCCCTATATGATGAATCTCCTTTGGCCGACTCAACATGGGATTTCTCTTCCCTATACTCATCACTATGTTAGGAAGGTGCACGAGCCTCTACTGATGGCTCTCTTTCATGTATGCTAGGTCTTCTGCTAAGGATCCCCCTATATAACAAAATTAACATCCTATAATGTCGAAGTATCTTAGGAAATATGGCTGCTATTGCTCGATCTAGGGGTGGTAAGTCTAGGTCCAAATGCAAGTACCCTTCATTTGGTCCATGCCTCCTGCACATACCAAGGCGAGAGTTAGTTTATTACTCTAGATTTTGTTTCAATTTTGTAGGTTTCCTACATTTTAAATACCATGCAAAATTGTGTGGTCTCGGTTTTGAGTTGTGCTAAGTTTTCTTGTTATGTCTTATATTTCATAGTGTGACCGAGGTCCCCGCATTGAACTCATGGATCTGATACCAAATGTAACCCCCACAATTTTAACAATCTAAAACCACATTAATCCTTAAATAATTATCTCAAAAGTTGTGGCATTTTTTTTTGTTTTAAAAAGGTTACAAGGATATCAACCCTATAATACGTTTAATCAATTCCTATCAACAATCTACTGTATAAAAATGAATGGATTAGGTCTAGGTCAATACTTAAAAATTATTAATCCATTTATAATGTCATTTCAATTATCATCCACTAGATAAGTGTCCATTAATTTCTCTTACTAGGTAAAACAATTTCCCTCTTAGAAAATCAACATTTAACCCACATTTAATCAACCCTTATCCTTAGTTACCTTAGTCCTCTTAAATTATTTTCTTTAATGTCCATTGAATCATTTACTAAAACACACTAAAAGAGTTACATAATTAACTTAACATACAAGGGTATTAAGTGGCCCCATTCACCCATTTACACATACCTTTAAAATATTTAATAGTCCATAATATTCATTCTTACCTAACAATTATAGGGTTGATTCTCAACCCTTGGATTAAATCAATTATGGCCACTAGATCTTAGGGTTCCATACTAACCCTAACTATCCTTATGAAATTTTAAAAATCCTTTTACCTGCCCTATCCTCCTCATTTGGTGTCTTTTATTTTCTTTAATTTACAGGTTGGAGAAATGGAAGCCATGGGAGCAAGGAAGGAAGCCATGGAGGGATTCATTTAGATCAATCTTAGCTTAGTTTAGTTTATAGATTTATTGTAGCAATGTATTCCATTTGTTGATTGTAGAGGTTTCCATTCTAAATCTAGAGTAGTTATTTAGTCATTTCCATTTTGAGTTATCTATTTGGGAAAAACCCTCTTTCCAATTAATCTATGAGATTGAATACATTTAAATGCCCATTCAAGGATTTACTTACTTCAAACAATGATTTGGTTTCCTTATAACATGCTAGTGGTTTTTGTTTTTAATTTTAAAGACTCAGATTTTTGTCTAATCTATTTTAAAATTACGTAGTCATGGATTTTAATTTTTCTGCCAAAAGTGATGAAACCGCCACCTTTCGTGGGTGGCATTTTAGAGTCTTCTACTCGCATAGAGTGGCGGTCCTATTCTTTGAAAATAGAAAAATCAATTCCGTGAATTTTCCAAAAAAAATTATAAGGGTACTTTACAGTTTATCCTTAGCTTGAATTTAAGTGTCTATAGTCTCCATTTAAAATTGTACACCATTTATTCATTACATTCTTAAAATTACTAAATATAAAGATTTTCTATTTGTAGACTAATAAGAAAAATAACTAAAAGATCATTTTTATTTTCATCTAATTTTTTTTTCAAGTTCAAAGGTAGGAGTGAAGCATAATCTATATCTAGTATTATTGTTTTCCTTTCCATTACTACTACAACCATTTGTTCAACTATAAAAACTCTATTTCACATTCATATTTGTTAAGAATACATTGTTAATGATTTACAACTTCTATGTTCTTCCTTCATTCTTACAATAATGCAACTTCAACAAATAATAATGAACTTTCTTTTCCTTTGAGCATAGCTCATTTCTTTCAATGTAAGGAGCCTTATTTTCCATAATACATTACAACTTAATAAAAAAATATACAATACAAATTTTCTTTCAAATACAATGCTACTAGTCTTCCATCTTAAGTGGGAATCGTAAGAAAAGTTTCTACAATGAAGAATTTCTCTTGAATTCAAAAAATGCTCCAAGTCCCAATTCTTAAACAATAGCTCACCCATTTCTTCATTTTAATCACAGCAACAAAAAAATGGGAGAGAGGCAAAACACTCCACCAAACCAATAATCTAATGACGATAAGAAGCTATCCTCCTTATTGTCCCCAAGCCCCAACCAAAATGCAATAAAGGATACATCCAACTCATGGAAACTAGCACAAAGCTTCTATTGACCAAAATAAGCTCACACTTATTTATTGTCAACTAGAACCATTTTTCCTCTTCTTGTGCTTCAATCTAGGTTTTTACACATTTTAAGAACTTAATGTTCCCTAAAAACATTTCCATCAGATAGGAAATTTCTTCCCCTTTTCAAAAATTTAAAGAAGTCCTTCTAACTCCTCATATTTTGTAGGTAGCGGGCCTGCGGAAGAATTTTTTCCATGGGAGCATTACGGACCGGTGGGGGAGCGGGAGAGATTTTGGCACTTGGTACTTTTTTTAAAAGGTGCAAATTACAATTACCAACCCATGAGCCCACGGGGGAAATAAAATAAAAATTCATAAAGGCCATTAAAGGAACACGTGGCCATTTTTTAGGTGAAAGCGGGAAGGTGGGTCATCGGAGGAAACTTGGACATTTTGGCTTTTTGTTTTGAAAGGCATAAAGTATAAAAGTCAGCTGCACCTCCACCGATGGCTCGAGATGCCATGTTTCTAGCCCTTCTCGGCTACGGGAAGCAAGTCTGTCGAGGGAAATTTGGATGTTTTGCCACTTCCTAAAAAAACCACAATTTTAATTTTAGGCCCGCGGAGACTTTTTGACCAAAGTGTTATCACCAAATCACAGCACCCTTATGTTTACACAAATGCATATATTTGAGCTCATGGTGTGATTGGATAACATGGGTACTATCTCCAAGTTGTGGGACTTGCTACTTGAGATAGACCTCCAGAGAAAGTTGGTTCTTGCTCCTAGACTACCTGCCACAATCTACTCTAATGTAGGGTAAACTAACTATTCTAATCTAAATTTCCAAGGGACCAAGGAGAGAGAATGCATAAAATTAAAGCCTACACTAAAGTTGTGATACACCAGAAAGGGAGGGTGTGAGAGTATTCTTCCAATGTGTGAGATACAGAAGCAAAGTGCACACTAGAAGGGGTGATGACAGTTCTCCACAATCTAGTAAAATACATTCACAAAAACATTTCAAACATACACAATGATAATGGATCCCTGAAAGAACATAAAAATAGACACAATATTCTTATAATCAAGATTAGAGGGGCAAGAAGAATGCAAGAAAACACAGCAGGGGAAGATGCATCCACAAACTTGTATTTTATTGCTTCATGATATGCATAGTTCAATCTATTACAAGATAAGAGCCTGGATCACCATGCAAGGATTCCATTACAAGGTTCTATAGCACATTGGCTTCACAAAGTGATTTTGATAGAGCTTTGCTACAAGAAAACTCCCCCTTTACAATGAGCCCAACACTCCAATTTATAGAAAAAATGAGAAGAGAGAGAGAAGGGAAAATGGAAATCCTGAAATCTATCCTTCAACCAATTGTAAGAGGTATTAAATGGAGTAAAATGATTTTATATTACTTGAAAAATTATCCCCATACTTTCTCCGAGGTGCTGTAGCAGAGAAGGAATGATCACCATGCCTCTTAATTGCACTCCCAACTACCAAATAAAACACTGTCATGAACCCGGACACGTTTTATGAAAAATATCCATATATTTATAATCAAATCTATAATTTATTGATTTTTTTATGTTGGGATCAGAGACATGATTCCAATGGTACCAATTTTGTGTGATTTCATTTAGAAATGCAAAAGTTATGGCCTTCTGAGTGCGAGCAGCTATTTTGGGTCCAGCGGGTGTTTTATGTCATGAGAATTAACTGTCTCGAGCCGAATATGTTTCTTTTATTTAAATATATCTACCCTCATTAAAATTAAGAAAGTCCAATTTTGTGAAAATCAGAGCTCAGAGTCAAAAGTTATGGCCGTTTGAAGTTTTAGGAGTCAAACGTTGACTTTTTCCTTGAGTTGCAGGTATTGTGGCAAAATCAGTCCGCATGTCCCTACTGTCCGGACACATTCTTCCACATTGGCCGATTTAGGATTCCTTGTCCCCTTTTGTGGCCTTTTTTCTCCTTTTCACATTCTCGCATGTCCTGTGCATACTTTATTCCTGATTGTCCCAAACAAAAATCTGCACAACACCCGCAATAGACCGACTTGCGGAAAATCCGCTGATTCACGTCCTGCACTGTAACAAAACTTTTGCTTTTACCTATTTCTACTACCTGTAGCCATTTCAAATTTGCACATCCCAATGTCCCAACTATCCCATGGACTACCTAGGACAAAAACTTATGACCTTGCCGATTCCTTTGTATTTCAGCCGTAAACTTGGTACGACGAACCTTGGTATGATCCGCACTGGTACGACCCACAACCTTCAGACCCGCAATGCTTTAAAATAAGCCTGTGACTTCATTTTTGTATTTTTTCAATTTTTTCTAACTTGTTGGGATTTTTCCTTGGATGGGAGAGTTAGAGAGAAGCCAAAGGGGGCCCCAAAACATGATTTTGGGCATTGAATCAATCTACTTGCTCGGGACTCAATAATCTGATGCATGTTATCAAAATTACCTCGGGGGTGAATTTTGGATAACACAAAGTGATTTCAGGGCTGCGGGAGGTTTTTTACAAGTTTCATTTTTGTGAAAAAAGAGTTAAAGTGAATTTCGGGCCCGCGGATCCATTTTGCAAAATTGTTTTTTTTCCATTTTTGTACGGATTCAATCCAAAATTTCAAATGATCATATCTTTTGATCCAGAGCTCCATTTTCGACAAATTTGGAATGTTTGGAAAGATATCAACCTTTTTTATTCCATGGAAGCATATAATATCATTTTTAGAGGGTTTTGTGGCTAAAAAATAGGAAAATATATTTCAAGCCATTAATATAGGATCTGATTGTTTCAACAACCTAGATTTGATTTGATTCGCCATTCTTCCTTCTCCAACACGCCAAAATAGACATGGAGAGGAAAATTTGACAGATTATAGGTGGATTTGTAGGGCATTAATGGTGGGTGGTTGAATTTTCAAAGAAGGGTATGTTTTCCTTCTTTTCTCTTTGGTTTTCATCGTTCTAAACTTCTATATATTGTAAACACTTCTCATTTGAGAGGAGAGACATTTTGGGCATAGGGAAACTCTATCAAATTTATTTCCTGACTCCATTTGAGTTGAAAACCTTCTCTTACACCTGGAAAGTAGATTTGTGCCTTTGAGAAAAAAATGTAATGGTATGTGTACCTTCGAGAGAAATAAAATGTGTTTTTGTGGTTTCTCTTCAACCGTTTGAATTGTTTTATTGTTTCCCCATGCCTATCCCTTTCAAATGTGTTCCTTGTGCATGTAATTCACATTTACAGGTATAGGATGTTGTGTTTCATGAAGTGTTAATAGTGGATTTGGATCGAGCTTGGTGTCACTTTTTTTTATCTTCCCATCTTCCTTTTTACCCATATTTATCCTCCCTCAATAGAGTATCTCACCCCTTTCCTTTTCTGGTGTATCACCACTTTAGTGTAGGCTTTATTTCACTCTCTCTTTCTCTCTAGTTCTTTGGAATGGTTAGATTAGGATAGTTTAGTTTTTTCCTACATTAGAGTAGCTTATGGCAGGTAGTTTAGGAACAAGAACCAACTTTCTCTTGAGGATCATCTCCGGTTTGCAAGTCCCACATCTTGAGATATGGTCCAATGTTATGCAATCACACCGAATGCCCCATTTTAACCATTTCACACTCAGGACATTCGGGGATGCTGTGATTTTGCACTAACAGTTTTGGCACGCCCGGTGGGACAGGTTTGAAGCACCTTACCACTTAATTTGATCAATTTGATGTGTTCTTGGTCAATTTTATCCTTTGGAGGCACATCTAGAGACTCCATCTTGTCAACAAACTAATCTCTAAAGTTGCAGACCTTTTCCAACCATTTTTATTCATCTTTCTTTTTACATCTTTCATTTTCTTCGATTCCATGAAATTATGCAATCATGACTTCGTTTCCATATTGGAATTCAAACTTAAAGAAGCGAAGATTATTCGGATCCATCTCCAGGTTACTTCAACACACCTCTAGAAAGGTTTCACAATGAAAATCAGCACTATGGATATCCAGGTGAGCCAGATTCAAATTAGTTTGGTCATTTTCCAAACTATACAGCTATTACAGAGCATGGATATACAGATTTTGGAGGTAGTTCCACACCTGAAGAAGTTAATCTGCTGGAGAAGATTCAAAAATGGAGGCTGACATGGTTCAGTGAAGGGCTACAATACAAATGAAGACATTCAGAATTGGCTATAGGGCACCTTGTCCATGGGAAGGCCCTATGCCAAGACATTTCAGCCCTTAGGAGAAGCTTGACTTCATGGTTGAAATGCTGCCCCAACTTGCACAATGGGATGAGGAGATTGAGGCTTATGAGTTGGATACAAGACAACCTTGTCAATGGGTAAGTCAGTCACCAGCTCCTTTTCCTTCATTTTCTCTTTCACAAACTTTATCATTTCAGCATGGTCAAGAGTCAAGCCCATTGTCTATTGCCCCAAATATTGTTTTCTCTTCTTCATATCCTAATTTTCCATCGCATCTTAATGCTTCGCCCTTTTCCCTTCCTAGAAGTCATTCCCTCCAAAGAAAAAGAGGTTCCACTTCCCTCTCCAACACAAACAATAGAAAAATTGGTTGACCCAACATACCACTTCTTTTGCATCCCCAAATCCATGTTGGGAAGATGAAAGTAAGATAACCAACCAAGCGCAACAAGAGGAATAGCTAAACATAGAAAATATGATAGAAAATTTGAAGAGTTGCGCTCTCAAATTTGGGATAGCAAAAATCCCCTTGATGGTTAAGCCAACAAAGGAGGTCAAGGTTGAAGAGCCAGTGGTGGCTAAGGTTGAGTTTGCAGCAGAACAAGAACAAGAAGGAGATGATCAACAATCAATTTTCTTTGAATGTAGTGCCCATGTTGGCACTTTATTTGAAGAAAATGTTGATCCAATTCAAGCTGCACAATCATTCATGAAGGAAGAAGAACAATCAGCTCCAAGTCCAGTTAAAAAGGAGCATATGGAGGAGAATCATACAGTTCAAGAGGCTTCAAGTACAGAGCAAGTGATATAAGAACCTTCAATTCTTCCTCCCACTTTATCCCCTTCAAGCTATAATGTTGAAGAAGATTTTGAGCTTTAAAACTTCATGTTTGAAGATGATGGGAACCATGGTGATCAAGTTTCTGATCAGGAGGACACCATGGAGGAGGTTGAGCACATGCAACAGGACAACAAGGAGGTAGATTATTTGTGTCGACTTGGACAATTGCATTAATGGAGAGAAGCCCATGGAGATCACATCATTTTCTCCTCCATCATCAACCTTCCAAGCACATGAGCCTGTTTTCATGAAGGAGATCAATCAAGAAGACCTTTCTGTCCCAAATAGTCCTCTACAATAGCAAATTGAAGATTTTGATTTGACAAATTTCATGCTAGAGGAAGAGGCTACCCAAGAGCAAGTGGGTCTTTGAGAAAAAACAGAGGAACCCCAAAGCCAACAATGTGTTGCAGCAAATTATAATGATGCAAAGAAAAATACAATGGATGTGCAATCAATAACATTGAGCTACAAATTTTAGAGGAGTTCCATACTACCGTAGAGGAATGAAAAGAGTAAGAGTATGTTATCATCCCTCTCACACCATCCATCCAAGAAGATGTGTAAGAAGACTCCATTCTTGGAGTTAAATATCGAAGCAGTGGGCGATTCAAAGGATCGGACCTTACCCAATCATGTACTTGGATTATTTGGAGCCAAGGGAGGAGCCAACACTAGTCATGCTTACTCTTGAGCATGAAGATGAGTTTCAATGTATCAAGGATTAGCTACGATTCCTCTTCAATCCAAAAATAGTGAAACTAAAAGAGGTATTTTTCTGTTTTCCAGTTGACACCTTGATTATTTGGGTGGAGAATCAACTTATAGATAGTTTTTCACTCATATAAGCAGCCATATTCAAAGTGTCAAATCATTTGCATGGCTTCCCTTCTTGAGAAAGGGAAGCGACTTCTCACCGCCGATTGCAACATTTTTTTGAGCTCTCTTTCTCTCTGGTTAAAATAGAGTAGGTAGGTTTACTTTAAGCAGAATAAGTTCTTGAGCACATTCTTCATATCCCACTTGGGGTATGATTTCCAATTTTTTACATAGTGTGTTGTCGTGTTTTATTGCTCTTGCATAGTGCATTGAAAATAACATTGGTGAGGTCAACTACAATTTAAGTGGTTTCCAAGTGGCTTAGGGATCATATTTTCAAAGTTCAAATCAAAATCAGCGTCATTCATGACTCGATGCCCAATGGATTCTTCAAGGTCACCGATCATCTCATCTAGCAAGCAGATATCCCCATGAGTCACCAAATTATTGAGAAAAATAATCACACACTTATTTTTGGTTAACTAGCACCATTTTTCCTCTTCTAGTGCTTCAATATGAGTTTTTACACATTTCAAGTAATTAAGGTCCCCTAAAAAAATTTCCATCGATAGGAAATTTCTCCCCCTTTCCAAAAATATAAATAATTCCTTCTACCTCCTTATATTTTGCAAGAAGCGGACTGCGGGCACGGGAAGATTTTTGCCATGGGAAGATTGCAGACCGACGAGGCAACGAAATATTTTGGCAGTTGGTAATTTTTTCAAAAGGCACAAATTGCAATTGCAAACCAAAGAAGCCCACGGGAAATAAAAGAAACATTCATGAGGCCCACAAAAGGGACACGTGGTCATTTTTAACGCGAAAGTGGGATGGCGGGTCATCAGAGGAAACTTAGAAATTTTGGATTTTTTTTTGAAAGGCATAAATTATAAAAGTGATCCACACCACTTCCGATGCCTAGAGATTCCACATGTCGACTTTGTAAGCTACAGGGAAGCGGGCCGTCAGGGGAAATTTGAATTTTTGCCACTTCCTAGAAAAAGTGCAATTTCAATTTTAGACTCATGGGTCAGGATGTTTTTTATAATTTTGCATTTTTGTGAAAAAAGCACCAAAGTGAATTTCGGGCCCACAGATCCATTTTGCAAAACTAGTTTTTTGCCATTTTTCTACGGATTCGATCCAGAATTGTAAATGATCATATCTTTCGATCCATAGCTTAGTTTTCGACAAATTTCGACTTTTTGGAAAGATCTCGACCACCTCTACGCCATGGAAGAATAAAATATCATTTTAAGTAGGTTTTGGTGGTTAAAAACTAGGAAAACGTGTTTCAAGCCATTAATACTGGTCCGATTGTTTTAACAACCCAAATTTGATTTGATTCACCATTCTTCCTTCTCCAACACACCAAATAGACATGGAAAGGAAGATTTGTGATTATATGTGGATTTGTAGGGCATTAATGGTGGGTGGTTAAATTTTCAAAGTAGGGTCCGTTTTCCTTCTTTTCTCTCTAGTTTTTGTCCTTCTAAACTTCTATATATTGTAAAAACTTCTCATTTGAGCGGAGAGACATTAGGCATAGGAAACTCTGTCAAATTTGTTTCCGAAATCCATTTGAGTTAAAAACCTTCTCCTAGGCCTGATAAGTGGATGTGTGCCTTTGAGCAAAGAATGTAATGGTCTGTGAACCTTCCGGAGAAATAAAACATGTTTTTGTGGTGTTAGTTCAACCCTTTGCATTGTTTTATTGTTTCCCCGTGCATCTCCCTTTCAAATTTGTTCCCTGTGCATGTATTTCACATTTGGAGGTACAAGATGTTGTGTTTCATGGAGTTTTAATGGTGGATTTGGTTATGGGTTTGTGTCACTTCCATGCGATCTTCCCATCTTATTCTTTTTGCTTGTTTCATCCTCCTCAACATAGTATCTCACCGCTTTCCTTTTCTGTCGTATTGTTGTTTCCAAATCACTGCACACTCCGAATGGCCAGGATATAAATAGGACGTTCGGTGTGATTGGGACACATGGGATCACCTCTCAAGTTGTGAGACTTGGGCTCGAGGTGAACCTTCAGAGAAGGCCGGCTTCCTCTTCCTAAACTAAGTGTTGTACTACTCCTAGTGTAACAAAAATGATTATCTAGTCCTATGCTAACATTTTCATGGGGTTTTAGGGAAAGATATTTATAGAAATGAAACTATACTAGGGATGGTGATGCACCAAATAAAGGGTGTCTTCAAACTCAGGAAGGGTTAATTTGAAGAGGGTGTGTGCACCACAGGTCAACTTCACCTACTGCAACTTAGAGAGGGTGTAGGATACCACAAACTAAGAGACACGCGTTCCCTTTGTTAAACTTTATCAGACCGAGAAATATACCAGTTTCCCAGTGAAGAAGGATGAACTCAAGAAGGGTGAACAGACACCACAACTCAACTACATGCAATACTTCACCACTCGATAAGCACAGAACTCCAAGAACCTGCAATAGAACTTAAACTTGCACAGTGTACCTGCAAGTATGAGAAAGGCACAAAGAAGCACAGAAGGATGAAAGGACCGAGATTAGTCACAAAACACACACTTTTATTTCTTCGATAACATGCACAATGCATCATACATTTAGAAAAGTCAATTGTTTCCATTACAGTCTTGAAGAGGAGGCTTGAAAGTTCTTTCAACACACAAGAACAACTTGCAGAAGAGAGAGGATTATTGAAAAGTATACACTTGCCTAAGATATCTAACTGTCTAACTTGTCTGAACTGTTGGAACCCTTTGAAATGAGCTTCCAACTTACATTTATAGAAGAATATGTGAGAAAGAAGAGGAAAGGTCATAATTACATTCCTAAATTGAAGGCCCATGATGTATTTATTGCGATTAGTTGAACCACCGAGAAGGTTCCATCATGGGTCATTAATTGCCTGATGACCTAGTCTTCTCAATTAATTAAAAGAATATTTAAATAATAATAATAAATATTATTATTAAAATATTTAAATAAAAATATTAATTTAATTAACATAATGTTGGGACCCCCCCACGTTGACCCGTTTGACTTGAAGAGGAGGGGGGTCCATGTGGATAGAGTCTGCACAAATCTCAACTCGGTGAGTTTCGAATCCTCTAACTCGGTGTTGCAATCGATTTTGAACCCCACACTATCTCTTTCCTTGCTTTGGTAATCACGCTCTTTTGCATTGAGTCCTTCGAATAGTGAGCTATCAAACTCGATTCTTATCATTTTCCTCTGTTAACTCGAGGCCATTTATGCATTCCTCATTCAAACTTCATGAAACATCACCACGAGCTCACCTGCGAAGTCACCGAGCTCTTCATCCAGCAAACGATCTTACCTTTCCTGGGCTCAAACTCACTTGAATACCGAGCTTAACCCAATATTTCTAAAAAGAATGGTTTTACCACAATGCTCAGGATTCTTCCTCATCATATAACACTTGTAGTAAGAATGTTTTGGATTTTCCATAATAAGCACAATTTGTACCTTCCAAATGATGAGAAAATGCCATTATCAATAAAGACCTAATACTGCCATGATGATGACCCAGGCTCATGCCCATAACATGTCGATAGACACCCTTAAGACTGATTTTTGGTCAAAGAGCCCTTCAAAAAATACATTGAACCACTGGGGCAACCAAGAGGACCTTGGAAAAATGTATAGGTAACAACCATATGAATTCTTCCTTAGTCGTGGATCAAAGCTAATAGAAATAAGCTAGATAAAATTAGCTTGAAACTGCAGTATAATCGTCCATTGTAAAAAAAACACAGTTTCTCTGAACCTGGTAAAAGAATACTTTTTATTGTCTGATTGGACGTACATAATGGAAGGGTATAAATATTTCCTACTGCCCACAGAGTTTCTCAAAGAGACCATTTACAAGTGACAAAGATGTGGCATACAAAACGGCTGACCAGGTATTTCAGAGTTGACCTTCACATTCAATTTGTTTCTAGGAGAAGAAGTGCTGAGCAATATGAATCATTTCATTCTGCACCATAATAAACCTTCATCTCCTGATTCAGGAAAATTTTATGAAGCCTTGAATGGTGTGACTCCAATCCATCGTACACGGCAGTGAATATTTGTTTCTGCCATTTGTCATTCGATCTGAGTTCAGAATAAGGATAAGCATGCATTCGATACTGAACAGATAACAACACAGTTGGACAACCTGCTTGCTGGAAGCGCTCAAAAGAAAGGCCTCTACTGTACTGCAACATGCCTGCTACCTATGCATGGGAGTTTGTCTCGCGACCACATCAAGTTCAGAATTGTATAGAGGATGAGGAGAAGGTCGTGGCAGCTATTAAAGCCGATTCAAAGTCTGAACAGTTCAGTATTCTGATTGGAATCCTAACAAGGGTGGATCTGTATGAAAGGAGACACTTTCTTCGTATGATCTATGGAACCCAATCCACAGTCCATGTAAAATGCATCCTTTCCATCTCGATGATTTTTCAGCATTGCTTTCCCGTCAAACTCTTCGCATATGAGCCACAACTGGGCCATTAACGCATCACCTTGGTTGGGTCTGCCTGTAGCCTCCACTGAAATTGGTATCACGTCACGTTTTTTTAACCCATGACCCGCTCCAATTCACAACTGTCCTATTAATCCTCCCGGTGACTCGCACAAAGACTCGGACCACTCCAAGCTACGTGAAATTCTGTTTACATGGCCCGTGTGGAAGTCTCATGATGGATAGCCATCGTAATATTTCCGTGCTTGGTAGTTTGATCTGATTTCTCCCATTACGGAAGTTTGATCATGGTTTACCAACCCAATATTTCCACTTGGCGGTGCTTTCTGAATCTCCCCTACGCGGAGTGAACAGCTTGGACTGCCATCGTCAAATCTCTGACCTCGGCATACTAGCTCCAAATCCCCACGTAATGGCTTAGACACATTAATCCACGGGCCCCGGCCTCATCTTCGCCGCCCAACCTAGGCAAGTTCATTGCTTATCTCCACTATTCCCCCTAGTGCACGGGATCACCATGATTTTTCCTTCTGCCGAGTTTTCCTTCATCAGATTTGAGGATAACATTAAAATCTCAGTGCAAACATTTCAGATGTAGCTTGTAAGGTGTGATAATTTCAACAGAAACCTTTATGCTTGCCAACCTAGTGACTCGTTGAAGATGCTCATATAATTGCAAAGAAAATTGTGCCTCATGAATATTCTGATATGAAACAATTCCACCTCTATGAGATTCGCTTCCATGAGTTGCATAGTAAAACAAGTAAGGTCTCGATAGAGTATATTTGTAATAAATTTCATCAAGTCTCCCAAGAACACTCTCACTGTCACTTAATCAATTTTCATAAAAATATCTTGAAGGAAAATCCGAATTTGAGGATGCATTCGATGTTGAACAGATAAAAACATAGTTGGACGACCTGCTTGCTGGAAGTGCTCAAAAGAACTTCTGCTATACTGCAACATGTCAACTACCTATGCACCAAATGCTCGGCTGAGGAAGGTCTGAACAACATCAGTGAAAATATATATACTGTATTCACTAATACCCTAGCCCGGCATTCTTGTTGCCTCTGCGAGCTTACCATTGTAAAATTATTTCGAGTAGGCCTCCCAGTTTTGCATTAATCAATGAGCCCTGGAATTGTATCCTAGAAACCATCTTTAATGCATCCACACGAAACGAGTTGCCTTGAATTATCCATCATGCTTGATGAGTCCCATTGATAGGGCTCCATCACGTATCTCTGTTTACGCAACGATCTCCATTCATTTTATGGCACTCTTGATGCCTTGGCTTGCGTTTGAATCACCCTAGCTCTGCAGAATGTGTCCTAAAAGAAGCTCACCACATGATCTCCAAAATGAACGAGTCACGAAGATGAGTCGAACTCCTTATCTCTGCCTTCACTTCCGCCTGTGCTTGAACCTTTCCAATTCATTGAGACTTTATTGATAGCTCAAACTTTGACTCTCCCTGACTCGGCTTTCACTTCTTTTTGCATCGATCTCCACCGAGATCCTTGTAGAGTTCCTTTCATTCGTCAATTTTCAATGAGCTATATTTTGCATTAACAAGACCATCGTCTAGCTCTTACAACTGAGAGTCTCTACTGAGATGATTTCTGAGATGATTATCAATTTGACACCGGGTTCTTTATCAACTCGACTCTGAACTCTTCACTGAGTTGAGATCAACTGGGTGCCTTTCGATGCTAGGTGATCTCTTCATATGCAATTTAGGAATTATTTTTAATTATTGCATCTCGTTAATAACCGAAGGTGGGTTCCTGGCACTATTATTTCATTTTGAACGTGATAGGACCCCGTTGTCCAATCTTGCCATGTGTGCAAAATTGGATAACATTTTTGGCGACCTCTTGGGGATGATTGCCTGCTAAGCATGATTCCAGTAGCCTTAAGTCATCCATTGGGCATGGAGTCTATGTTGGAATCCTAATAGTAGTATGATTTTCTTTGACACATCCCAGAATCTCCTTGAGCATTGCCGATATCCTGGGCCTCCTTGGAATGCTAAGCATGAAGTATACTGAATCTGTTGAATGCTTGACATCCATGGAACACTGCAAAAATTTGAATGAAGCAGATTTTGAACTGTTATGGAAACCTTGAACCTTTCTTCTCCTTGACACCTTCCAATGATGAAACAATGTGCAGAACAACACAAAACACAACAACAAGGAAAGCAAAACAACAACACACAACAATGTGCATAAGCACTTGGAGGAAAACACCTAATTTAATTGTACAAGGGGTGGAATGCTTCTCAAAAACAAGCTTTGAGATGTATCCCATTCACATGAATGGGCAATTCTTCTCCATTGAGCCTAGATAGATGGAATGAATTTGCCTCTTTGTAACTTGTGATGATGTATGGCCCACTCCAGAGAGCGTCAAACTTGGCATGCACTGCTGGTTTGGCCCTGTCTTCATCCCATTTGAGAACTAAATCTCCCTCTTGAAAACACCTGTTGGATGCCTTCTTATCAAAATATTTCTTAACTTGAGCTTGATGCTGCTCCAAAGTTTTCATAGCCTTGTCTCGTACTTCCTCTAACTCCATGAGTTCAGCAAACCTTACTGTTAGAGGATCACTCTCTATAACTTCAAGTTGATGAGCTAACTCCAAAGAAGGTAACTCCAATGAGAGCGGGAGTTTTGCCTCTCTTCCATATACAAGAACGAAAGGAGAATTTCCGATGGCCCTTTTAGATGTGATCTGATCTGCCCATAAGGCAGTTTTAAGCTGTGTATGACAAGTCCTCTTGTTAGTCTCCATTGTGCGCTTAATAATCCTTATGAGGTTTTTGTTGCTAGACTCATCCAATCCGTTTCCTTGAGGATAGTAATTGGACAAAGTTTTGAGGTATACCCCATTTTTAACAGCCCATTCACTCAATTTCATACCAAGAAAATCCAGCACATTGTCTGAAATGACTGTAAATGGAACACCGAACCTCGTCATTATACCCTCCAAAAAATCTAGAACTACCTTTTCATTGCTCTCTTTTAATGCTACTGCCTCTGTCCATCGAGTAAAATAGTCTTTTGCGGTAAGGACCCACTTATGTCCGTCACTGGATGGAGGATTAATCATTCTGATGAATTCTAACCCCCATTGAACAAAGGGTTGATCCACTTGAATTGGATGAAATGGAAGAGCTGCCAGCTTCTATTTACTGTGAAAAAGGCACATTCCTTACATTTCCTTACCCAAAGATGGGAATCCTTGAATAAATCTGGCCAATAGTAGCCAGCTCGCATGATCTTGGTAGCTGTTGTTCGTGCGGAATAATGTCCTCCAGATAGGCCATTATGAAAATTTTCTAGTATCTTCTTCGACACATTCGGTCCTATGCATGAAGGAGGACGCCGTTCAAATATTTTCGAAAGAGAACGCTATCTACCAAAACATATGGGATAGATTGAAGACGGAAAGTTCACCTTTGGTTTTTATCCATGTCTACCGGATATGCTCCCGAGAAGAGGAAACTCTTCATTTTGGATAACTAGTTAGCTTGATCAACATTCTCATCAGTATTTAGGAGTGTCACGTCCTCATTACTTTTTGATTCCATGTCTGTTGCAAGTTGCTGACATAAACCCTTACCTCTGACAAGTTTAGTGACTTTGATGTGCACGTCATACTCCATTACCTTCATGATCCATCCAGCACGCTTTTCATTCATTTCTTTGTTCAGCAAAAACTCCTTGACACCTGGATGAGACACCATCAGATGAATCTTGTTGTTGGACAACATGTGCTTGAATTTCTTCAAATCTCGAATAACCGCAAAGACTTGCTTTTCAATGAATGAGTATTTGAGCTCATAGTCTTTGAGGGATTGAATGAAGAAAGCGATTGGTTGCTCCATCAGGTTGTTGTTTTGTTGGGTGAGGATCCCTGAAATGCTCTTTTGACTTGCAAAAGCATAAAGGATAAAATCTTTGTCAAACCTAGGGTTCACAAGCGTGGGAGCTTGAGAAATGGCTATTTTGATAGCTTCAAAGCTTTCTCATCCTTCCTTTTTCCATGAGAATGGCATGTTTTTCTTTAGCATGGTTGTCAGTGGTTTAGCCAATGTCGCAAATTGAGGGATGAATCTCTGCACGAAATTTATGGTTCCCAGAAAACTCTGGAGGCCCTTCTTGTGACTTGGGAGAGATAAGGACATAATTGAATGAATCCTAGCTAGATTGATTGATAATCCTTCTGCTGAAACCACATGCCCCAACAATTTTCCCTCATGCACTGCGAAAATACATTTCTTGGGGTTAAGTGAAACAAAGAAATTCCCTACACCTTTGGAAAACTTTCCTTAGATGCATGATGTGATCTTCTACATGCTTAGAGTATATAGTTATATCATCAAGGTAAACTAAAATAATATCGTTCATTAGTCCCTTAAATGCCATGTCCATGGATCTTAGGAAAGTAGCCCTGGCATTGGACAATCTGAATGGCATTTTATTGTAGGTATATGTGCCCCACTTGGTAGTGAAAGCCATTTTGAATTGGTCGATTCTTGGACTAGGATTTGATTGTAACCCGAATATCCATCGAGAAAAGAAAATCTTTGAGCATCTGCCACCATTTGAAGGATCTGCTCCATCGATGGAAGAGGATAATGGTCCTTTAATGATGCACGATTCAAATCCACGAAATCTACGCATAACCGGATCTCTCCGTTCTTCTTCCTCATGAGCAAAAATTGGCTACCCATGAGGAATGCTTGATGGGAAAAATTATACAAGCCTCGATGAGCTTGGTTAGCTCCTTTCTCATTAGTGGCTCAATTTTTGGATTAATTGGTCAGCTTTGTTTAACCATGGCTTAGCATTAGGATCCAGTTCAATGGTATGTTGTGCTAGACCTGGATCAAAACCACGCAGATCTTTATAGCTCCATACAAAGATGTCATGATACTCTTGAAAAAGTTTGATGAAAGCTTCTTTCTCTTCATAAGTACACACTTTTCCGATCTTAAGAATTTTTCATTTGATACTTCAACTTCCTCAAAATATTCTTCTCTGACCACCATGTTAGGGCTTTGTCTTGTGGCTTGGTCATCTGAATTGAAAATGGATTCCAAAGTGACTAAACCTTTTAGTAACTTGTTGCTTTTCAATTGAATAATTTGCTCACCATATGACTCCTGCAACTTATCTTGATTCTTTGTAGCAAACTCCGCCTCTTCTTGTAGGAAGAGGACAATTTGTTTGTCACTATCAAACACTTGCCAACTACTCACATTATCAGGGACTGCTGGTTGAACCACCATTCTAACAAATTGCTGCCCTTATTTCATGATATCAATTGGTATGTTGTATTGTGAACCAATTATAGCAAGCCTATCTACATCTTGATTTTGATCTCTAGGGATTGCATGGATTCCAAAAGCTTCAAAATCTTCAATCAGGTCCCAGACTCGATTCTTATATGATCTTAAAAGATCATTTTTGGATGCACTACATGCCGAAACTTGATGAAAAACTAACTCACTATCTCCAAAAATAGTCAGGGCCTTGATTCCCTTCCTTTGGGCTAGCTGAATTCCTTGCACAAGAGCCTTGTATTCAGCAACATTGTTAGTGCAAGCTGAAGCGCAACGGAGGAAAGATGAGAAGTACATATCTCCCCTGGAGAAATTAACATAACACCAGCATCGGATGCATTCTTACTTATTGAGCCATTGAAGAACAATTGCCATAGTCCTTTAGAATCACTTGGTGTTTTGACAAGTTATGGTATGATCGTATCTTCTTCATGGATACAGTAAGTACCTAATCCTGTTTCTTCCAAAACCAAAGCAAACCAGACTTCTTCTTACGCCAATACATCGGCGTAGGGATTTTCACGATGATATCTACTTACTTCATCTAACAAAGTATCAGGAACTTCTTCAACAAGGGTGGTTGGTTCATGATCGGCATCTTCCTCTTCGCGATCACCGATGGTGTAATTTCCATTTATGGGACTAGCAGTGTAGGGTTCTACATGATTATGGCAGATTGGTTCTGCCCTTATAGTTACTTTGGTTCCATATCGAGTCCTGAGAATCATATGCGACCAATCAGCTAATAGGTAACCGCCCATCTTGGGAGTGAAATCCCATGATAGGCGAGATGGCAAAGAGGGAGGGAGATCGATGGACCGATATGTCTTGGGTGAATGAAAAACTTGGGCATGCATGAATGGTAAGTTGAAGTCCTTTGATAACCCCAATAGTCTTATGAACATGCAATCAGGTGAACAACCCCTCTTATGGCGGCGCATATTATATGCCTAGTACATCTGTAATTTGTTTCGGCATGACAGCTCACGGCACCGGAATCGATCATGTAATTATGTACCGGTGGTCGCCAATGATTAGGGAAATGTAGAATGGCAAAGTGGTTTGTTGTTTGCCGTATGAATGATTTTCCCTTCCGGTTGACACAAATTTGTATCATTTGTCACTCCCTGGGTTGGTGATCCACTTTGGTTATACTAAAACTATTGAGCTTCTCAATGCGAGGTTTCTTTGGGAAGGGATCGAGAGTCGTCCCACATGGTAACGCTCAGATTGGTTTTCTTCATTTGTTCTACTATCTTTGACGGAATTGCTCCAACTTTGATGACACTTTTTGGGCATTGGGGTCCTCCTTTGGAAATTTTTGTTGGGTACCGTGATGCCGGAGAACCATCTTTCCCTACGTGTGGCTAGCGGTGTTTTTAGTGATTTCTTTCCCGCATTTTTATCAATTGCCATTTGAAACCTAGGTTGAGAAGTGGATGCTAGATCATCTTTGAGAGGTTGAGGCTCCATTGCTCTCTTTTTGGAGCGAGTGTTTGCTGCCATTGATGAAGAATCTATATTTAATCCGTAAAAATATTTTGCTTGCCGGTTTAGCAAAGCGGATTCTTGGAGTGCTGTGGTTGATCTACGCTTCTTGTATAGATGAATTGTTTGTTAACTCGAAGGGGCAAATACACTTTGAACCATAAGGTCCTTGCTAAGAACCCCATTGGGATAAAGATTTTGATTGTGAGGTTGAGAGCAAGGATAACACCATTCGTAGTCTTGAACTAGATTATTTTGAGCAGTACTATAGCTCTAGATGAGCTAGGCTGCAAGAGGGTTACGAAAGTTCAAGGGCCTAATATTTGCAACTTGACTTGTAGTTTGATTTCAAGGCTGATTGTTCCCTTGAAAAGGAGAGCAGTTGGCTTGATCTTTGCTGATTTTGTGGCTGATATGGATGATTGTATTGAAATTGTTGCCTTTTGAGTGCAACGAGCTCATTTCAAAATTTTGCAAAGTAGTGACTTGACTTCAAATAGGTCATTTGAAGAGGTAGGGGAGATTTATATGGTTCTTGGAGTCTCTTTGGAATAGGAGCAATGATAGGT
This sequence comes from Taxus wallichiana var. yunnanensis, assembly GCA_018340775.1. Taxonomy (NCBI): domain Eukaryota; kingdom Viridiplantae; phylum Streptophyta; class Pinopsida; order Cupressales; family Taxaceae; genus Taxus; species Taxus wallichiana. The sequence goes on along the minus strand of CM031239.1, from coordinate 1,033,687,798 downwards.
GATGATTCATAAGATCTGGAGAAAAGGGTATTGGTGGTCGTGGAGCTATCTTTCCGGCTGAATCAAAGAATTCTCTGTACTTATGGCAACTTCGTAAGCATCGAGAAGTGTAGTCCCTCCCATGGATGGATCATAACTACTACATCGCTATTCAAGGCTCGCAAATAGTACAAGCGCATTATGTGTAGAAGGCTTTACGAGTCTTTGGAATCCTATTCCAAGTCTGTGGAATCGGAAGTTGAAATCACTCATGTATTCTTGGGAAGCTCTCTTTATGGTAGTAAGTTGTTCTAAAAGTGATAGGTGATCACTTTTGTCTTCAAATTGTTTACATATATTTTCTCCCAACTTGTCCCAAGTGGTTATAGTGCCAACACCTAACCCACGAAACCATTGAAGCGCTTTTCCCTTAAAAGAGGTAGCAAGAAGTCTAACTGCAACGTTGTCTTCGGTGATATTATGTACTATGAAGATGTTGGCTACATCAAAGATATGCTCCACTTTGGAGTAACGTGAGTTTCCCTCATGTAGAAGGGTAAACTTTTGAGTCTTTATGCAGGTATCGGATCACGTTGAGCCAACATCGAGAGGACTACTTGCATTGAAAGGGGGAAAAACTTGGTTCCTCACCATAGCAACGAAAGGTTGATGTTCCTGGGTGGAGGAAACCTTCCGTAAGGAGGAGTTGAATGACCCCTACTAGGAAAATCTACAACTGGGGATGTGAAAATGCCTCTTCTTCTTCTCTTTGGAGGAGACAAGGAAAGTTTGATATGCTAATACTTTGCTTTCTTTGAAGAAGCTCTTGTCTGAATTCTTTGCATAAGTTACTGCACTGAGATTTGGAATCCAGAGATATAGAGTCGCCAGGTACTTTGACTTGTGTAAGTGAGAAGAGAAGTACCAACTCTATCCCACGGGCGTGCCAAAAAATGTTGTCGCCAAATCACTGCACCCTCCGAATGGCCAGGATGTGAATAGGACGTTCGGTGTGATTGGGACACATGGGATCACCTCTCAAGTTGTGGGACTTGGGCTCGAGGTGAACCTCCGGAGAAGGCCGGCTTCCTCTTCCTAAACTAAGTGTTGTACTACTCCTAGTGTAACAAACATGATTATCTAGTCCTATGCTAACATTTTCATGGGGTTTTAGGGAAAGAGATTTAAAGAAATTAAACTATACTAGGGATGGTGATGCACCAAATAAAGGGTGTCTTCAGATTCGGGAAGGGTTAATTTGAAGAGGGTGTGTGCACTAGAGGTCAACTTCACCTCTGCAACTTAGAGAGGGTGCGAGGATACCACAAACTAAGAGACACGCGTTCCCTTTGTTAAACTTTATCGGACCGAGAAATATCCCAGTTTCCTAGTGAATAAGAATGAACTCAAGAAGGGTGAAGCAGACACCACAACTCAAATGCATGCAATACTTCACCACTCGATAAGTCTGAGAACTCCAAGAACCTGCAATAGAACTTAAACTTGCACAGTGTACCTGCAAGTATGAGAAAGGCACAAAGAAGCACAGAAGGATGAAAGGACCGAGATTAGTCACAAAACACACACTTTTATTGCTTCAATAACATGCACAATGCATCATACATTTAGAAGAGGCAATAGTTGCCATTACAGTCTTGAAGAGGAGGCTTGAAAGTTCTCTCAACACACAAGAACAACTTGCAGAAGAGAGAGGATTCTTGAAAAGTATACACTTGCCTGAGATATCTAACTGTCCAACTTGTCTGAACTATTGGAACCCTTTGAAATGAGCTTCCAACTTACATTTATAGAAGAATATGTGAGAAAGAAGAGGAAATGGTCATAATTACATTCCTAAATTGAAGGCCCATGATGTATTTATTACAGTTAGTTGAACCACCTGAGAAGGTTCCATCATGGGTCATTAATTGCTGATGACCTAGTCTTCTCAATTAATTAAAAGAATATTTAAATAATAATAATAAATATTATTATTAAAATATTTAAATAAAAATATTAATTTAATTAACATAATGTTGGGACCCCCCGTTGACCCGTTTGACTTGAAGAGGAGGGGGGTCCATGTGGATAGAGTCTACACAAATCTCAATTCGGTGTGTTTGAATCCTCTAACTCGGTGTTGCAATTGATTTTGAACCCCACACTATCTCTTTCCTTGCTTTGGTAATCGCACTCTTTTGCATTGAGTCCTTCGAATAGTGAGCTATCAAACTCGATTCTTATCATTTTCCTCTGTTAACTCAAGGCCATTTATGCATTCCTCATTCAAACTTCATGAAACATCACCACGAGCTCACCTGCAAAGTCACCGAGCTCTTCATCTAGCAAACGATCTTACCTTTCTGGGCTCAAACTCACTTGAATACCGAGCTTAACCCAATATTTCTAAAAAGAATGGTTTTACCACAATGCTCAGGATTCTTCCTCATCATATAACACTTGTAGTAAGAATGTTTTGGCTTTGCCATAATAAGCACAATTTGTACCTTCCAAACGATGAGAAAATGCCATTATCAATAAAGACCTAATGCTGCCATGATGATGACCCAGGCTCATGCCCATAACATGTCGATAGACACCCTTAAGACTGATTTTTGGTCAAAGAGCCCTTCAAAAAATACATTGAACCACTGGGGCAACCAAGAGGACCTTGGAAAAATGTATAGGTAACAACCATATGAATTCTTCCTTAGTCGTGGATCAAAGCTAATAGAAATAAGCTAGATAAAATTAGCTTGAAACTGCAGTATAATCGTCCATTGTAAAAAAACACAGTTTCTCTGAACCTGGTAAAAGAATACTTTCTGTTATCGATTGGATGTACATAATGGAAGGTTATAAATAATGCCTACCATGCGCCCTGAGTTTCTCAAAGAGACCATTTACAAGTGACAAATATGTGGCATACAAAGCGGCCGATGAGGTATTTGAGTTGACCTTCACATTAAATTCGTTTCTAGGAGAAGAAGTCTTTGAGCAATATGAATCGTTTCATTACGCACCGTAATAAACCTTCATCTCCTCATTCGGGAAATTTTATGAAGCCTTGAATGGCGTGACTCAATCCATCGTACCACGGCGGTGAATATTTGTTTCTGTATTTGTCATTCGATTTGAGTTCAGAATAAGGATAAGCATGCATTCGATACTGAACTGATAACAACACAGTTGGACAACCTGCTTGCTAGAAGCGCTCAAAAGAAAGGCCTCTATTGTACTGCAACATGCCTGCTACCTATGCGTGGGAGTTTGTCTCGCGACCACATCAAGTTTAGAATTGTACAGAGGATGAGGAGAAGGTCGTGGCAGCTATTAAAGCCGATTCAAAGTCTGAACAGTTCAGTATTCTGATTGGAATCCTAACAAGGGTGGATCTGTATAAAAGGAGACACTTTCTTTGTATGATCTATGGAACCCAATCCACAGTCCATGCAACACACATCCTTTCCATCTGGATGAGTTTTCAGCATTGCTTTCCGTCAAACTCTTCGCATATGAGCCACGACTGAGCCATTAACGTATCACCTTGGTTAGGTCTTCCTATAACCTCCGCTGAAATTGGTATCACATCATGTTTTTTTAACCCATGACTCGCTCCAATTCACAAGCTGTCCTATTAATCCTCCCGGTGACTCGCTGCACAATGACTCGAGACCACTCGAAGATGCGCAAAATTCTTTTTACATGGCCCGTGCGGAAGTCTCATGATGGATAGCCATCATAATATTTCGCGCTTGGCGGTTTATTCCAATTTCTCCCATTACGGAAGTTTGATCATGGTTTACCAACCCAATATTTCCACTTGGTGGTGCTTGCTTGAATATCCCCTATGCGGAGTGAGCGGCTTGGACTACCATCGACAAATCTCCGACCTCGGCATACTAGCTCCAAATCCCCACGTAACGGCTTGGACACATTAATCCACGGCCCCGACCTCATCTTCGCATGATCACTGACCTTGGCAAGTTCGTTCCTTATCTCCATAAGTCCCCCTAGCGCGTGGGAGCACCATGATTTTCCTTCGCCGAGTTTTCCTTCATCGATTTGAGGATAACATTAAACTCTCGGTCAAACATTTTATTTGTAGCTTGTAAGGTGTGATAATTTCAACAGAACCCTTTATGCTTGCCAACCTAGTGACTCGTTGAAGATGCTCATATAATTGCAAAGCAAATTGTGCCTCATGAATATTCTGATATGAAACAGTTCCACCTCTATGAGATTTGCTTCCATGAGTTGCATCGTAAAACAAGTAAGGTCTCGATAGAGAATCTTTGTAATAAATTTCATCAAGTCTCCCGGTAACACTCTCACTGTCACTTAATCAATTTTCATAAAAATATCTTGAAGGAAAATCCGAATTTGAGGATGCATTCGATGCTAAACAGATAAAAACATAGTTGGAAGACCTACTTTCTGGAAGTGCTCAAAAGAACTTCTGCTATACTACAACATGTCAACTGCCTGTGCACCAAATGCTCGGTAGGAAGGTCTGAACAACGTCAGCAGAAATATATATACTGTATTCACTAATACCTTGGCCTGGCATTCTTGCTGCCTCTGCGAGCTTACCATTGTAAAATTATTTGAGTAGGCCTCCCAGTTTTGCATTAATCAATGAGCCCTAGAATTGTATCCTAGAAACCATCTTTAATGCATCCACACGAAACGAGTTGCCTTGAATTATCCATCATGCTTGATGAGTCCCATTGAAAGGGCTCCATCATGTATCTCTTTTTACACAACGATCTCCTTTCATTTTATGGCACTCTTGATGCCTTGGCTTGCGTTTGAATCACCCTAGCTTTGCAGAATGTGTCCTAAAAGAAGCTCACCACATGATCTCCAAAATGAATGAGTCACGAAGATGAGTCGAACTCCTTATCTCTACCTTCGCTTCCGCCTATGCTTGAACCTTTCCAATTCATTGAGACTTTATTGATAGCTTGAACTTTGACTCTCCCTGACTCGGCTTTCACTTCTTTTTGCATTGATCTCCACCGAGATCCTTGTAGAGTTCCTTTCATTCATCAATTTTCAATGAGCTATATTTTGCATTAACAAGAACATTGTCTAGCTCTTACAATTGAAGTCTCTACTTAGAAGATTTCGAGATGATTATCAATTTGACACGGGTTCTTTATCAACTCGACTCTAAACTCTCTTTGAGTTGAGATCAACCTGGGTGCCTTTCGATGCTAGGTGATCTCTTCATATGTAATTTAGGAATTATTTTTAATTATTGCATCTCGTAATAACCGAAGGTGGGTTCACAGCACTATTATTTCATTTTGAACGTGATAGGACCCCGTTGTCCAATCTTGCCATGTGTGTAAAATTGGATAACACGTATCACTGCTTTAGTGTAGGCGTTGTTTTACTCTCTCTTTCTCTCTGGTTGTTTGGAATGGTTAGATTAGGATAGTTTAGTTTTTTCGTGCATTAGAGTATCTTGAGGCAGGTAGTATAAGAACAAGAACCAACCTTCTCTTGAGGATCCTCTCAGGTTTACAAGTCTCATAGCTTGTGATCTGGTCTAATGCTATGTAATCACATCGAATGCCCCATTTTAACTATTTCACACTCAAGCCATTCAAGGGTTACGTGATTTTAGTGTAACGACTTCCATATCAAAACACATTCAACATAAGATACAATCATAAGAATAAAACTATCAAAATACACAAGGCTTGAAAATTCAAATCCAATGGAGAATGGGTCTATGGGGAGATCACTTATGCCTCCCAATGGGATTATGTGCCCACCTTAAAACTCTCCAATGTACATCTCAAATCCCCTACACAATTGTTATTCCTCAATCAAGATCCTCTTATGCCTCCCACATTCTCTTATGCTTCCCTAATATCTCTTATGTCTCCCTCAAAAGAACCAAGTAAGAAATGTAATAATTTTATTATCAAAGGCGGGTCTGCCAACCCAACTCCCACCGAAAACATGAAATACACTCTTATGCCTCCCTACAATGGACAAATCCACATAGCCTTCTCCTACGACATACTTAGGCATTCTACCCAAGATCCCAACAAGCACATCAATCATTCACATACATGTCATACACACATATAAAAAATAAGAAACAAGTAAAAAAAAGAGTTTAACTCCTACCTTTCCACAATAACAACTTGATCAAGGAATCACACTCCAAGCTCCTTCAAGCTCAATCCAACTCCAAAAAGCTCCAAGACTTCAACAAGCACTCCAAAACTCTCTAACTCCAAAAATGTACATGCAAAATAAAATGAAGTAACCCCAAACAAACAAATAAACTTGCATATATAGAAAAAGGGAAGAGGAGGGTGATGTGGCTCCATGTAGGATGCCACATCACTTATCCTCAAATCCACATTACAAGTCAAACCTCAACCCCAATGCACAATAAATTGGTGGTTGAGAGAAATGACAAGCCTCTTACACACATAATCCAAAAAAACACCCCCTACGGACATACTTTAAAACCCATGTAAGAAAAGTACAATAAATGTCACTTTTTGTCTAATAAAAGACATTATGGGGTCTATTTTTGAACCCCAATCCATATGTAGGGTTAGTATAAGAAATTAGGAGGTGTTGGACAAGTTTAGCTTGTCCCATAAGCCTTGAAAATTTTCCCTTAATCCCAAATCCGAAATACCAAAGTAAGGTAGAGTGTACAACACTCAAATTCACTTACACTCAATCAAAATCAAAAAATCCAAATTACCAACTACTCTAATAAATAGCGTCTTTTGTCACATCCCCATATAACTTAATAACATGATCAAATTAATTAATAAAGGAACATTAATTAACAATGATTAAATAAATTACATCACATAATAAATCACATACTCTATGATAAATTAAAAAAAAGGGAATTAATTGCACACATAGCTCACAGTCACAATTGGAGATCATCCCCCCATGGGGACCTCCTAAAAAAATTAAAAAAACAAAAACATTACACAAGTTACCATGGTAACCTTTGTTATTTCCATCTAGTATTCGGTGCATATGGTCTCCAATCCCCTTTTGATTGTTGTGATATCGTTACCTACAACATCACACAATACATCCTTTGGCCTTGTGGCCACATAAAAAACATCAAAGATAAAATATACACACATAAATCAATAACCACACTAATATATATAAATCATCATATCAACTAAAAATTTCTATTATTAGTCTAATATTTCGACAACATGTCAATTATATCCTTTTTCATTATTAAACAAAATTACAAGATTAGATCAAATTCTAAATCCTAGTCAATACGACAAGAATTCCAAATGTCAAGTACTATATATGCTAACAACACATCATAATCATCAATATAAAAATGTCTCTTTATACCTCTAAGAATCCACACAAATCATACCGAAATCACAATCATCAATAGTAAGAATATCTCTATCATCTAACATCATGCTAACCAAAATGATACAATAATATCTATCTCTATAATCAACAATAATCGAAATAAAAATACAAGTAAGTGTTGAAGAGTAGTAGGAAATACACCCCCTCACCATAGACTTGACTTAAACCTAGAATTCTTTGAAATAGGTGTGGTAAATGGACTCGTAGCAATGTAGCATCCTCCCATGTAGAAATGGTATCATCATACCTGTCCCCAATGGAATTGCACCTTATCAATCTCTTAGTCTCAAAGGCCCACAATCCTGTGCTCTAAAATACGCATGATCTCCAAAATCATCTTCCCCTACTCATGCACCTACGATGTGGTCCAATCTAATATATGAGAAGGATATGGGATATATCTCCTAAGAACAGATACATGGAACACATCATGCACACGAGACAATATTGGAGGCAAGGATAGGTGATATGGTAAGGGACCGATCCACTCTAGGATCTCGAGTGGACCCATAAATCTATGAAACAACTTAGAGCATTTTCCATAACTGATAAGAATCTTATGAGGTTTGGTATGAGCGAACACCTTCGTGCCCACCTCATAACTACGATCAACTATCCTCTAATCTACATATGTATTCTGCATATCATGTGCCTCCTACAACCTATTTTGAATCAAAACAACATGCTACACCATGTCCTATAACAAAGTTGGGCCAATAGATACTTTTTCCTCAAGTCTACCCCAAGTCAAATGTGTCTTGTACTCCCTTCCATAATGTTCTGAAATGGTGTCATCCTAATAGAACTCTGGAATTTGTTGTTATAAGAAAACTAAACTAAGTACAAGTACTCCTCCCACCTCCATTGATGATCCATGACGCACATCTGAAGCATGTCCTCTAAGCTCTTATTCACCCACTTCGTATAACCATCGGTCTCTAAATGATAGGATTTTCTGAAGTTGATTCTCATCTTAAGGGCTTGATGCATGGTAGTCGGAAGTTTGACGTGTATAATGGATCATGGTCATAGATAATCTTCTGCGAGAATCATGTGCGTATAACAATCTCATCCAAGTACACTCTCACTACTGCACTAGCTTTATAGGTGGTCTTCACTGGAGAAAAATGAGTCACTTCCGTCAATCTATCCACCGTGACCATGATGGCATCATGGAGGTATCTCGGCGTCAGTAGCCCTACTTTGAAAAACATGGAAATGGTGTCCCATTTCCACCGGGTATAGCATGTTGGTAAATAAGGCCAAATGAGTAGCTAGACAAATTATATGTTACTGAGAAGGTGAGGATTATTTTCATAAGAATTCATTTACGCTGCAATGGTACTATTATCTCTCGAAAGTGCACCCTGTGGACAAATGATGCAGGTTTTATAAGGTTGCACAATTGATCTCTCTCTTTCGTAGATACAATGGAAACACCTCAGGTATGTGGGTATACCTATTTTGAGGTGATTCTCCGATATCAAGGCTGATTCCTTATTGGTGTATCCTAAACTGATTTCTGGGAGTTTGAGAGTAAAAGATAACTAAAAAATAATTAAAAATTAAGGTGATACACCAAATTTGTATGAGGGATTTGACTGAGTATATGCACAACTGATATGGGAAGAATTTTTGTGGTTTTCGCATAATATCTAAGGGAAAAATACTTGATTGTAATGAGGGAGAATCACAATAGTACTAATAAGTTAACATGCACATTAAAATTAAGTAGAAAAGACTGAATTTGCAGTAGGGTAAGGTGATTGATCAGGGAATTCACATTCACAAGACTAATAGAAACATACACAAGACTGCAAAATAACTTGGAAAGGTAGAAAATAATTCACACTCGAGAGCAAAAGCGCAAAATTTGCTTAGCAAGTACTCATATATCCAAAAGTCCTCCATTCTCCCTGTTCTTTACAAAGGAACACAATATATAGCCAAAATTAAATTCCCCCTCTTCCTAATACTAACCTAAGGCTTGTACTCACCCATGCATCTTATTTTTATCCTTTATTTAATAATAGATAAAGGGAAAAGTATAGCATGCATTTACAAATAGGCATTATTATCCTTACTTACATTACAGTCAAACTGAAGTTGAGTGATATTTTTTTAAGAAAAGAAGGGTGAATAATTTGCTAAAAATAAGGTTGCTTGCTAGGCAAGTCTCTCTCCATGAACATGCAACTTTGTCTTCTTCTCTATTCTGTCATGTTGTGAAGGCATGCAAAAATACAACTCCCTATATGTGAGAAAAATAATTACAATACTTGCAATATTTGCAAAATATAAACATCCTGTGGGGACCACCTGCTATGTGCACATGTTCTGATATTGACATCTCCTTTAAAAATGGTCACATGAGTGACACTCTACAAATCAATTTTAGCTCCTTGAAGTGGGGACCACTTGTGGTTGTGAACTCTTGTCCTCATTGGGTTTGGCCACTCTTTGTGGACTTAGCATATACTATGGTTTAAAAAACATGAGGGGCACTTTGTAAAGCCACCACACTATGCTCAACCACCTTTGATTATTTGGAATGACCATACCATATGGTCTACCACCTTTGAGTTTTTGGCCTTGGCATATTATAAAATTCACCTTTTCGGTGATCATGGTATATGATTTGGTTGGCCCTTTTACATTATTTGGAGCATGCACTAAAGTTAGACTTTGAAAGTCATGGAAAATGATTTGTTTGGTGGACATGTGGGCTGTCCCCTTCTCCATGGTGACTCACCCCTTGGTGACTTGGTTGATGGCATCAACTATGGTTGAGTTTGCTTTGATTATTGCGATGATTTGAGGCTGTGGATTTGGTGTTTTGTATGATCACTAAACAACGATCTCTAACTAGTAGTTAGGGTTTTGGCCCGTATTGAATGTTGATGGTGGCATCAAATCTGGTGGTTTGCATTGATTATTGTGATTGATCTAAGGATGTTGATCTTGTGTCCTTCATGTTTTTCGATTTTTGATCCTTGATCATGGTCAAGTTAGAGTTAACCCACTTCTTGGGTTCGGGAGGTAAAGGGAACTTGACCCACAAGCACATTTCATTAGATTTTTTTGGTTTTATGAGCGAAGCCCTTACAAATTTTTTTTTCGATCTCATTATTTTATTCTTTTGAGCTCGACCCTTATACATTATTGATTTTCTAATGCTCTTGTTTCTCGGGAGCTATCTGTAAGTTTTCATGGCCAACATTTTCTGTTTATTCAAGATTTATCTTATTCATTTACTAGCTTTTCCTTTGAAATGTCAGCCATTGTTGTTTTCAAGAGCTCTGTGAGGTTTCTTTGTACACACTATTCTTTTCATCTCGATCTCTACAAAATTGTATTTTGAAACCCCTGTTTGGAATTTTGGGCTCGAGTTGTATCTGCTTTGTTAGAGCTTTGAGCAAGGTGGTTGAAGTGTGTGCCACCATTATTATTTCTTTGAGCTCAGCTCTATCATTCTTTGGTCTTCTGTACCATTTGTGCCTCTATGTATTTTGAAAACTGAGGTTTCTTTAATGGTCGCCATTGTTAAAGCTCACCGAGCTCGGCTTTGTTCTATTTTTTCTGTGGGTTTTCCTTTCTCTCGAGCTCTGTAGATTCGGTTTTCTTGTATTGGCCTCCATGGCGAGTTTGAAGCTCGATTATTCTCTGTTCTTCGATATCTCTTCAGTCTATTGGCCACCATAGTCATTATAGGTGAGATAATTTCCTCTTGTACGCGTACACTGTTTTCTTTTCTTCTTTAAATGTATCACTGAACTCTTGGAAATATTTGTGGGTTCTATGATTTGTTTCTCTGATTGACTCCCAAGTTCGAAACTTCATGTGGGCATGTGGACCTCTCACTTCATCATCCGGTTACTCAAAATTTTGACCATTTGATTATCTACGGTGAGTGTATTCTTTGGCCCAATCTACATCATCAATTATAGATCTATATTTTTCAAGTTCTAGGTATCTGTAGATATGTGACCTTGAGAAAATTTTCAACTCTATGTGGAAAATGCCTATAAAAGCTTGAAGTATAGGTTTCATCATTCAATATAATCATATTTCTTGGTGTTCTTGTATTTATCATGCTCAGCCATTGATATAATGAGCTGGAAAAGAATTTGTGATTATCGTGTTTGTTGTTATGAAACTCTAATTTACTTTGTTTCTTCCTTTGTTTTACTGTGGTGGACATAAAGTATTTTCTTCATTTTGGATACTCATACTCCATCCTCTTCTCTGTATGAGTTCTTTGTGCTTAAACTTCAGGACAACTGTTATCTCATCATTTGTTGAGAATATTGTAGAAATGATGGTTATGATTTTCGCAAATATAGGTTTTGTACATTACTTCAGGTCTATTCTGAAATCTTTGGCTCAATTTTGTATTCTAGAGAATCTATTTGTTACAATTCATTGTTTCAGGATCAACTTGATTCTTTGAAATTCTATAGCACCCTTTTGAGAATACTTGCTTTAATCATTTTCAAACTGAGATCACTTGAACATTGAAATTCTCCATGAGATGAGTGTTTGAATGCAATTGTTTTCTGAAAATCTCATCTATTGAATGCTTGACTGTAACAATGTTCTTGACTTTCTGAAAATAATGTATACTATTTTCTGAACCTCTGCACAACATATTATTTCTGGAACTCTATTTACAACTCCTACATGTTGGACAATTCAAGTTTTTTCAAAAATTTAGTTCCTTTTCTTTTGTGCTTCAATACTGTTGTTATCCAAATTCACCCCTCAAGGTAAATTTGATAACATGCTTCAAATTCTTTAGTCCCAAGCAAGTAGATCGATTCAAGGCCCAAAATCATGTTTTTCTAACTCTCCCATCCAAGAAGAAATCCCAACGAGTTAGAAACAATGGAAAAAATGCAAAAAATATGGTTACGGGGAGGACTGTTTTGAGGCATTTCGGGTCTGAAGGGCTCAGTCGTACCGATTCGGGTTGAACTGAGGTTCATCGTACCAAACTTGAGGAAAAAGCGAAGAAAATCGGCTAAGTCCTAGTCCAGGCGGTTTGCGGGACAGTTGGGACGTCAGGACACGTGGGACGTGAAAAGCCAAATCGGCCGAAAGAGGGAAAAAATTGCCTAAGTCTTTTGTTTCGCTCGGTTTGGGACGATTGGGATAAAAGTACACGCGGGATGTGAACCGGTGGATTTGGCCAAACAGGGAATTTCGTGCGGGGCAGTTGGGCCAAAAGGACGCGTGGGGCGCGAAAAGCCGAAAGAGCCGCCAACGAATGGAATCTTGCCACGTGTCTTCACCTCAAATAGGAACAAGGAAGCCTGAATCGGGTGGTTCAGAGATATTTGTCCCAGGTAGTTTGGGACAGTCGGGCCAAAGGTACACGAGGGACGCGTGGGACGTGAAAAGCCGAAAGAGCCGCCAACGAATCAAATCTCGCCACGTGTCTTCACCTCATCGGCCGGTGGGAAAATTTTGAAATTTTTTCCAAAGGCAAAAACAAAAGGGAAATGGTTAGGAAGGGCCCGCATCCAATGAAATCGTGCCATGTGGCACTTGAGTGGTGGAGTGTGGGGAGAAATGGGAAAATTTTCCCAAAGTGAAAAATACCAAATTTTCGAAGGACAAAGTGCACCCCTCAGGCCCGAGCCAATAAAATAGTGCCACGTGTCCAAGTGGCACGAAATTAGGAAGGGACCAAAATAAATTTTCAAACGATGAGCCCGTGGATGAATCAAACCCTGACACGTGTCATCCAAGTGGTAGAGTGCAGAAAAAAATTCAAATATTTTCCCGCCGATCCGTTTTGGCCTGTTTTTCCCTAAATCTTCAGATCACCATAACTTTCGATCCAGAGCTCGGATTTTTGTGTTCTTTATATCAATGGAAAGATGGTGAAATTCTCTACATGATTCTAGGGTCAATATTTCATTTTGGTTCAGTTTGTAGAGAGAAAATCAAAAAACGCCTCTGGCACATGATAATGGCCAGAAATGACGTTTCATCATCTAGCTTAAATGCAAAATACAGTTTGCCGCTTTTGCTAGGGTTCTCACCTACAACATAATGAGATGAATTAAATAAAACCTAGAAGTGGTTGGGGTAGATTTGGATTTCCTCTCTCTTTCCTCTCTCATTCTTCCTATAAATTGTAAGGAGGGGCTTCTTTCTAAAGGTCGAACATTCCTGTTTTGGCCCTCCCTCCTCTTCGGTAGGTGAATTTGTGGAGTTCAAACCTCCCATTAAAAAACTGTAATGAAACCTTGCCTCTTGGCATTTTGTAGTGTATTGTATCGATCTTTGGAGCAAGTAATGCATGTCTGTGGATGATTCTCAACCCTCTCTGTGTTCATTTGCATCCTCCTGATCTTTCACTGCAAATTTTGTTATCTGTGCATGATCTTGCATCACATTTGAATGGTTTGTGTTTATTGGCAAGATAGGTGTTCTTCATTCCTCGGTGCATCACCTCTGTTAGCTTAGGTTTATTTTTATGCATCTTCTTACCCTGTCTCCTTGGCAAGTTAGATTAGGTTTTGAGTAAACCCTCTGCATTTTTTTGTGTGTGCATCTGAACAGAGGAATAGGAACCAACCTTCTCTGGAGATTCCTTTCTCATTTTTACAAGTCCCACACTTGGAGAAAGGATTCAATGTTGTGCAATCACACTGGATGCTAGTATGATCAACCTAGAAATCTAATCAACATCCAGAAGTCTTTGTGATTCTGCACTAATAGTTTTGGCACGCCGGTGGGACATTAGAGGTCTTCACCTTCATTACAACAAGATCGATGTGCACTTGTTCCACGTTCCAGCTTTGAAGGAGCTTTGAAATTACACATCTGGTGACTCCAAAAGAGGCATAATCCACTGGTTTCAGCAGTCCAAGCCTGGCAAATTTATGAGAAGAATACGGACCAGGTCAAGAACTAGGGAGGAAGGATTGTTTGTTTATCTGCACCTATCTCCAGGCAGAGAAAGAAGGGGAAGAAGAGCTCAAAGATCACCATCTCCACCGAACAGAACTCTCTCTACACCTCCACCTGGTAGACCTTTTGTCCAATCAACAAGGGTTCTCAGGCCAATCAGAATGGCACAACCACCCAATCCCTTTGTCAATTTCTTTGGCAAGAGCCTTCACTTGCCCTCAATGCGCGAGAATCCGGTTCAATTGCAGCATTGAAGAACATTCCATTTTTCACTGGAGAAAATCATACCACTCCTGGTGATCATGTCAAAGACATTGCTAACGTCTGTGCAATCCATGAGATAAATGAAATGGATGTGGCTGTCAAATTGCTGGCATCTTCGTTCAAAGGGAAGGCATTGCAATGGTTTAGGAGCCTTGGAGCTGGTTCTATCACAAATTGGAATCAGTTATGCATAGTTCTCCATGAGCAGTTTGGGGAAAAGGGAGACAATTTGTCTCTACTAGAACAATTGACAACTATCAAGAGAGCTCCCAACGAGCAGCTGACTGACTTCAACTTCAGATTTCAAAGGTCTTGGGAGAGGATTCCAGTGGCAGTAAGGCCAGTGCAGAAGGTGCTTTTCTATACTATCTTAAGGCTTTGAATTCTGATATTTCTATGTTAATTCAATCTATGGGAGGCACAACCTTACCTGCTGCTTATAGCATTGCCATTAGAGCCGGAAAGCTGTCTTATTCAAGGTGGTGGCGGCTCCTAGGCCTCCCATGCCCTTGTATCCAAACCGAGAAAATCCAAGCACTAGTCAAGCACCCACTTTGGCTCCTATTCCCACTCCTAGAAATCAAAGTTCAAATGAGACTTCTACTTCATCCTCTAGTACTTCAAATGAACTCCAAGAGGTCATGAAACAATTGCAAAATTTGGGAAATGAGCTAGTTACTATCAAAAGACAGCAAGCTCAAAGTGCTAGACCATATCAGCCTCAAGCGTAGTACCAGGCTAGGCCCCCATACCAACAAAATAGGTCACCAACTCAGGCTGCAAATCAAAATCAAAGCCAAGTAAGGCCTCCCACTAATGGACCATTTCAGCCCTATAACCCCAATGTCGTATCTTCTTCTAAAGCATTAGTGCCAGTCCAAAATAACATGGCCCAAGAATATGATTGGTGTTTCCCATGCAGTCAGCCACATAACCAATCAATGTGCTTTAATGGTGCATTAAATCAAGCTCTTATGGTGCAAACCATTGGTGGGTCGCAAGAGTCCAGCCACGAAGAGGATCAGCAGCAAGAAGCACCTCAGCAAGGAACATCTCCGAATGAAACTACTCTTGTCAATTGGTAGGCTGAAGATTTTTGTGGTATGAATCAAATACCCTCTCAAAGTGTTGTAGCCAACACAAGGTCAAAGAGGAGAAATTTGGGTGAAGAATAGCCATTAGCCCCAAGTAATCCACAACCTTCTACCACTCCACAAGCCACTGGCAAACAAAATGTAGTTCCAAACACGCAAGGGGCACCCAAACCAGCTCCTAAACCAACTCAAATGCCAGTTGTTGCTGCCCATGTGCAAAGAATGAATGTGCAGGCCAAGGGACAACAGAGGGATACTTCATCTCCATTCAGTATCATTGATCAGATGAGGAAGACAAATGTAAACATATCAATGTGGGAATCACTATCTATCCCAGGACAAAGAGATTTGCTACAAGCTGCCATGAAGGACTGGTCAAATTCAAATCAACAGGTCCAAATGCAAGAGAAGGTACTCACAAATGCTACCCAGCCTGAAGGAAATCATGAAGGACAGCAAGGTAAAACGTTGAAGCCCACTCCTTTTTATGTCTCATTAATCATTGGAAACCAATTGGTTCACAATTGCATGATTGATTCCGGGGCAAGTAGCTCAGTGATGCCCAAGCAAATAGCTGATCAACTAGGGCTTCAATATGAAGTCATCTCCAAGGGTGTAGTGCAATTAGATGGGACAGCAGTGACAACGGTTGGAGTAATCAAAGGTTTGAGCCTCACACTGCACACATGTCCCAACGTAATAGTGTTACAAGATGTGTCAGTCATAGACCTGCCACCACTCTTTGCATTGTGCTTGTCAAGAGACTTCACTGCTAAAATTGGAGGCTATCTTTTGGCGGATTGGTCACACATGTTGTTTAGAACAAGGTATGGAACTAAGGCCACAATCATATCTGAACCTATCGCAAACTTTCACATTGAGCCTTACACTCCAAGCCAAATCAATACCAATTGTTCAACGTTTGATCAAGAAGATTATCCAAGCACTGATGAAGCTGACACTAAGGTTGGAAGCATCCCAGATTTGACTCTTGATGAATGGGCAAGCAAGGTGCATGCTTTTGATCCTTATCAAGAAATAGAAGAATCTGAGCTAGGAGTTTATTGTTTACATGAAGAGAATCAACCTCTCCCTAGCATCACCAAGCCAGATCATAAAGACAAGAATGAAGTATGGCAATTGTTCTTTGATGGGTCAAGGAGTAGACAAGGTGCAGGAGGAGGAGCTATGCTCATTTCTCTGTAAGGTACAAAGTATTACTCAGCCTTCCGTTTTAAGTTTTCTTGCTCAAACAATACAGCTGAGTATGAAGCCTGAATTATTTCTGTAAGGTACAAAGTATTACTCGGCCTTCCGTTTACGTTTTCTTGCTCAAACAATACGAGATAATGAGCTGATCGTAAACCAAGTTAAGGGGCAGCATGTTGTCAAGAATAATCACTCAAGTTCTACAAAAATCAGGTATGGGATCTTATGGAATATTTTGAAGCTTTTAGCATCAATTCCATCCCAAGAAAAAGGAATGAAGCAGTGGAAAGTGGTAGCAATTGGGGCTGCATTTGACGTTGTAGAAAATATCAAAAGTGAAAAATATCAACATCATATCAAAGTGGTTGTGAGACCAGCTGTTCCGGATAATAACACAAGTTGGAAAGTTTTTGAGAATGATCGCCAGATTATTAATTTTCTGCAAGAAGAAGCTGAGTTCTCCGTGAGGAATCAAGATAGGTGGAGCAGCAATATGGTGACCAAGTGGTGCAGCTAAGAACTAACAAATTACCAAAAGGCCTCATAACCTTGGAGTCAATCTTCAACCCGAATGATCAGTTCCGAAAGGAGAAAGCGAACATTCAAGTAAAGGGTGAAGGTTCAAAACCTATTTTAGTAGATGAAGGCAAGACATTGCAAATCGGCAAAGTACTCCACAAGAGAAATCTGATTTTGTTCAGCTTTGTCAAGAGTTCCCAGAGATGTCTTCGCTTGGACTTACAAATATTTAAGAGGTTTCAACCCAAAGTTGGCACAACATACTATTGAGTTAGATCCGGAATCCAAGCCTTCGAGGCAAAAGCAAAGGCCGAAGAAATCCCATATTGAACCTCTCATGAGAAAAGAGTTAAGCAAGCTCATTGAGGCGGTATCATCTTCCCCATCAAACACTCAAGTTGGGTTGCAAACTTGGTGCCGGTGAGAAAGAGAAATGGAGAAATAAGATTGTGTATGGACTTTCACGATCTAAATAGAGCTTCACTCAAAGATCATTATCTGCTTCCATCAATGGAACAAATATTACGGAGTTGTAGCTGGTTGAAAGGTTTTCATTGCTAGATGGATATTCGAGGCTATAATCAGATAATGGTGAAATAAGAAGATCAATTCAAGACGGCCTTCACTACAAAATGAGGCATGTATGCTTACAAGAAGATGCCATTTGGACTATCAAATGCCGGAGCAACATTCCAGCAAGCTATGGATATGGCGTTCAAAGACTTGATCAACAATATAGTCTTTGGTATACCTAGATGATATCACCTTGTATTCTCAAAGAATGCGCAGACCATCTCTTTCACCTCAGGCAAGTGTTTCAGAGGTGTAGAAGGTTCAGAGTGTCATTGAATCCAAAGAAGTGTATATTCTTGGCACACGAAGGAAAATTGTTGGGTCACATTGTCTCTAGGGAAGGGCTAACAATTGATCCTGAAAGGGTTGAAGCCATCCGAACACTCCCATTGCCACACCACAAGAAATCTCTTCAAAGCTTCTTAGGAAGGATAAACTTTGTCCACATATTTGTGCCTAATTTTGCCACTCTTGTGAAGCCTTTAACAATGATGTTGAAGAAGAGTCTGGCATTCAAATGGACAGCTAGAAGGCAAAGAGAGTTTTGAAAACATCAAGCATGCAATATCACAAGCTCCAACTCTTGTCAACCGGACTTTTCAAAAGACTTCATGTTGTATGCGTTTGGAGGATCGAGATACAATCTCGGCTATCTTGACACAAACTGAATAGAGAAGGTTCGAGAACAGCCCATAGCATTCTTGATCAAACCTTGGAAGATTACGAAATAAAGTATTCTTTCATTGAAAAGCATGTCCTTGCCGTCATCGGGAGCTTGAAGAAGTTGGACACTTGGTATCGAACAATAAGATTCAACACGGTGTCTCATCTTTGGTGTCAAGGAATTCCTCCTAAACAAGGATTTAAATGAGAAGAGAGCAGGTTGGATCACTTGGGTGATGGAATATGATATTGAAATCAAAGTGACCAAGCTAGTTCATGGCAAGGGTTTGTGTGAGCAGCTTGCTTCCAAACAACCAGACGGCTTAAAAGTGAAGAAGATGTTGTCCTACTACTATAGAATAATCAAGAACAACTAGCTGATGATGCAGTCATCCCATGTTGGACTCAAGACTTGGTGCATTACCTCCAAACAGGCTCGTGACCTCCTGAAGTGAGCAAGGCGAAGAGGAGATACTTTAGATTACAAGCTATCTTGTATGTACTCATTAATGGTATCTTTTTCAAGAAAGACATTTGTGGTGTTCTATTAAGATGCATTGGAACAAGTCAAGTTGAGAAGATCTTACACGAGTTCCATGACGGGGAAGCAGGAGGCCACTTTGCTCCACGAGTGACAGCTCTCAAAATCATGAGAGCTGGTTACTATTGGCCTCGTGTTCAATAATTGCTACTCATGGGTCAAAAAATGCAAGAGATGTGCATTCTTCACAGGAAAAGAGAGGTTAGCAGTGCTGCCCCTTCGTCCAATTTCAGTAAATCAGCCATTCATGCAATGGGGATTGGACTTCATTGGGGTTATCAATCCCAATTCAAGTCAAGGTCACAAGTGGATACTTACAGCAATGGATTATTTCACCAAGTGGACCGAAGTAGTGGCACTCAAGGAGGCAAATGAATCTAATATCTTAGATTTCTATGAAGGGATAGTCATGAGGTTTGGTGCCCCTACCACTATCATATCAGACAATGCATTGGCATTCCTTGGCACAAAGATCACTGAATGGGCGGTCAAGAATTGTGTGTATCTCAGCACTTCGTTGAATTATTACCCTTAGGGTAATGGCCAAGCCGAGTCTACAAACAAGAATCTACTAAGAATCATCAGAAGGACTCTTGATGAGAATCAAAGGACTTGGCATGCAAAGCTCAAATCAGCCCTATGGGCTGATAGGATCACACCCAAGAGGTCTACAGGAAGCTCTCCATACAAGCTTGTGTACGGGAAAGAAGCAGTTCTACCTATATCACTTGAGTTGCCAGCATTGGAGCTCATGAAATAGTTGGAACTAGCTGAGTTTGAACCCATGGAGGTTAGATATGCAGAATTAATGGAGCTCCAAGAAGTTAGAGAGCATGCAGCCCAAGCAATAGAGAAGGATCAAGCCTTGATCAAGAAGACTTTTGATAAGAAAGCCAAGGCTAGAACCTTCCAGATTAGAGATCTAGTGTTGAAATGGGATGCGAGATAGTGTGCAAAGATGGGAAAGCATTCCAAATTTGATGCCATCTGGAGTGGCCCTTACATGATCATTGGATGCAAAGGTAGCAATGCCTTCCGAATGACTAAGTTGGATGGTGAAGAATTCCAGATTCCGGTCAATGGGATCTATCTCAAAGCGTTCTACTAGAAAGAAAGCTTCTCACCCTTGTAAATATTAATTTAGAATTTCCATTCCTCTAAGTGTTTATCCACATTATATTGTTGTTAGAGTAGTTTTTATTTCCCTAAGTGCTTGTGCACATGTCCTATTGCTTCTAGTATGTGCATGTTTGCAGTCCATCGAGCCTTCGGAAAAGAATTTGCAGCCATGGGAAGACCAGCTCAACAAATGTTTCAATGGCTCAAGGATATAGGTTTTCAATTTCACAATCAACTGAAAGATTATCAAACGGACTCCATGCCCAATGGATTGCTACAAGCAGCTGGTCGTTCTTCATCTAGCAGGCAGATAACCCCGCTGAGTCGCCAAAATTGTTATCCAAATTCACCCCTCAAGGTAAATTTGATAACATGCTTCAAATTCTTTAGTCCCAAGAAAGTAGATCGATTCAAGGCCCAAAATCATGTTTTGAGGTCCTCGGCCCTTTTCTAACTCTCCCATCCAAGAAGAAATCCCAACGAGTTAGAAAGAATGGAAAAAATGCAAAAATATGGTTACAGGACTATTTTGAGGCATTTCGGGTTTGAAGGGCTTGGGTCGTACCAGTTCGGGTTGAACTAAGGTTCGTCGTACCAAACTTGAGGCTGAAAAAATGAAGAAAATCAGCTAAGTCCTAGTCCAGATGGTCTGCGGGACAGTTGGGACGTCGGGACGCGTGGGACGCGAAAAGCCGAATCGGCCGAAAGAGGGAAAAAATTGCCTAAGTCTTTTGTTTCACTCGGTTTGGGACAGTTGGGACAAAAGTACGCACAGGATGTGAACCAGCCAATTCGGCCGAAACAGGGGACTTTCATCCGGGGCGGTTGGGCAAAAAAGGACGCATGGGCGCGAAAAGCCGAATGAGCGCCAACGAATGGAATCTCGCCACGCATCTTCACCTCAAACAGGAACAAGGAAGCCCAAATCAGGCGGTTCAGAGATATTTGTCGCAGGAAGTTTGGGACAGCTAGGCCAAAGGTACATGAGGGACGCGAAAAGCTGAAAGAGCCGCCAACAAATCAAATCTCGCCACGTGTCTTCACCTCATCGGCCAGCGGGAAAATTTTGAAAAAATTTTCTAAGGCAAAAACAAAAGGGAAATGGTCAGGAAGGGCCCACGTCCAATGAAATCATGCCATGTGGCACTTGAGTGGCGGAGCACGGGGGAGAAATGTGAAAATTTTCCCAAAGTGAAAAATACCAAATTTTCGAAGGACAAAGTGCGCCCCTCAGGCCCGAGCCAATAAAATAGTGCCACGTGTCCAAGTGGCAAGAAATTAAGGAAGGGTCTGAAATAAATTTTCAAAGGATGATCCCATGAGATGAATCAGAGCCTAACACATGTCATCCAAGTGGCAGAGCGCGGAAAAAATTCAAATATTTTCCCGCCGATCCGTTTTGGCTTGTTTTTGCCCTAAATCTTCGGATCGCCATAACTTTCGATCCAGAGCTCGGATTTTCGCGTTCTTTATATCAATGGAAAGATGGAAAAATTATCTACATGATTCCAGGGTCAATCTTGCATTTTGGTTCATTTTGGAGAGATAAAAGCAAAAACACCCTCGGCACGTGATAATGGCCAGAAATGATGTTTCAACAACCAGCTTTAATGCAAAATACAGTTCACCGCTTTTGCTAGGGTTCTCACCTACCACCATAATGAGATGAATTAAATACAACCTAGAAGTGGTTGGGGTAGATCTAGATTTCCTCTCTCTTCCCTCTCTCATTCTTCCTATAAATTGTAAGGAGGGGCTTCTTTCTAAAGGTCGAACATTCCTGTTTTGCCCCTCCTGCTTCTCTTGGTAGGTGAATTTATGGAGTTCAAACTTCCCATTAAAAAAAAATGTAATGCAACCTTGCCTCTTGGCATTTTGTAGTGTATTGTGTCGATCCTTGGAGCAAGTAATGCATGTCTGTGGATGATTCTCAACCCTCTCTGTGTTCATTTGCATCCTCCTGATCTTTCACTACAAATTTTGTTATCTGTGCATGATCTTGCATCACATTTGAATGCTTTGTGTTTATTGGCAAGATAGGTGTTCGTCATTCCTTGGTGCATCACCTCTGTTAGCTTAGGTTTTTTTTTATGCATCTTCTTACCCTATCTCCTTGGCAAGTTAGATTAGGTTTTGAGTAAACCCTCTGCATATTTTTTTTTTGTGTGCATCTGAACAGAGGAATAGGAACCAACCTTCTCTGGAGATTCCTTTCTCATTTTTGCAAGTCCCACACTTGGGAAAGGATTCAATGTTGTGAAATCACACTAGATGCTAGTATGATCATCCTAGGAATCTGATCAACATCCAGGGGTGCTGTGATTCTGCACTAACAACTGTACTTGAGCTTCACCTGTAGCATTGCATTTGTATTTGATCAATTTCCTTGCATATATATTTGTACTTATTTGATATGTCTGCATATCTCGTATTCATTTTGAATGAATTCTATTTTCGTAACTTGAAATCATGCATTAAATTTGATCTCGAAGCTATTACATGTAGTATTTTACAATCTTATTTGTATCTCAGCATTGTATAATAATCGATGGATAACTTATTTCTTTTAATTTGAAAGTTTATTTTTTCTCAGAAGAATGAAAAATTTAAAGTGTTGATTTTTATGGTGAAGCCCTTACAAAAATTTTCCAGAATTCTCTCTTCCATCCATTTCCGAATAGTAGTTGTATTTTCTGATTCAGAACATAACACTTTATGTTTGAAACTGGATTGGTAAATAAAATGAGACATCATAGTTGTGTTATCTTGATCATAGCATGCTTTGTTATTTTTCTGTATTACTTACTTGATTTAAATCATTCCTTTAAGCATGTAGTAGTTAAAAACAACATGATGGAAAGTTGTAAATGTCCATTTTACATGGAAAATCCTGTCAAATTTTTTCCATAATCTTGTCTTCATTCCTTTCAACGATGACCTTCTCTTTTATCCAAACATCAAATTTAAATCTCCGTTTTTTTTTTCTATTACAAACTAAAACATGTCCTTCTATTTCTAGTCTCTCTTCTACACTGTAACTTCTTCCACTTCAGAACAATTATCATAGCATGCTTTGTTGTTTTTGTATCACTTACTTGATTTAAATCATTCCTTTAAGCATGTAGTAGTTAAAAACAACATGATGGAAAGTTGTAAATGTCCATTTTACATGGCGAAGCCTGTCAATTTTTTTCCAGAATCTTGTCTTCATTCCTTTCAACTATGACCTTCTCTTTTAGCCAAACATCAACTTTCAAATTCTATGTTTTTTTCTATTACAAACTGAAACATGTGCTTCTATTGCTAGTCTCTCTTCTACATTGTAACTTCTTCCATTTCAGAATAGTTATTGGAACTTTGAGTTACATTCTTCCTTTTATTGCATGCACTTATGACTTGTCTATTTTTCTCTTTGGTTGTAACCTATACCTACACACTTAGGAAAACAGGTTATAAAAAAATTAGGATTTTTGGCCTCTCTTATGTCCATGTTTTTCTTCTTTATTTTCTCCTTCTTCATTCGAGTGAATAAAGCATGCATGCAATTTTTTCTTCAAGTAGAATACATCTCTGTTAGGAGAAGATTCATATGCATGAAGTAGGATAGTGTAGGAATATGAATTGATCCCTGAGCTCATAACTAACAGTTACATTTTCTTCTTTTTAGGTACAATGGCTTCTACCATGGAGATGAAGGAGAAACAAAAGATGGAGATGAAGATGCTTCAATCGAAGAACAAAAACCCCAAGGAAATGATGGGTTCACTCATACTCCTTTTCTTTCTCTTTCATGCATGTGTACCTTTCTTTTTAGTAGTTGTACTTTACTTTTCAGTTACATCCCATGGCTTGTGTGGGAAACATTTGACTCTCCTTGTGAATAAAACATTGAATTCTGAAAATGAGTTGTGTATTTCCTTGTGCATTCTAGATTTTCTATATGGATTGTATAATGAACTAAACAACTCAATAACATAATTGAATGTCTTAATCATGAAGGAAAGAACATTGATGAGAACTTGTAACATTCAGTAATGAACTCTGATTTTTGTAATCTACATTTCTGTTTGTTGCTTCAAAACTCAACACTTCACCTAATTTGTAATTTTTCATCTTCATCAAGACAACACAGTTGTCCTTGAGGCTTTGTGTTCTTTTGTTGAAGATGGCATGAAATTACAGACTATGTGATCTGTTCTATTTTGAGACAACACACATAACTGTAGATTTCACTTAATCATTAATTAATTCAGAAATAATTAATAACATCGAAACTTCCTTTAGCTTAGGTATACTTCACCCAAGACTTTTCATCATAACGATGAAGTTTCGAGTTGCCCATTTTTGCACAAGTGTAAAAATTGTCAACATTTCTAGTGATCTTGTGGGGAAAGCTACCTACTAGCTTAAAGACTAGTGCCTTGCTCTTGTCCATTGGGCATGGAGTCTAAACATGTAACCAAAATTTGCCTTTTCCGAAAGGTCCAACCCTTCCAAAACAAACTAAAGCTGGGAAAGAATCTGGTAAACCAGATCACATGCATGAATGCACTTATTGAATTGAAAAACATTGCAATGTGCAGGAAATGCACTTATTGAAGGGAAATCCTACTCTAACAATCACTGTAAGATTTTCAATAATAGTGTTTGAGAAACATACCATTCACAGGAATGGGAAGCTCCTCTCCATTTAGCTTTGAAATCTGAAAAGCATTGTGTTCTTTGCAAGATGAAATCATGTAAGGACCACTCCAGAGTGTATCAAACTTTGAGTGTCTTTCTGGCTTTGCATGATCAACATCCCATTTTAACATAATATCTCCTTTATTGAATACTTTGAATTTGGATTTCTTATCAAAAGTATTCTTCATTTGTGTCTAATTATTTTTTCGTATTCAAATGAGCTTGATCTCTTAGCTCTTATAATTCCATTAACTCTGCATGTGAACTTGCAATGGTTCATTCTCAAGCAGCTCCATTTGATGCAGCAAATCTAATGTAGGTAACTCAATTTGAAATAGGCCTTCTCACTTATTTTTCATACACAATTTTCTATGGTGAATTGCCAGTGATCTTTTAGGAGTCACTCTATTAGCCCAAAGTGTTGAATTCAACATCGGATGCCAAGCTCTTTGATTGTCCTTGAGCATTCTTCTCGATGATCCTTAATGATTCTTGTTAGTACTCTTAGCTAAGCCATTACCTTTTGGGTAATAATAAGATGAAGAACTTAGATATATTCCATGGTTGACATCCCAATCTGTTATCTTTACACCTAGGAATGCTAAAGCATTATCTGATATGATAGTTCTTTGGAACATCAAATATGAAAACTATTCCTTCGTAAAAGGATAGTATCAAAGCTTCATTAGCATCCTTCAAGGCTATTGCTTCAGTCCATCATGTAAAATAATCTGTAGTAGTTAAGATCCAATTGTGTCCTTGTGATGATGGTGGGTTTATCATGCCAATAAATTCAAGACCCCACTACATAAAAGGTTGATCAGCTGAAATAGGTTGCAAGGGCAGCAAAGCTAGATGTTCTTTTCTAACAAAGAAAGCATTTTTTACACTTTCTAATCCATTCAAAACAATATTTGAATATGCTAGGCCAATAGTAACCAGCTTTCATAATTTTTAAGGTTGTGGTATGTCTTTGAGAAATGACCTCCTGCGCAGTACTTCATGGAATTGACAAAGTATCTTCTAAAATTTATCATAATCAACACACCGCAGCAAGATTCCATTTATATCTTTTTTGAATAACACATTATCAATGAAGATATAAGGTACAACTTGTAATCTAAAATACCTTTGTTTATTTTTTTCCATACCTTCCAGATAGGTGCCCTACTATAGATAATTAACCAAATCAGTCATCCATCTTGATTCTTGAATCTCGTGAGTGAGCTCAGGTTGCTGATTTTCTGGTTGAACCATAATTTCTTATTGCTGATACGTGATTTCAGCATACTATTTTGAATCACCTGGTTCTATAACTTGCTATTTTCCATATCAGCAATTAGATGCTCACATAAACCTTTCCCTCGAACTGTCTTAGCAACCCAAATATCAACATCATACTCCATGACCTTTGTTATCTAGTTTTCTCTTTTCTCATTCAATTCCTTATTTAGTAAGAATGCTTTCACACTTGGATGAGAAACAAGAACATGGATTTTATTGTTTGAAAGCATGTACTTGAAATTCTTTAGTCCTCTAACTACTAAAAGTACTTATTTTTCAAGAAATGTGTACCTTGTTTCGTAATCATGCAAGCTCTATCTAAAGAAAGCAATAGGCTGCTCAATATTTTCATCATTGACTTGAGTTAATATAGCTGAGATTGTTTCAGCTCCTACAAGTGCATACATTGTAAAATATTTATCGAAATTTGGATTTGTAAGAGTAGGAGCTTGAGAGATAGCTGCTTTGATTGCTTCAAATCATTCTCTTCGTTCGTTGGTCTAAGAGAAATTTTTCTCCTTCCTTAGCATAGCTATGAGTGGTTTAACCAATGCTACAAAATATGGAAGAAATCACCTAACAAAGTTGATTTTTCCAAGAAAACTCTCTAATGCCTTCTTATGATGGGGCAATGATAGCTATGATATGGCTTTGATCCTGAAAGGATCAATTGCTAAACCCTCTTAGAAACAATATGGCCAAGTACCTTTCCTTGATGTACTGAAAAGATAGACTTCAATGGATTCAAAGATATTCCAAATTGCCTGCACAACTGAAAAGTCTGTCTTAATTGCATTAGATGTTCTTCAGAATCTTTTGAAAATACAGTAACATCATCTAAATAAACTATGATGCATTTATTTAATAACCTATGAAAATCCACATCCATTGCATGTTGAAACATTACACCAGCATTTGAAAGACCAAAAGGCATCCTTTTGTAAGCATAAGTACCCCACTTGGTGGTAAAAGCTATTTTGTATCTATCTTCTTCTCAAACTAAAATATGATTATATCCATTGTAACCGTCTAGAAGAGATAGTCTATCGAACTCGATATTTTTCTTAGAATCTGTTCCATATTCGAGTGGGTAATTATCTTTTAATGAAGCCTTATTAAGATCTTTGAAATCTACACATAGTCTGATTTCACTGTTCTTCTTCCTAACAGGAACAAGATTGGCTACCCAACTTGAATTCTTAACTAGAAAGATAATACCTCATTCAATTAACTTATATAATTCTTTCATCATCAGAGGCTCTATTTTGGGATTCACAGGCCTCTGTTTCTATCTAACAAGTTTAGAATTTGGTTGCAACTTGATTGTATGTTGTGCTAAACTAGGATCAAATCCTTTCAAATCTTGGTATTTCCAATAAAAACATCTTTAAACTCTTTGCAAAGATTAATAAATGATTACTTTTTAGTTAAGGAACATACCTTCCCAAGAAATAGCTTTTTCCCTTCATCAACCAAGATCTCTTCATAATTGTTAGCATGAGTTGAAATTTTAGTCTTGACCTTTCTTAATTGATCGTCAATGCTGAAGATGTCTTCTAATGTGACTAGACCTCAAGGCAGTTTATTTTTCTTCAATTGAACAATCTGGTCACCATATAAGTGTTGTAATTTATCTTGATTAACTGCAGAAAACTCAGCTTCTTGCTATAAAAACCGAAGATTTTATCATCACTTTCAAAAACTTTCCAATTTGAATCATTATTAGGTACTGAGGGCCTAACAATTAACTTTATATGAGGCTGAATTTTCATATTTTCAATCTATTCCAGCACTTCAAAACTAGCCCCAACTGTTGCAAGTCTATCTGCATGCTTGTTTTCAGCTCTAGGAATAGATTGAATGTTAATAACATCAAAATCTTCCATTAAGTCTGAAACTCTATGTCTGTAAGACTTCATTAATGGATTCTTACAAACATTGAAATTTTTTA
Organism: Taxus wallichiana var. yunnanensis; assembly: GCA_018340775.1. Classification (NCBI taxonomy): domain Eukaryota; kingdom Viridiplantae; phylum Streptophyta; class Pinopsida; order Cupressales; family Taxaceae; genus Taxus; species Taxus wallichiana. The sequence continues at coordinate 1,033,659,597 of CM031239.1, read as the reverse complement.
CTTGATTAATAACCAACTCAGAGTCACCAAAAATCTGTAGCATGTTGATACCTTTCTTTCTGGCCCAAAGTAAGCCATGAATTAAAGCTTCGTATTCAGCTACGTTACAAGTACATGAAAATTGGAGACTCAAAGCTAAGAAATACCTCTCATTTTTGGGGAAGTTAGCATTAGACCTGCTCCCTGTCCTTTCTTGTTCTTAGCTCCATCAAAATGAAGCTTCCAAATCCCTTCTGCTGAATCTTCTATTTTGGACAGCAAGGGAAGTGGTGTATTTTCTTCATGCATACAATACACACCAAACAGGTGTTCTTCAACTTCCTTAAAAGGATCATGAGCATGTTCTTCCACTATCTTTTCATCCATAAACATGTTAGAAACACCATCCAATGCTAAAACATGAGCTACCTCATCAAAATTAGACTGATCTAGGGTTGAATAATTAGCCACTGCATTTGAGGAGTGAGGTTCAATGTGAAATATGGCCAATGGTATTGAATTGATAGTAACTTTAGTACCATAACGAGTAGTGAAAAATAAGAAAGACCAATATGAAGAGAGATAACCTCCTATTTTTGTTGTGAAATCTCTAGATAAGCATAAAGTAAAGTATGGAGGCAAGTCCACAACAGTAACATCTTGCAGAATAGAAACATTTGGGAAAACATGTAACGTCACTTCTAAATTTTTGATTATACCAATTGTATTAGTTGCAGTTCCATCAAGCTATAAGATGCTCCTTTCTGTAGGCTCATACTGCAAACCTATTTTTTCTACAATCACTTTTGGAATAACTATGCTCCTTGTACCACTATCCACCATGCAATTATGAACTAGATGTTCTCCAATAATCAGTGATAAATAAAATTGTGGTGGCTTCTTGATATCATGAGAATTTATAACTTTCTGAACCATCCACTTAAATTCTTTAATGTTGTCTTGCTCAAATGTTCCAAGGACCATGTCTGTCTTATAAACTTCCTTTTCTGCTATATTTGAAGAAATCAGTAGCTTAGCTAGCTCATGAGAGAGTAGATCTTGTTATCCAGGAATACTTAGAGCGTCCCACATTGATATCTTAACATTATGTTTTTCATTACATCAAAAATGTTAAAGGAAGCAATGTTTTAGAGACAGACTCAACTATCTTAGAGTAGGCCTTAGCAAAAATTGATTACCTTGACTTCCTTGGATATCTAAGGTATAAATTGCAAGGTTGACACCACTCTTCTGTAGCCATATTAATTGGGACTAAAATGTTAGATGAACTAGGAGCCTTTGCATCAAACTACCTTTGCTGGTAAGGTTGCCTATAATTTTGATTCTATTGATAGGATTCTGCTTGTTTTGTTGACTCTGTTGATTTTATTGATAAGGATCCTGATAGGGTCTACTACGTAATGCAATCCAGTTCTAAATCGAAGTCAATTTTTTTCCCATAGTTTGCAAATCTTTAAATACATCATCTAATGGAGCTACAATAGTAGGTTCTATGATTGTAATAGGCTAAGGAATAGGTATTAAATCTATTGAAAATGGCATTGAAGGCCTTGGTGCCAATTTTCTAGCTTGAATAAGACTATTTTCAGCTCGAATAGTGATATCATAAGCTATTGGGAGTGTTTCTCCACCCATTGACTGAATCATAGTTGAGATATCACTATTTAATGCTCTAAGATAATAAAGAAAAGCATGATCAACTTGAGGCTTGACACTTACTGGAATTCTCTCCCAAGTTATGGAAAAATAAATATTGAAGATAGACATAAATTCATTAGGAGATCTTTTAATAGTAGACAACTGTTCAATGAGAGACAAATGATCTGAATTATCCTAGAACTATTTCAGCAATTTTTCACCTAAGTTATCCCAAGTTCTTATGCTTCCAATTTCTAGGTTTCTATACCATTGCATAAGGCCTGCCATTTAAAAGATGCAACAAAAATTCTTAAAGCTACATCTTCATGAGTGATATTATGGACTGCACATAGGGCTATAACATCTTTAATATGTTCAGCTAGTGTAACCTGATTTTCACCTGTGAATGATGGTAAACTTTTCATGGCAGCATTAGGAATGTCATGGTAAACTAGGATTACTAATGGGCTGCCATTAGTAAAGGTTAGAAAATTTCTTAGTGGTTGGATAGCCGTTTGAAAAATTGGGCTATTAATCGAGAAATTGATACGTGGTGAAGAAATATTAGGAGGAGGGTTACCAAAACTAGGTCTATTATAAGGTAAATTATTACCAATTCTTCTCCATCTAGCATAATTCAAAGGTAAAGAAACAAAATAAGAATGAATTCCTCTTACTGATGATCTTGTAGTCACTTTAGCATGGAACATGATGGAATCTTGGTTTGAAATCATCTCGTGGAGTCGCCAAAAGATCCTACAATCTTTAGAATAAATTGTTGTAGCTTGTTCCCGAAAGTGACTTTTAATTTTCCATAAGCTGCTATAGATTTGCTATAGAAATTGTAATTCGCATGAAAATATAATTCATCATCCCACCGGGTGTTCCAAAAACTATTATCTCTCAAGAGTTCACCTTGTGGATAGATGACTGCGCAGGTTTTCTAAGCTTACACAATTGATCTCTCTCTTTCGTAGATATCAATGGAAACACCTCAGTGCGTGGCTATACCTATTTTGAGGCGAGTCTCCGGTATCAAGGCCGGTTCCTTATTGGTGTATCCTAAACTTATTTCTAGGAGTTTGAGAGTAAAAGATAACTGAAAAATAATTAAAACTTAAGGTGATACACAAATTTGTATGAGGGATTTGACTAAGTATATTCACAACTGACATGGGAATAATTTTGATGCATGATCCAATGTTTTTCTATAGAATATGTAAGGGAAAAATACTTGATTGTAATGAGGGAGAATCACAATAGTACTAATAAGTTAACATGCACAATAAAATTAAGCAGAAAATATTGAATATGCAGCAGGGTAAGATGATTGATCAGGGAATTTGCATTAACAATACTAATAGAAACATACACAAGACTGCAAAATAACTTGGAACGGAAGAAAATACTTTATACTCAGAGGGAAAAACTGGAAAAAATTCTTCAGTACTCATATATCCAAAAGACCTCCTATAGTCGCCGTGCTTTGCAAAGGCACACAATATATAGCCAAAATAAAATTCACCCTCTTCCTAAAAATAGCCTAAGGCTTGTACTCACCCATGCATCTTATTTTTATCCTTTATTTAATAATAGATAAAGGGAAAAATAGAGCATGCAATTACAAATAGGCATTATTAGCCTTACTTACATTATAGTCAAACTGAAGTTGACTGATCTATTTTTAAGAAAAGAAGGGTGAATAATTTGCTAAAAATAAGGTTGCTTGCTAGGCAAGTCTCTCTCCATGAACATGCAACTCTGTCTTCTTCTCTATTCTATCCTATTGTGAAGGCATGCAAAAATACAACTCCCTGTATGTGAGAAAAATAATTACAATACTTGCAATATTTGCAAAATATAATCATCTTATGGGGACCACTTGCTATGTGCACATGTTATGATATTGACATCTCCTTTAAAAATGGTCACATGAGTGACACTCTGTAAATCAATTTTAGCTCCTTGGAGTGGGGACCACTTGTGGTTGTGAACTCTTGTCTTCATTGGGTTTGGCCACTCTTTGTGGACTTAGCATATACTATGGTTTAAAAAACATGAGGGGCACTTTGTAAAGCCACCACACTATGCTTGACCACCTTTGATTATTTGGAATGACCATACCATATGGTCTACCACCTTTGAGTTTGTCGGCCTTGGCATATTATAAAATTCACCTTTTCGGTGATCATGGTATATGATTTGGTTAGCCCTTTTACATTATTTGAAGCATGCACTAAAGTTAGACTTTGAAAGTCATGGAAATGATTTGTTTTGTGGACACGTGGGCTATCCCCTTCTCCATGGTGACTCACCCCTTGGTGACTTGGTTGGATGCATTAACTTTGGTTGAGTTTGCTTTGATTGTTGCGATGATTTGAGGCCATGGATTTGGTGTCCTTTACGATAAAAAACCGTTGATCTCTAACATGTAGATAGGGTTTTAGCCCACATTGAATGTTGATGGTGGCATCGACTTTGGTTATTGCATTGATTAGTGTGATTGTTCGATGATGTTGATCTTGTGTCCTTGATGTTTTGTGATCATTGATCCTTGACCATGGTCGAGTTAGAGTTAACCCACTTCTTGGGTTCGGGTGGTAAAGGGAACTTGACCCACAAGCACATTTCATTTGGTTTTTGGTTATATGGGTGAAGCCCTAGATTTTTTTTTTTGAACACCATTATTATGTTCTTTCGATCTCGGCCCTTCTCCATTATTGATTCTCTGTTTCTCTTGTTCATACGGAGCTATCTCGTAAGTTTTCATGGCCAACATTTTCTTTTTATTCGAGATTTATTTAGTTCATTTATGAGATTTTCCTTTGAAATGTCAGCCATTGTTGTTTTCACGAGCTCTGCGAGGTTTCTTTGTAGACACTATTCTTTTCATCTCGATCTCTGCAGATTTGTATTTTTGAAACCCTGGTTGGACTTTTAGGCTCTGAGTTGTATCTGCTCTGTTAGAGCTTTCTGAGCAAGGTGGTTGAATTGTGTGGTTCCATTATTGTTTCTTTAAGATCGGCTCTACCATTCTTTGGTATTCTGTACCATTCATGCCTCTGTGTATTTTGAAAGCTGAGGTTTCTTTAATGGCCACCATTGTTGAAGCTCACCGAGCTCGGATTCATTCTATTGTTTCTACGGGTTTTCCTTTCTCTTAAGCTCTGTAGATTTAGTTTTCTTGTATTGGCTTCCATGGTAAGTTTGAAGCTCAATTCTTCTCTATTCTTCAAGATCTCTTCAGTCTATTGGCCACCATAATTGTTATAGGTGAGATAATTTCTCTTGCATGTGTACACTTCTATTTTATTTTCTTCTTTAAATGTATCATTGAACTCTTGGAAATATTTGTGGGTTCTGTGATTTGTTTCTCTTGATTGACTCCTGAGTTTGAAACTTCACATGGGCATGTGGACCTCTCGCTTCATCATCTAGTTGCTCAAAATTTTGACCATTTGATTATCTACGGTGAGTGTATTCTTTGGCCCAATCTACATCATGAATTATAGATCTATATTTTTTGAGTTTTGGGTATATGTAGATATGTGACCTTGAGAAATTTTTCAACTCTGTGTGGAAAATACCTGTAAATGCTTAAAGTACTAGTTTCATCATGCAATATAATCATATTTCCTAGTTTTCATGTATTTGTCATTCTCGGCCATTGATATAATGAGTTCGAATAGACTCTGTAATTATCATGTTTGTTGGTATGAAACTCTGATTTAGTTTGTATCTTACTTTGTTTTATTGTGGTGGACACAAAGTATTTTCTTCATTCTAGATACTCATACTCAGGACTCTTCTCTGGATGATTTCTTTATGCTTAAACATCGGGACAACTATTATCTCATCATTTTTGAGAATATTGTAGAAATGATGGTTATGATTTTCTACAAATATAGGTTATGTACATTACTTGAAGTCTATTCTGAAATATTTGGCTCAATTTTATGTTCTGGAGAATCTATTTGTTGCAATTCATTATTTCAAGATCAACTTGATTATTTGAAATTCTGTAGCACCCTTTTGAGAATACTTGCTTTAATCATTTTCAAACTAAGATCACTTGAACATTGAAATTATCCATGAGATGAGTGTTTGAATGTAATTTTTTTCTTAAAAATTCATCTATTAAATGCTTGATGTAACAATGCTCTTGACTTTTCGAAAAACCTCTCGTATGAAAAATTATTTCGAACTCTGTTTACAACTCTTGCATGTTGGACAATTCAAGTTTTGTCAAAAATGTAGTTCCTTTTCTTTTGTGCTTCAATACTGTACTTGAGCTTCACCTGTAGTTGCATCTGTATTTGATCAATTTCCTTGCATAGATAGTTGTACTTCTTTGATATGGAAACATCTCTATATTCATTTTGAATGAATTCTATTTTTTTGTATAAATCATGCATTCAATTTGATCTCTGAAGCTATTACTTGTAGTATTTTATAATCTTATTTGTATCTCAACATTGTATAATAATCTGATGGACAACTTATTTCTTTTAATTTGAAATTTTATCCTTTCTGTAGCAATTGAAAAATTTAAAGTGTTGATTTTTATGGCGAAGCCCTAGAATTTTTTTTCCAGAATTCTCTCTTCCATCCATTTCCAACATAGTAGTTGTATTTTTTGATTAGAACATAACAATTTATGTTTGAAGCTGGATTGGTAAATAAAATGAGACATCATAGTTGTGTTATCTTGATCATAGCATGCTTTGTTGTTTTTCTTGTATCACTTACTTGATTTAAATCATTCCTTTAAGCATGTAGTAGGTAAAAACAACATGATGGAAAGTTGTAAATGTCCATTTTACATGGTGAAGCCCTGTCAAATTTTTTCCAGAATCTTGTCTTCATTCCTTTCAATTGTGACCTTCTCTTTTAGCCAAACATCAACTTTCAAACTCGCTTCTTCTTTTTTGTTGCAAACTAAAACATGTGCTTCTATTGCTAGTCTCTCTTCTACACTATAACTTCTTCCATTTCATAATAGTTATTGGAACTTTGAGTTACATTCTTCCTTTTATTGCATGCACTTATGACTTTTCTATTTTTCTCTTTGGTTGCAACTTGTACCTGCACACTTAAGAAAATAGTTAGAAAATAATTAGGCTTTTGGCCTCTCTTATGTCCATGTTTTTCTTCTTTCTTTTCTCCTTCTTCTTTCTGAGTGAATAAAGCATGCATGTAATTTGTTCTTCAAGTAGAATACATCTCCTATTAGGAGAAGATTCATATGCATGAAGTAGGATAGTGTAGGAATATGAATTGATCCTTGAGCTCATAACTGATAGTTAATTCTTTTCTTCTTTTCAGGTACAATGGCTTCTACCATGGAGATGAAGATGCTTCAATCGAAGAACAGAAACCCCAAGGCAATGATGGGTTCACTCATACTCCTTTTCTTTCTCTTTCATGCATGTGTACCTTTCTTTTCAGTAGTTGTACTTTACTTTTCAGTAACATTACTTTTCAGTTACATCCCACGGCTTGTGTGGGAAACATTTGACTCTCCTTGTGAATAAAACATTGAATTTAAAAAATGAGTTGTGTATTTCCTTGTGCATTCTAGATTTTCTATATGGATTGTATAATGAACTAAACAACTCAGTAACATAATTGAATGTCTTAATAATGAAGGAAAGAACATTGATGAGAACTTGTAACATTCAGTAATGAACTCTAATTTTCTGTAATCTACATTTCTGTTTGTTGCTTCAAAACTCAGCACTTCACCTAATTTGTAATTTTTCGTCTTCATCAAGAAAACATAGTTGTCCTTCGGGGCTTTGTGTTCTTTTGCTGAAGATGGCATGAAATTGTAGATTATGTGATCTATTCTATTTTGAGACAGAACACACATACTTGTAGATTTCACTTAATCATTAATTAATTCAGCAATAACTAATAACATCGAAACTTCCTTTAGCTTAGGTATACTTCACCCAAGACTTTTCATCAGAATTGTGAAGTTTTGAGTTGCCCATTTTTCACAAGTGCAAAAATTGTCAACAAGTACTATTTTATGGTGGTGGAAGGAAACAATGATATTTATTTAGAATTGGAAGATGAAAACAAAATTTTGGACAACTTAATGTATCAAGAAGATGAGCATGGAGGAAGCTTGATAGATTAAGAGGAAATAGATGAGGACTTGTTTTAAATACCAACCTATGGCAATATCAAAGTTGTGCTAAATATCGATGGAACCGAGGTTAAATTGAGAAGATGAGGCATTTAGGGAAAAAGCTCCATGTGACTCCAATAGACTCAAATTATTGAATTTTAGGAAAGGTTCACATTACTATAATTACCTATTTAAAACCTTCAGTTTCAAGAATCTTGAAGAACTTATCAATCATGTACTTGAGGAAGAGGGATGGAAAAAAATTATTTCAAGAAAATCAAAAAGATCGTCTCATTCTCGGGGTAATTTCCCTCCTTCTAGTGGTTGTCCATTTATTTTGTATTTCTTTCCCACTTATTATATGTTGTAGTGTTTCATTTTTTTCTCACCTTGTTGGTGCACTACATTTTTTTCTCTTGATTTTAATGTTTTATATGGGTTTTGACCTTGTTCCTATTTCTTCTTGGTATGGCCCTAGTCAAAATATATTTATCCTTAGTAAGAAAATGTCAACAAATCATAAAAATAAATAACACATTAGACAACGGTATACATCATACAAAAATCTAGTCCTTTTAAATAGAAATTAAAATAATCTGAAAATTATCGTCATTGTAACATATTTAGGCCAAAAGTCTTCTTAAATGGGATTTAGACTTCCGTGATTGTCATGGCACGTAGAAAATCCAGTAGCATGAAATTTTGGCGGGGTGATGTTGAAGCACAAATGTGTGGAGAATGTCCTCATGTCTTAGCAAATTAAGAGATATCCACAGAAAAATGGTCCAACTTGTGATGGATTTTAAAGAGGGAAATAAATGAAGGGTCTTCGCGCAAGCTAATTTGAAAGCTCATTATCTGTCTTGAAAACCATAATTACACATGTGGAGGTGGGGAGGATTTCACATCTCATTTTCCTTGTTTGAAACTGAAATTAATTACTTTTAAGAGGATGTGTGTTTGATGTATTTAAAGCCCTTATCTTTTTTTTTTTTTGTAGTGGCTTTGAATGGCATAAAACCTTTCTTGTCATGATGTGGTAGAATATCATAAAGGTGGATGTTATTTAATTTGATGTTGGCCAGAGGTTTTTAGTACATGGAGAAGAAGACTTGTTCCCAGGTCATAATTCACCCCATGATCTATAAGAATTAGAAACACCAAATTGTATATGTAGCTAGGTTTTGTGGTTACATCCCGTCGAGCCTTGTGTAAATAGGGTAGGTATTATTTTTATTTTTTTTTTTTGTGAATTTTTTAGATATGCAAATGGTGTTGTTTGTTTCATTTTAAAACAATGTCATTTTTTTGTAGAAAGCAAGCGGACACTAGGTATGGGCGTCTGCAGGAAGATATATCACCAAAACTTCACGATTTTGTTGATTGAATATGTGGTTGCGTGATGTAGGGTTGCTGAAGAAATGTGGAGATTATGGGAGGGTGCCTAGTTTTGAATCAAATTTGAGGAAGGGTTATACTTTTTTGAGGAGCATAGTTTTTAAATCCTTCTTTTTGTTGCTTATTGTTGAATGCATGTTTAATGTCTTCCATGGTGTGGATTGTGAATAGGTGCTGCATATGATGTGGTGTAAGGAATTATATCCTATAATTTTTTTAAAATGTTTTTTTTTGCTTTTAATTTCACTTGGTGATGGCTATAAAGTGTGCTTTTTATATATTACATACATTCGATAGGCGTTTAAGGGGATAATCTTGAGAGGAAAATTAGAAGCCAAATATGACCTAAAGAATCATTGTGTTAAATACGTATTCACATATTTTCTTTGAATTAATGAAATATAATCATAGATTTCACAAATTTATTTTTCTATTAAATTTTTGTCTTGACAACCTTGTTAATTAAATTTTGTTTAATCCCCTAATGTCCACCCAACCATTCTCTATATAAATTTATCTTGGGTCAATAAAATAACTAATATTTCAATGGTTGGAATTGGTCTTCTCTAATGTTAGTAAATAAGAGAGACCATTGATATGTATTTGTCATTTTGGTTTTGGGGAAATTGTCATCATTGGATTAATCCATAGTTTGAAATAATTTTGGCACAATAGCAAATACAACTATTAAAACCATTAAAATATAAAAATTTATTGGTGTTATAGTAATCCATTTGAAAGTACTACTTTTTGTAACATTTTATCAGAAAATACATCAACTATTTTGAAGTTTTTCATTACATTAAATAGTTCTTAAGAATTGAATATTTTATTACATCACAAGGCCATGTTTGAAGCAATTATCTTGATTTGGTTGTTTGGATTTGAAGTGCCGATAGAGGATTGTATTTGAGGATCATATTCATGTTTTAGAATTAAACGATATTTAACTTGATTTGGAAATAATGCAGTTAAGGATTTAATTATTTCTCTTTCATTTTTAAATTTAATGAATGATACTTTTTGTCATATTTTTATTCGATCATAGATAGGATTTCCTTACACGTGTGTGCTTAAATCTATTTATGATATTTATACTAACCCAATTTATATGATTCATTTTTATGCACATATACAACATTCATGGTGCCTAAGTATAAAGTAAATTCACTAATCAATGATAAATATGAAATTATGGAAATGCATGTTAAATTATGTTTGGTGCGGTGGTAGAGCTGAAAATTTTGTGTTCGAAGGTAAAGGGTTCATTTTCCTAGGAACACGCAAACACGCGGCTAACATCTTTAATAGATATGGTTTATAATTTTTACATGAAAGTAGGTAACATATCCTTATATACCATTGACATCTTAAGTCATGCCTCCCTATCTAGTACATTAAAATTTCTCCAAAATACATCCGAATTCCATGATATTCTTTTAAAATTTCTTCACTCTAATAATAATTGGTAATCTAATCTACTTGCATTTGGAGGAAAAAGGTTTCACATGGTAAGCCAAAGTTGGAAACTCCTTTGGCATACCCATTTCAAGTAGTGAAACCAAGTGGAATATAAAATAATGGAGTTCTTAATCCATATTTTTTGTACAAAGGAAGTAACATATCCTTATATACCATTGACATATTAATTCATGCCTCCCTATTCAATACATTAACATTTCTCCAAAAGACATACAAAATTTTATGATATTTTTGTTCAATTTCCTCACTCTGATAAAAATTGGTAATCTAATCTACTTGCATTTGGAGGTGAAAGGTTTCACATGGTAATTCAATGTTGGAAACTCCTTTGGCATACTCATTTCAAGTATTGAAACCAAGTGGACTAGAAAATAATGGAACTCTTAATGATATTTACAATAACATTGTAACGAAATAAAAAATGCCATTTCAACAACCCATTTGACGTAGTGAAACCAAGTCCAATAGAAAAGTGTTAGAATAAGTTTATTTTTTCCCCAAGAAAAGCAAAAGGCAGTTTGTTTTTTACATGCTTTTACTTTTAGTTTAGTTTTAGATTCCTAGCTTTAGGAAAAGCTTGTAAAACAAATAAAACAAAAATTTTGTATTGCACAAAAGCATGAGACTTTTAGTTCTATTTCTAGGAGTGTTGAGTGTTTTATTGTTAGATGAAGCCATCTATTTATTAGAGGTAGTTGTAAGTGTTTTCATATCAAACACATTCAGAGAGTTTGTATTGAGCTAAATCTTTGAGAAGGAGGAATATATGCACATAAGTGCTGATCTGAGTTTGCAATAATCTATTTTATTTACAATTATTTATTTTATTTCTATTAGTTTTTATTTTATGTGCCTAATTTCTAGAAATTGGTATCAGAGAATGGATTTTTTCAGTAGGTTTCTAATTAAGAATAGGTTATGGCTTCTATATCCAATCTATAGACACATTAATATATAGGAAAGAATTACGAGTATTGGTCATTAACCATGAAGGCACTATTTAGATCCCAAGATGTGTGGGAAATTGTAGTGAATGGGTAGATAGAGCCCGTAGATGAAACAACATGTAACTCACTCTCATAGTCATAGAAAGACACTTTAAAGGAATTAAGAAAAAAAGACCAAAAAACTATTTTCTTTATTCATCAAGCCATGCATAAAGTTATTCTACCAAGAGTGGCAACAACCAGTAAAACACAAATTACGTGGGAGACTCTTCAAGTTGTGTATCAAGGTAAAGAGAAAGTAAAAACCACCAAGCTATAGTTACTTCGTAGAGATTTTGAAAATATGTCAATGAAAGATTCAGATTCCATAGAATCATTATTTACTTTTATATTTGGTTTAGTCAATCAAATTAAATATCATGGTGAAAATATTGAGGACAAAAGAATTATCGAAAAGTTGCTTAGAAGTTTTCCTGTAAAATTTGATCCTTTGGTAGTTGTTATTGAAGAAACTAAGGATATAAGTTAGTTTTCAATTGATGAGTTGCATGCATCACTAATAAATCATGAACAGAGGTTAAATATATCACATGCAGTTGTAGATCAATCTTTTTCATCATAGGTATCAGGAAATCGTGGAAGAGGAAGAGGAAAAATTTCATCTAGAGGACATAGCAGCGGTCCGTCAAAATCAAGTGGAAGAGGACATAGTCAAGAGAACAATCAAAATCATTTTTGACGCTTGAGATACTGAGGACAAATCACATGTTTAGTGTCACTATTACAAGAGATATGGGCACTATGCTTTTGAATGCAAGAAAAAGTAGTATGATTAGAACAAGCAAAATCAAAATCAGGTTGGAAGCTCTACTCCAAGATCCATGTTTATTGCATGCACAAATATTTCCAAAGCATCACCTATTGAGTGTAATCTATCCCAAGAGATTCCTAGTGATGTGTGGTATTTGGATTCTGGTTGCAGTAATCACATGTTAGGTAACTTAGATTTATTTTCTAATTTGGATGAGTCAAGTAAAGTCGAAGTTACCCTTGGGAATAATAATACAGTGATTGTAAAAGGAAAAGGAACAATCAACATTCTAACTAAAAAGGGGAGCAGAAGATTATGCAGGATGTTTATTATGTTGCAGGTTTGAAGCATAATCTTATGAGCATTGGTCAATTGGTACAAAAGGGATACAGAGTTTACATTGAAGACAACGAATGTGTGATCGTGGATAAAGCTCTAAGTACATAGGTGATTGCTAAAGTGAATATGAAAAGCAACAAAATGTTTCCTTTGAATATTATACCAGCCACATCTAGAGTTCATACTACAGATCAGTCCGGAGCTAAAGAGATTGAATCATCTTTTCAGTCAGTTGAAAAATATGAATTGTGGCTATGGAATCTCAGGTTTGGTCACTTAAAATTTGGTGGTTTGAATTTATTACAAAAAAATATGGTGAAAGGTTTTCCTTTGATTCAGAAACTAGATAGAGTTTGTGAAGGTTGTATTTTAGGGAAGCAACACAGAGAATATTTCCCAGTTGTCAAAACAAGAAGAACAAGTGCACCACTTGAAATTTTCACTTAGATTTATGTGGACCAATGCAAAAAAATTCTATTGGAGGTTTTTCGTAATTTATGACATTGATTGATGATTATAAAAGCAAGACATGGGTGTACTATTTGAGACACAAATCATATGCTTTTGATATATTTCAGCAGTTCAAGGCTTTAGTGGAAAATAAAAGTGAGTACTACATCAAAGTTTTGAGGAAAGACAAAGGAGGTGAGTATGTTTCCAATGCTTTTATGAATTTTTTAAAATATCATGGTATACACAAATAGTTTACTTCTAGGTATACACCACAGTAGAGAATAGTGTGGTAGAGAGAAATAATAGAACCATCATGGAGATGGCAAGAAGTATGATGAAGGAAAAACATATTTCAAATGAGTATTGGGCAGAAGTAGTAGCAACTATTGTTTACATCATAAACAAGTGTCTAACGAAAATTGTTCGAAACATGGTTCCTCAACAAGCTTGGACTAAGAGGAAACACAATGTTTCTCATTTTAGAATCTTTGGTTGTGTGGCATACGCACATGTTCCTGATGAGATAAGGAAGAAGTTAGACAACAAAGGAGAAAAGTGCATATTTTTGGATATTCAAAGAATACAAAAGCTTACAAGTTGTTTAATCCAGTTACTAGAAAGGTCATAATCAGCAGAGATGTATAGTTTGTTGAAAATGAGGCATGGGATGGAAGTATTGAGAAAACAATCAGTGTAGTAGAAACTATTCCTCATGATGATATGGCAGATGAAAGCATTGAGAAATAAGGTATTATATCTTCTTTGAATCTTGGACATGCATCACAAGTTGTAGCACAATCTACACCTCCATCTACATCTAGGAGGTCTCCAAGATTTCAGGCATCTTCAACCATCTAATAGACACCACAAGGAACACCAGAAGCTACTCCTTCAGTACAAAACAATCCATCATTAGATATCCCTTTGCAACAGAAAACAAGGAGTCTTAGTGAGATTTATAATGTTGATACAACTAACGCTTTTTCATTTTTGCATTGTTTTCTCAAGTTATAGATCTAGTATACTTTGAAGAGGCTATAAACAATGAAGTTTGGGTTCAAGCCATGGATGATGAGATAGACGCCATAGATAAGAATCAGACATGGGAACTGGTAGATCTTCCAAAAGGAAAGGACGTGATAGGAGTGAAATGGATCTACAAGACCAAATATACTACGATGGTAAAGTACAAAAACATAAAGCAAGGCTCATTGCCATAGGTTTTCTCAACAATATGGAGTAAATTACAATGAGACATTTGCACCTATAGCACATTTGGACATGGTAAGAATGGTTTTAACAATTGCAGCTCAAAACAAATGTCTTACTTATCAGATGGATGTAAAATCAGCATTCTTGAATGGATTTATAGAATAACAAGTTTATGTGAATCATCAATAAGGTTATAAGATTGAAGGTCATAAAAGAAAGGTATACAAGTTGAAAAAATCACTCTATGGTCTCAAGCAAGCACTTAGAGCTTGGTACAACATGATTGATTCTTATTTGATACAGAATGGTTTCAGTAGGAGAAACAGTGAGCCTACCTTATACATCAAGATCAATGAGCAAGGTAAAATTATGATTGTTTGTTTATATGTGGATGATTTAATCATCATTGGAAATCTATCTACATATTCATTCAAATCAGCCATGAATAAATAATTTGAGATGACAGACCTAGGTCTCATGCACTATTTTCTACGGGCATAGAAGTTGAAGAATCAAAAGACGGATTTTTTTATTTTAGAAGAAAAGTATGTTAATGATGTTTGAAAAGATTTAACATGCTGAATTACAAGCTAGTGCCAACACCAGTTGCATTAGGTTTGAAGTTAAGAAAAGATGACAGTGGATCATTTGTAGATCCAACATTGTTCAAAAGACTAGTTGTAAGTCTCATGTATTTAATGGCCACAAGGCTAGATATTATGTATGGTGTGAGCCTCATCTCAAGGTTCATTTAATCCCTAAAATACTCACATTGGAAAGCTGGAAAAATAATTCTGAGGTATGTATGTGAAACTAAGAATCTTGTATTCAACATCAGATGAGTTTAAACTCATAGGTTACACCGATAGTTATAGTGCCGGAAGTATTGATGACAGAAAGAACACATCTTGCTCTAAATTTCACTTTGGGACAGGCATAGTTTACTAGGTATCAAAGAAGCAGCCCATAGTTACATTATCTTTAGAAGAAGCGAGTATGTAGTAGCAATAGGAGTAGCATGTCGGGGTGTTTAGATGAGAAGAGTGTTGAAATATTTGAGGCAAAATAAAGAGGATGCAAAAAATTATGTTTTTCACAAGAGGAGAAAACACATAGACACGAGGTATCACTTCATCAGGGAGTTGGTTAACAACAAGAAAATTTGTCTTGAATTTTGCAGATCCAAAGATCAGTTTGCAGATATCTTTACAAAAGATTTGGGAAATAAAGTTTTTGAGTATTTGAGAACTTGTTTGGGAGTTTGTGATCTAGAATATTTTAGATCTAGAAGTGCACACTCAGCTCCAGAAAAATAAAATCTTGAAGGTCAAAATTAAGGGGGAGTGTTAGAAAAAGTTTAATTTTTCCCCAAGAAAAGCAAAAGTAGGTTTTTTTACATGCTTTTACTTTTGAGTTTAGTTTTAGATTCCTAGCTTTAGGAAAATCTTATAAAGAAAATAAATCAAAATATTTGTATTGCACAAAAGCATGTTCTTTTTAGTTCTATTTCTAGGAGTGTTGAGTGTTTTATTGTTAGATGAAGCCATCTATTTATTAGAGGCAGTTGTAAGTGTTTTCATATCAAACACATTCAAACAGTTTGTATTGAGCCGAAGCTCTGAGAAGGAAGGAGAAATATATGCACAGAAGTGCTGATCTGAGTTTGCAATAATCTATTTTATTTGTAATTATTTATTTTATTTCTATTTGGTTTTATTTTATATTCCTTATTTATACAAAAAGTATGCGGCTCTTAATGATATTAACAATATTATTCTATTTCCATCAAGAATACAATTTCAACATCCCCTTTGGAATAATCCTAATCTTGAATCTATTGTTTTCTTAGGGATCTACATCAGAAATTTCTAGAAATGTTGCAAGTTCTCTTACTAAAATTCACATTGAGGAAAAACGCATAATTAGTACAACGAGGGCTACATGATAATGACCAAACATGTCCATGTTGTAGTCATCACCTATTTTTAATTCCTTAAATACAATTTATGTTGCGAAGGCATTAGATATTGGGTTTTGTTGGATAAAATATGAAATGTAATGAATTCATATGCATATGCCACATAATCCATGAGAAATATAAGATTTATGTACCACAAAGTTATACAAAGAGGAGATTAGTAGGTGTAGATGTAATTTTTATTATTAGAAAGTTTTTCCGTAATAGCGAGAAAGACTATATTGGGACATATCCATGGAATAAGTCTTGAATGTATGTTTTCCACACGTTTAGAGTGGAATATAGTTTAGTATTGTAATGTAAACTTTATATTTACATGCATAAAAATCGATGAAGATGTCAAAGGAAATGTAACTACATTATAATTTGAATCTTTTTTTTCATATTCTCATATTTAACCAATGGAGGTTATATTTAATGTAAGGAATACCATTTTAATGCCATAAAATTTTTGCGGTGTAGCACAATCAGTAGATGAGGATCTAACCATGATTTAAAACTACTATTGTATTTTTTCCCATTAAATTTACTCAATAATATATTACAAGTGCTTCAATGGAGACTATTATAGTTCTTAAATATATTACCAAAATATACAAACACATGATTCGAATAAACTCAACCATCTTTTTATTTTCTTGTCCATTTTTGACTGCATAATTATATTTGGTAAAACTAGAAAGGTTGCTCTTACTCTATAAATACTTAAGTGACTAAAATAAGGGTCATAATTTAAGTCATGATATTCTTGTGTATTGAACTTAGAGGTTAATTATCTTTCACAAAACATATTACTTGCATAAATGTGTAATTTTTTTCAATTTAAAATATCATAAATGGATTTTGATGGGTTGGAGTTTCTATTAACATAATTAACTATCTCACATTGTTGTTAGATGCATAAAACTCTACATACGGTGAAGCTGGAGCAAGGAGATTGTTTGGCAAATAGATTGAAGCTAATATGTAGTTAACTATTTCTGACTAATTTGCAGTTTACTCTGCTCTTCATCTATTAAATCTTGCTAATCGTGAGCTAACTAATGATTTCCCTTGCATTTACTCCTTAAAGTCTTTTCATATGGTTTTTATTTATATGTAAATATTGCATTCGAATTTAAATAATAATGAAATCATTGTGCAAATTTTTTTCTTTTGTGTTTGATTATTTATCTTCCTAGATAAATCTTGACTTTTGTAGGTTTAGCTGAAAAAAATCTACATGGTATCGAGAGATTTGTTGGAGATAGTTTCAAGCCGGGATGGGAACAATTTTATTTAACTATTGAAAATCTTTGTTTGGTGCTCAAAATTTCTTCGTAGAAGTTGACTCCCATCATTATTTTTTTGGGTAAATTTTTCTCTCAGTTGGAAGGGTGATTTAAGCCTGATTTTATGTTGAAGAGGCATCCGAATCCACTGAAGGGAAGGCTGACTTGAGAAATTAATTTGCATGTTGTTGCTTATATTTGACAGGTCTATGTTTAAAATTTCAGGTAGAGAGCTCACATATAATGTTATATCGTATGCATGTTGGTGGCATATAGAAACACGATTTGGAGTTTTTAGATTCTATTTGAAGTGCATCTATCATCCACTATGTTTTTCAAGTGAAGGATAGGTTTATTTTTATGGTTTTTTGCATTCACAAAAGTCGGGATTGATTTAGGAAGATAAATAATCAAGCACAAAAGATAAAACTTGCACGATCGATTTCATTCTTATTCAAATTTAGAATGCAAGATTTACATATAAATAACAAGCTGTAGGAAAAAAATTCAAGGAGTAAAAGCAGAGGAAATTATTAGTTAGCTTATGATTAACAAGAGTTAACAAAGGAGGCAAGAAGTGGATTCCTTGAATAAATCGATTCAACGTCATGCAAATATTGACCCAATGGGATGCGGGTCAACT
The DNA here is from genome assembly GCA_018340775.1 of Taxus wallichiana var. yunnanensis. NCBI lineage: Eukaryota > Viridiplantae > Streptophyta > Pinopsida > Cupressales > Taxaceae > Taxus > Taxus wallichiana. The sequence continues at coordinate 1,033,641,289 of CM031239.1, read as the reverse complement.
TTTAATATGATGGAGAAAACTAGCGATGGAGAAAACTATGGTGATGCGGTCTCTGCAGTTTTGGCTATAGAATGTCTGTGAACTAAGGTTAAAAATGCTAAGGAAAGGCTGATCTCTAGCCAGAATTGGACTCTTGTGGGCACGAGTACGAACGTTGAAGATGCTGGAGGTACCGTCAGTGTGGTTTCTGTAGTTCTGGCTGCGGAAAGTCTGCGCAATATGCCAAAGTATGCTGAGGAAAAGTAGATCTTAGGCCACAATCGGACGGCTATAAATGAAAATAGGGAAATGCTGGGATCCACGCCTATGGCCTGGAATAAGCTGTTTCAAAGCCCTAGCTCCAAGGTGGGTCCGAAAATCACTGATCAGTTCACATGGGAAATGGACAAAGAGGGTGCCACCTGTCTAAGGGTCCCAGATGGATTTGTTGATAGAGCCTTAAGCAAAGCGAATCTCTCCCTCGTTGGTAAGTTTCTTGGCTCTAGACCTAACATTGATTTCATTAGAAAATGGGCTTTGAGAAAATGGAAACCTAAGGGAGCCCTAAATATTACCATTATGCCAAAAGGCTTTTTCCTGGCAAAATTTAATCAGCAAGAGGATTTGGATTCGGTGCTTCTGGGAGGCCCCTGGTGGCTGGGTAATATGGGCCTTTTTTTGAAAAAATGGTATCCGGGTTTTGATCCGAATACTGAAAATATAAACACCATTCCAATCTGGTGTAGATTACCAGGACTACCATTGCATTTATGGGATGATGAAATACTGCTAAATATTGCAAAATCCCTAGGTGCACCTATTGGGCTGGATGGACCCACAAGAAATAGATCCAGGCTTGCTTTTCTCGTTTCTGCATTTTCTCAGCTATGGATCAGGAGTTTCCGGAGCATATAATCTTGAAATCTAGATTTGGGTCTTGGATCCAAAAAATTGAGGTCGAAACATTAAGATGTAAACAATGTCATAGCATCGGACACTCTGATAAAAACTGTCCCAAGAAGAAGACCCCTCCTTTGGATGCTGAACAGCCTGGGAAAGGCTCAGATCTGGTCAAGGTTAGCAGGGTTCCAAGCACGGATAGTAGGAATGAAGACAAAGCTCCTAGCCAGAAGGATTTGGAGTTAAGTAGAAAAGGTAAAAAAAGGAGTTTTAGAACTCAAATAAAGAAACATTTCGTCTAGCGTCCCAAAGCCACAACAATAGCTCTGCCTGAAGCTCCTAACAAAGAAATCTTGGAGAAATCTGTGAAAACATCCCTGGACAAACCTATTGAAGCATCTAATAAAGAAGACTATGTTAAGGTATCCATGGAAGTGAACGAGCAAGATGGCTCTGTGAAGGTTAATATAGTCCCTTTTGGGCATTTTCATAATGATCTGTCAGTCGAGAAAGTAATGCAGTCATGCATTAGGGAGGAAACTTGGAACAAGGAAGGTATGACTCCAAATGAGCCTTTGGAGATATTCTCTTCTAGGGAAAATGGTAATGCGGATCTTCTGCCGAGTCCCAGCAAAATAACGGGGTTTCACTGGCAGTCTGTGGCAGCACCACCGGATCAGCTCTTTGTTCACACACTGGTAGGACTCAAAAAGAACGAGAAGAGGGAGAAGTTACACTGCCATGGAAATGGAGGATCCAGATTCTGGATTCACAATGGTCATTTCAAAAAAGAAAAAAAGATTGAAAGGTTTTGAAATGGTCCCAGAATCACTATATAGTGATAAAAAAAAGAAAATAGACAATTGGGACACCTCTACTTCCAGAACAACTAGGTCTTCTGCTAGACGAATAGCTGACTTTGGAGGAAGTTCAAAAAGAGGAAGACCTTCTAAAAAGACTCTTAGATCTAAAAAAATGGAGAGGGATATTGCAGATGGTGTTCAGCGTCAGCTGAACCAGCAAGCAATTCCAACCACCAATCACTCCAAATGAAGATTATTTCTTGGAATATCAGAGGCCTAAATGGAAACTCCAAGCAAAGAACCATCAAGGAGTTACGAGATTCCAGTAATCCCAGCATTTTGATTCTGCAAGAAACTAAGATGAAAGCAAAGACCTTTGATACTATTAAAAAGAATTTTTGGGATAACTCTGAAATGGCGGCTGTTGACTCCCAGGGAGCTTCCGGAGGACTGGCAACACTTTGGGATAAAAGACAATGTACTGGTAAGATTCTCAATGAAAATATTAATCATCTTGCAATCAAATTTGTCACTATTGAGAATAAGAGTGAATGGATCTTGTCTAACATTTATGCCCCTAACTCAGCTAGTGGTAGAAGAAAACTTTGGGCTGCTCTTAAAATATTTAGAAACCAACATTGCTCTGCTAACTGGCTTATTATGGGGGATTTCAACTCCCCACTAAACCCAGGCGAGAAGTTTGGAGGCACCTCCACCTTTTCTAATGGAATGGAGGATTTTGCTGATTTTATTGCTGAACATAACCTCTTAGATGTGGATCTTCATGGAAATAAGTATACTTGGAATAATAGAAGGTTGGGAAAAGAGTTCATTCAGGTGAGATTGGATAGGGCTCTAATCTCAGCAAGCTGGATTCTCAGTCAAGACTTCCATCTTTCTTCCCTACCCAGAATTGGATCGAGATCACAATCCGATTGCTCTAAACTTTCTCAATTGGACTAAACCCGCAAGAAGCTCATTCAAATTTGAAAAGATGTGGATGGAGCATGAAAATATCTATGACAAGATAAAAGAATGGTGGGGATGGAATGGTGAAGGCACTGCTCAGTTCAGATTGGTTCAAAAACTCAAAAATGTCAAAAAGCAAGTCAAAATCTGGAATAAAAGCATTTTTGGAAATGTTTTTGACAAAAAAAAAAAGTTAAAACAGAAGCTACAGGATCTGGAATTAAAAATGGATACTATGGGGAGATCGTCTGAAGATGAGGTAAATGAAAAGAATATTCTTTCAGAGTTGCATACGATCTGCAGCAGAGAGGAATCTTTATGGCGCCTTAAATCTAGAGCTATCTGGCTTAAAGAGGGAGACAGGAACACGAAGTTCTTTCACATGACCACTTTGAAGCACAGAGCCTGTAACAGAATCTTAGAGGTTTCTAAAAACAACGGGAATATCATAAAAGATCCCAATAGCATTAAGAAAGAAGCGCTTGACTTCTATAAAAATCTTCTTGAAGAGAGAAATGTCAGCAACTCTGAAGCTATTTCCTTTATGTTGGAGGCCATCCCTCAGAATGAAATCGAGGACCAGAAATTTAGAAGCATCACTAAAGCAGCCACGCTTGAAGAGCTGCAAAAAGTTGTTTTTCTCTTGGGGGATAAGGCTCCTGGACCGGATGGGTTCTCTATTAATTTTTTTCAGAAGTTCTGGGAAATCTGCTCGGAGGATCTTCTCAAAGCGAGTGAATGAATTCTATAGAATGGGAAATCTCTTAAAAGAGCTTAATAACACTCACATTGTGCTGGCACCTAAAAAAATGGATGCTAAAGATTTCAAGGACTTCAGACCTATCAGTCTAGTAAATGCCATATATAGAATCTTCACCAAAATTATTACTACTAGACTTCAGCTCATAATGAATGATCTCATCTCAAGGCAGCAGAGTGGCTTTATTAAAGGTAGGATTATACAAGACGGAGTGATTATGGTTCACGAGACTATACATTCCATGGAAAATAATAAAAAGGAAAGTATGGTCCTTAAGCTTGATATGAATAAAGCTTTTGACAAGGTATCTTGGGTCTTCCTTGACAAAGTTTTAGCTAAATTTGGGTTCACGGAAAAATTCAGAAGAATTATTAAGTCTTGTATATCTACAGCCAGATTCTCTGTGGTTGTTAATGGGGAGCCTGTGGGCTTTTTCACCAGCAGCAGAGGTCTTAGACAAGGTGACCCCATTTCCCCTTTACTCTTCATTCTCTTGGCTGACAGCCTTAGCAGAACAATTGGCAAAGCGGTTAAAGATGGCCTTTTAAATGGCTCTAAACCCACTTCCATCAGCCAAGCTGTCTCCCATCAACAGTTTGCGGACGACACTATCCTTCTTCTTCTGGCTTCAGTTGTGGAAGCTAAGGCTATTAAGGCTTTATTACAGCTTTATGAATCTGCTTCTGGGCAAGAGATTAATTATGAAAAAAGCACCATATTCTTCTTCAACACTCCTGAGGAAAGACAACTCAAAATTGCTAAAAATCTGGGCTGTAAAATAAGTGCACTTCCAGCCACCTACTTAGGCCTCCCACTCGGCACTAAGAAAGTCTCTTACAAGGTGTGGGATGATTTATTGGAGAGATTTCAGAAAAAAATGGCTGGTTGGAAAGGTGCCACTTTATCTAGTGCTGGTAAGTGCTTACTCATTAAAAGTACTCTTCAAAATCTGCCCATCTATATCATGTCGCTTTTCAAAATCCCTTCTTCCTTCAGAGATAAAATTGAGAGGATTCAGAAAAAATTTTTATGGCAAGGCATGGAAGAGAAGTTCAAATTTCACTTAGTGGCCTGGGATAAGGTCTGCACCCCGAAGTTTATGGGAGGGCTGGGCATAAAAAATATTGAGAAAATGAATGAGGCACTCATTGCTAAAATGGGCTGGAGAATGTTGTCTGAGAAACAACCCTGGATTGATTTAATTAAAGAAAAATATTTAAATCATCAAGTTGTTTACTCCTATCTGCATGATGAGTACCTCCCCTGTGGTTCCATTTTTTGGAATAATTTGGTCAAGAGCAGAAACTTCATCAAGCAGGGCAGCAAATGGAAAGTGGGGGATGGCAGGGAGATAAACTTCTGGGAGGATAATTGGTTTAGTGGCAATCTCTTGGACAGATTTGGGATGGCTAAGGACAGTCTAATAAGCAAGTATGGTATTAAAATCAAAGATTACATTGAAGGAAATGGCACCAACAAGAATTGGAAAAAACTTACTGTGGAGCGAATTGATCTGAAACAAATTACTTCCTCCCTTCAAGATCATTTAGATCTTATTCCATTAAGTCAGCTGGAAACCAAGGATGAGTTGGTTTGGAATAATTCCCATGATGGGAACTACTCAGTCAAATCTGGTTATATCAATCTCTTTCATAGTAATCAATCTGATTTTAATTGGAACAAGATTTGGGTGTCTGAATTAACTCCCAAAATAATTTTTTTCCTCTGGCTGGCCATCAGAGGTAGAATTCTTACCACTGACAATTTGATGAGAAGAGGATTTATAATTCCTAATTGGTGCCATCTTTGTAAAAATGACTCTGAGGATATCAGCCACCTGTTCATACATTGTGATTATGCCAAAAGAATTTGGAACTTTGTCCTTTCTAAATTTGAAGCTCTCTGGGTGATGCCGAAGAATCTTAATCAGCTATGGAATCAATGGAACCCACCCTTCAGACATTGTGTTATCAAAAGGATCTGGAAATTGGTTATCCCACATTTAATCTGGAGGATTTGGAAGGACAGAAATGATATCATTTTCAGAAATAAGAAGCAAAACTATAAACTCAGTATTGGCAAAATTTCTAATGGTATTAAAGAGGATATTGCCAGATTTAAACCTCCCAAGAACAAGAGTTATCCTGAGAATGAAGAGTACATCTTATCCAATTGGCAGATTGGAAATTGGAGCAATCCCGGGAATAGTATTGATAGATCTTCGATCAAATGGCATCCTCCTGATTCTAATTGGTACAAGTTGAACTTTGATGGGGCCTCTAAGGGAAACCCTGGGATAGCGGCAGGAGGAGGAGCAATACGGGATCATAATGGTAATCTGATTGTTGCATATGCTGGAAAAATGGGAGTTCAAACTAATCATTTTGCTGAAGCATTATCTGCTCTCTGGGGCTTGAGAGTTGCCCAGGCTAAGAATATTAAGAACCTAGTTGTTGAAGGGGACTCCCTTAATATCATTAAACTTCTTAATCAGTCCTCATCTCCTAGTTGGAGTATTAAGGATTTTATCTCTGAGTCCATAAGCATCAGTCATACTTTCAATAACATCAGAATCAGGCATACTTACAGAGAGGGCAATAAATTGGTGGATGCGCTGGCCAATTATGGCATTAATGTTAATTTCACCATCTGGGATAATAACAACATCCCTAATCAGCTCCACAACAGCATTCATGCGGACTTCTATACGCAAGCAATCCCTAGAGATGAGACATAATCTTTGGATGAAGATCAACATCAATAACACTCTCACACGTGTTGCTTTAATGAATATGATGATGCAAATAATATCAAATATTCATGATAGTAAGAATTATTTGGGGAACTCCAATTGGAGTTATGTTGATTTGAAAATCACGCATGCGGGATGTACTACAGCTGTTAAAATCCAGATTCATAGCTCCTCGGAAACCGATGGAAGTTGTTATGTGATTGTTGATAGAGAGAGAGCTACTCACACACGCGACTTCCCGCAGGCTCAGTTCAGCAGTCACGCAGCCGTTCGTGGGAAGAGCAATGGCTATAGTTTCCAGTTTTGTGTGGTCTACAATAGCAAGAAGCGGATAGGTCTCTACGCACACACAGACATCTAGGAAATTGTTTGTCGGTCTTTCACAGAGAAGATGGGAGGACCTCCCTGCCAAATTGAGCCATGCGCGGACCCCGACTGGAAGGAAAATATCGAGCTTTGGAACATTCTCAGCAAAGGTGGCTTCACCAAATTCATGGAAAAGGTGCAGGGACATGACCAAAGCATTTCTGTGCATTTTGCTAAGGAATGGAAGGAGCGGACTGTCGACTACGGGGGACAGAAGATATTGGTCAATGAAGATCTTATTGCTGAAGCGACCGGTCTTTGTTTGGAGGGATACCGCTTCTTCAACAAAAGGGTTGATAGAGATGCTGAAGAAAGAAGATTTGTGGAGGGATCTGAGAAGCTCACATTTGGTACAGCGGGCCTGCTTGTCAGCTCAATTCCTCCACCCTATGATGAGGTTACTCGCATGATGATTCGATTCATCTCCTTGGAAGGTAGGTTTGTCACTGTCCCTGCTAAACATCTTATCTTTCTAAACCACTTCCGTAGGAATCGATTGGTTTGCTTTCCCCATTATCTGTTGAACTCCCTTGAACGCTCCATTTTGGAGTTTCAGAAGCACACCCGGGTGGTTCCCTTGCATCAAGGACTTATTTTGTTGATTCATAAATGTTGCCTTCTAAAATACCCTGGGCTTCCTTCCTCTCCTAGCCCGGCTACACCTTTGATGGGCTCTGCTTTTTGTCCGACCCTGTTTCTCCCTTTGCCCTTATCACATTCTTTGTCACCCCCCTTTGGCCATTGCTCTCTAGCTTCTCCATCCATTCCCCCGCTGCTGCTCCAGCCACCCACCTCGCCTCTACCTCTAAAAGACCGGTCACCAGGGCCTCCAGGAAGCTCAACCTTGAGTCTCTTGCTGTGGAGAAGGAGCCTTTCGAACTTGAGATTGCACATGATCTTCGAATATCGCGTAGTGCCGGTCCCAGAAGTGCGGTTGGATAGCTCTTAAAGAGGTTGAGGCCTTAGAGAGGTTGAGATGAAACTGTTGAAGGATGAGGTCAAGAAGCTGGCTAAACAGAAAGGCAAGAAAAGCATGGAGGGGAGGAGAACATTGATAGCAGTCAGATTGAGGACATATATAAGAAGCTGACCTCCTTTGACTCCCGCTTAGGGATGGCCAAAACTAGACATGATTACATCATTTCCGCCCTCAAGGCAATTGAGGAGTTCATTGAGGGCCATGCCAAGAGTGTTTCCAACCTCATCGGTGTCCGGCTACACTTTGGGGCAATGAAAAAGAGAGCAAAAGAACCATTGAGGAGCTTGATAAAACTGATGCTGCCCACATGACTACTTTGGGTATGTTTCGCGCTGGAAGAGAGTCAAGACCAGCATTGACAAAGCTACCAAGAAGTAGTATTGGTTTGCTTTTCTCTTTTGTTTTTTTTTTTTTTTTGCGGTCTCTTTCTTTTGCTTTTTTGGTTATTTTGTTGTTTTGTCTCATTTGAGTAGCTATTTCTGGGCTACTTCGAGCTTCATTGTAACACTCGGATCTTGATCCATTCTCTCTGATTCTCACTCTTATTTCGGCTCTTAGGCCTTCTTTTGTTCTCAAGGGTATAGTCCCTTTCAAAAAACTATTTGCCAATAATAAAAAAATATAAGAGTTAACAAAGGAAGAGCAGAAGTAGTAAACTACTGATTAGCTACAAATATTTAACTACCTATTAGCTTCAATGAGTTTTATAAACAATCCCCTTGTTGCGATTACCTTAACATGATTTGTTAAGATGCATCTAAAAGAGAATGAAATAGTTAATTATGCTAATATAACCCTTAATTCTAACTAAGGAGATGAAATACTAAAGAGAGGAAAGAGGAAAGAGGAAAAACCCCGTGGGAACAAAACCCCCCTTAAACCTAACTAAGGAGAAAAAGGCCTATAGAGGCAAAAAAGATGGGTTCTGGCATCAAGGCCATTTTAGGTGCCCATTCACATATAAAATTACCTCAAAAATATAGAGATAATATAAGAAAGGAATATATGAATGCCCCATAACGAAATATCTCCCATGCCAATGAAGAATGCTTGAAGATAAAATACGATCCACTTCCGAAAGCCAATGCAAAAATATGGGTGATACTGGAATCCAAATCCAGATGATGTGTGCCTCAAAAATTGCTCACATGTCCACATGTCGAAATAATTGATGGCAACCCAAGATCTTGTGAAGATTTATATAGAGCAAGATGCAAAGGCAAAGAAGATGGTGAGCCAACAACGTTGATGTAGCTGTCATCAAAGAGGAGAGATAACCCTCAAATGTGTCCTCCAAGTATGGAATGCGAGTCTCCATAAACAAGTGTGAAACTCCTGTCAAGAGATCATCCCAAAAAGATGAATCAGGAAGACTATGGAAGCGCTGCTGTAAGATGCCATTGGAAGCTTTTGAAGAAGCAACACAGAACTCAGAAGTAGCAACAGATGGAAGGAAAAAGAGTGGTCCTTAAAGAGAAGACATATGTCTTCAATAGTGTCATCTAGATCCGAAATTAGGGATTCTACAAACAAAAAAGAAATGTCTGGTAGAAATTGTTCCCAATCGACTGAATCCAAAAGACATAAATGATCCCATTGAAAGAATCACTAGAGGCTCTTGAAGAAGCATCTCTAGAATCTAGATCTGCAATAGGTGTTGTTGATGAGGAATCAATGAATTGATCATCCATACAAGATGTGTCCACATTAGATGAGGCAACATAAGTCTCAATATCATCATTGGCTTGGTTCTCCAAAGAAACATCACTTTCAGATGAAGATTCAATGTCTCCATACAACTGTTGGATGGTGATCCAAGTAGTGAAAGGGCACTCAATGTGCTCTATGTGATGTAGAGTATCCTCAGAAATAGTAAGACATATTAGTCCATAGACAATGTCATTATTATTAAACCATGCATTCTTTTCATCAAGGTCACTTGGCTCAGGAACGAGTCCGAGGAGATAGGGCAGTAGATCCTACTCAAGGCAGTGATTCTTTATCCCTTGTTTCCAAGAAAAATAGTTCTCTGAAGCTAGCCTAACAACAGAATGATGAAAATTGTGTTTAAGAGACATGATTAACCCCCTGTAAATGGAACTTTATCTCAGTTCAAGATTACAAAGCATGTATAATCCCCCAATAATGAATGCAAAAAAGCATAAAAAGAAACCTATCCTTCACATGAAAAACATAGTGGATGATAGATGCACTTCAAATAGAGTCTAAAAACTCCAAATCACATCTCTATATGCCACCAACATGCATAGGATATAAGGCTATATGAGAGCTCTCTACCTGAAATTTTAAACATAGACCTATCAAATATAAACAACAACATGCAAATTAATTTCTCAAATCAGCCTCCCCTTAGGTGGATTCGGATGCGTCTTCAACAGAAAATCGGGCTTAAATCAACCTACTCAATGAGAGAAAAATCACCCGGAAAAAGAATGATGGGAGTCGACTTCTGCAGCAGCAATTTTGAGCACCAAACAGAGATTTGCAACAGTTAAAGAAAATTGTTCACCATCCTGGCTTGAAACTATCTCCAACAAAGCTCTGATACCATGTAGAATTTTCAGCTAAACCTGCAAAAGTCAGGATTGATCTAGGAAGATAAATAATCAAGCACAGAAGAAAAAATTTGCACAATCTGATTTCATTCTTATTCAAATTCAGAATGCAATATTTACATATAAATAACCACCGTAGGAGAAGACTTCAGGAGTGAAAAAAGGGGAAAGCATTAGTTAGCTTATGATTAACAAGAGTTAACAGATGAAGAGCAGTAGTAAACTGCAGATTAGCTGCAAATAGTTAACTGCATATTAGCTTCAATCTGTCTGCTAAACAAACCCCTTGCTGCAGTTACCTTAACAACAGTTGCATCCATCTAACAGTTTCTAGTGAATTAAATATTCAGGAATCCGTGTTGACTTATTTTTGCTCTATCCAGTTATCAACAGAAATAAATTTTTGAGTGAAATTCAACAAAGCATTTTCTTCATTCTCGGAATTGATTGGTATTAAAATTTTCTCTGTTTGTTAATAAATTCATGTGTGTATGATTTAGTGTATACTAATAATGAAACATTTACCACTTTCACTAAATGCAACCAACTGGTGTCCAGTTAGATCATTTAACCTTTATTATTAGCGCATGTTATTTTTAAGAATCTAGATTTCTTCTTAGACTTCACCTCAAAGAACTCCATAAATTATATAAAATGAGGAAAAAATGTACTATTTTTTTTCTTGTTTTTTTGTTTCTGGACCTCGACTTTTAGCTAATTACATCGATTTTTTTATACTCGCATTTTATTTCTCGAAACTATTTTGTAAATAGTTAAATCAGTCTCCTGAAGTTTTTAGTTGTCGAGCAACAGGATTGGTGCTCGTTTAAAGAAAAAGAGACATATTGGAAAAGAAGATCTTGCATTGAAATATAATAGAGAGACAAATTAGTGATTATAATTTATTTATTAAGAGATACTTTATTTTCATATTAAGAGGGTTAGTATACCGTAGCTTTAACTTAAGATAAGAAAAAAACATAAAGACCATACTATCATATCTTGTGGATTAGTACATAGTCGTATTTATGGAAACGATGTGAATTATTAATAAAGCGTAAAAATAAAGAATGGTACTCTTTACAACGCAATTTTTGTAAACTTTATTTCATTGGAAAAGAAATTGAATGTTTCTGTTTATAATGTGATCTGTGAACACTGAAAAATTATAAAAATTTATTGTAGAAACCATTTCTTTGTATATATTCGAACTTATCAAATTGCTAAAAAAAAAAATAGAATATTAAATTGCAAAATAATATTTGTTTGATAATATACGGAGTTGAAGATTCCCTCATTTTGTAATATGAAAATGGAGGAATATTGTTTATTGTGTTTAATCGAAGGAAAACTCCTTTTAACCGACGTTTATGTTTCATTGCTTTATATGTGTAAGTGCTTTGGTTTAATTAATTTATTTTGTCGAAGTGTTTTATTTCAAGTATAAGATTCTTGTTGGAATAAATTTAATTCTTTTTCCAAAAATAAAATAGAATGTATTTAATTTTTAAAAATATCTTTTTAAAATTATGTTGTATCATGTGTGAACCTTTCTTATTCAATGTGGGGTTTGTGTCTTTGACCTAGCCAACAATTATTGTTTGATGAGGGGATGTTTCCTAATGAGGCCACTTGATTACGCTCGAAGATGGCCATTCAACTATGCGAAGACATGGTTTTTAACAATTACCGTTGAATGGTTATGCTTATTTCACTTGTATCTTTGTGACACTTTCATGTTTTTTTCCTCCTTGCATTTGATTTTTATAAATAATACTTGAGATTCTTGTATTTTTGCATAACATTGTTATAGCCAAAGTTTAGACACATAGAGACTAGAAAATTAATTTCTACTCCTTTGGAGGGTGCGACGTTCAAAACATAGCAATTAAGACAAGGGTAAGAGTTTCAAAGGATCTCGGTTTGTTGTAGACGTTTTGCATTGTAGGTATCCTAGGCCCTTAAAACTTGCCATTGTAGAAATTGTTGGAGCTTGACTTTGTTTACTACCATGGACTTTCATGTAACTTTCTTAATTTCGTAACTCCCACATTTGATACACACAGATACAACACTTAAAATACTAGAATAATTTTTTTGACCTACATTGTAGTACACATGACACTGCAAGAGATCACTTAGGATATTGTATGACACATGATATGTTAACACAAACATTAACCCACAAAGAAAACATGAAAACACATGATGCACATCAAGGCAATTTTTATTCACCAATATCAAGGCACAACATAACGATTCACCTACAATATTAAATTATAGATAGGGTACTCCCACAACATGATATTTTTAGGATTATGCATTGGTTACAATCTTGTTTCATTTTTATCTTAATATCTAGAAGGGCTCATACTATGTGAATAATACATTCCTTTTCTTTTGCTAGATTTCCTTTATATAATTTAACATTTACTTATGGTGTATCTCATCAAATAAGGATCATCTACATTATTTCAATTACTTGTTTAATTCACTCATTCGTTAATAGGGTATTTTTTTACACATAAGGATACAAGGTGTTATCCTAGGAGTCACTCCTAAGGCATACTTCTTGATATTATATCATACCTCTATTACACAACGGAACAAATGTAAGTCCAAAGAATGGTTTTAAGGATTTAGGGTTGAGCTTCCTTCTATCAATTATAAATTGATAGTTGATTTAGTACATAAGAAGGATTATATGAAATAGGTTTTCTATCCATAGCGAGATGGTTTAATCCCATTACAATGAAAATAATGTTTCAATTTCCCATGGAATAACATCCCACAATTTCACTTACCAAGGCCAAGAATTATTTATAAGTTTACTATAGTTATGCTCCAAAAATTAGTTAAGGATTTGAAGGCTCTAAACATGGAATCATACTTCCTTATTTTCATCTCAGTATAGATTAGGTTTCCTAAGTATCATTTAAATTATGACTTAAAAGGTTTTATTTACCGCTAACTAGGTTCATATACCTTTCGTAATAAATTATGTCACCTATTATTAAGAGGGGTATTTTTATCCTCATGAGACTACTATTCCTCACCTTAAGGGATTTTCTCTAAGAACATCATCACATAGTTTCACATCAGACATCCATTACCTAATAGGACTAATGGGAGAGAAAGATGGAGTAGTTCATCATCTTAAGGGGTTAGGTTTCTATTGATGTGTAATCACAACACCCCTGAAGGCTCTAAACATGGAAGCATACTTCCTTATTTCCTAAGTATCATTTAAATTCTGACTTAAAAGGTTTTATTTATCGCTAACTAGGTTCATATACCTTTCGTAATAAATTATGTCACCTATTATTAAGAGGGGTATTTGTATCCTCATGAGACTACTATTCCTCATCTTAAGGGATTTTTCTCTAAGAACATCATCACATAGTTTCACATCGACATCCATTACCTAATAGGACTAATGGGAGAGAAAGATGGGGTAGTTCATCGTCTTAAGGGGTTAGGTTTCTATTGATGCGTTATCACAACACCCCGATTGTTTACAACTTAAAATATTGAAAGCTGTCAAAGTGTGATTGCATAACATGAAGGTTTTCCCAAAGTGTGGGACTTTGTCATCTGGAAATCTCTCTGGATGGAGGCCGAATTCTTGTCCTATCCTAGTGCCAACTACTCCAAAGTGTAGAGAGTTACAGATCTCGACCCTAATCTAATATTTCCAAAAAGACAGAGATAAAGAAAATGCATGAAAATACAAACTTCTCTAAGGGAATGTGATGCACCAAGAAGGATATTGAACAACCTACATAATAAACACATCACTACCAAATCCTTGTAATAGAAATACAACAATACAAAAAAACCTTGCATGCAATGAAAAATCAAAAAGTTGTAATATAACACAGAAGAGGGTTTGAAGCATCCACAAATATGATTTTATTGCTCTCAAATTTGATACAATACATCACATTTAGGGCCAAAGACACTGATTTTGCATTACAATGTTCAATAGGGAGGTTCTAAATCTCCACAAATTGCTTAAAAACAAGAAAGAAGGGAGGGGAATATGCAAGTTTTTCCAAACTTTTGAAATGAGCCCCTCCTTACAATATATAGGACGAATGAGAGAAGGGAGAGAGAAGGAACTCGAAATATTTATTCAACCGCCCTAAAATACATTAAAATCACCTCCAACAATGATGGGTGCCCTTGAAAAACCCATACTTGTAGTTTTCCTTGTTGGAGAAGAAATGAAACCCATATCTCATCATTTTGGTAGGTGAGAAAACTAGAAACACCCTCTAAAATGGTAGAGTGCATTTCTTCATTTTTAAATACTTAGTCAAAATTTATGGCCATCTAAAGATGAGGGTACCATACTATAATAAATGTGGGTGGTTATCGGCCTCTTTTCGGACTCCAAATTGCATTGAATCCTCCTAAATCTGAAATTTCAAACTTCCAGACTCAAAACTTCAATTGGGCATTATGACTTGAGTTCATATTATTGTTCATCATTGAAGTTGGATTGAGAATTACAAAATGGAGTTTGGTCTTCAAACCATGTCACATGACACTATTCATTGCTTGAGCAAAAATTTTCAAAATTCGAGACTCAAGTCTGAAATTTAGACTTTGGGTTTCGAACCTTTTCCTTTTGGGTGTTCGGTTTTAGGATTTCGAGAGGGTTTTGAGTTTCATGGTTTCATGGATTAAGGTTTTGGGGTTTTGGGGTTTTTTTTTTCAGGGTTTGGGGTTTTGGGGTTTCGGGTTTCAAGGATTTGGGTTTCAGTTTCGAGTGTCCGATTATCCACTGGCACAAGAAACCTCCAAATCCCGAAAGCTCAAGTCTTAGGGTTTCGTAATTTTCTTCTCCTTTTCCATGCTTTTTCCATCGAGTCCCTGAATTCACCATTGGCCTACCTCTAAATGCCCTCACGTCTAAAGTTAAAATTTTAGACTTCGGAGCTTCTTCATTTCCCGAACTCCTTTGTAATTTTATCATCTTGCTTCAGTGATTTGCATGGTCTGAGCCTGAAACATGAACTCCCATGACTGAATCAATCCCTCATTTTTTTTCCGTGTAAGGTTGTGTTCACATAATCCTTTCCCACAGACTAGCTTAGTGACTTTAATTTCAATGTCATATTCCATGACACGAGTGATCCATCTTGCACGTTTCTCATTTAAATCCTTGTTCAAAAGGAAGTCCTTGACTCCCGCATGGGAAACTAGTAGTTGGATCTTGTTGTTAGAAACTAGGTGTTTGAACTTCTTTAAACTCCTGATTACTATGAGGACATGCTTCTTGATGAAGGAGTATCTCACTTCATAGTCCTCTAAACTTTCACTAAAGAAGGAAACTAGTCATTGAGATCCTTCTTTATTTTGCTAAATTAAAATCGTGGAAATCGTATCCGAATCGCCAAAGGCATGGAGCATGAAATTCTTAAAGAAGTATGGATTGACGAGAGTTGAAGCTTGAGATATAGGCTTGAAACTTTCTTTACCCTAAAATGTTCACTTAAATTCCAAGATCTTCTCGTAACATTAGCGTTATTGGCTTCATAAGAGTGGAAATGTTTGGTACAAACATGCAGAATTTTTTTGTCCTCGCTAAGAAGCTTTGGAGATCCTTCTTATGAATTGGCAATGACAATGCTCAAATTTCTTCAACTCTTTTTGGGTCAATTATCAACCCTCCTTTGACACAATGTGGCCTAGAATATTTCCTTTATGCACTAGAAATACAAATTTTTCGGGTTTAAAGAAACTTTGAATCTCTAGCAACTTTGAAATACTTGTCTCAGATGAAAGAGGTGATCTGTTATATTTTTGGAGAACACAATGATATCATCAAGATATACCAGAAATATTTTATTCATAAACCCCTTGAATTCCATGTCCATCTCCCTTTGGAAAGTGGATATAAAATTTGATAGTCTAAATGGCCTCTTTCGATAGGCATAGGTGTCCCACTATGTTGTGAAAGTTGTTTTAAACTGAACATCTTCTTTCACCATTATCTTATCGTACCCGAGTAGTCATCTAGGAGAGATAATCTCTTCAAACTAGATACCAGGTGTAAAATTTGTTCCATTGAAGGGAGTGGATAGTGGTCTTTGACAGATGCTTTGTTCAGGTCCTAAAAGTCCACGCATAACCTGATTTCTCCATTATTTTTCTTGACTCGTACCAAGTTTGTAACCCATCTTGAGTGCTTGATTGGAAATATAATACTTTCCTCTATCAGCTTGTTTAGCTCTTTCTTCATTAGAGGCTCAATGTGAGGGTTGACTGGTCTTTTCTTTTTCCTGATGGGCTTAGCATCTAGATCTAGTTCTATGGTATGTTATGCCAAATTTGGATTGAATCCTCATAGATCTTCATATCTCCAGATGAAGACATCCAAATACTCTTGAAAAATCTTTATGAAATATGATTTTTCATGTTGAGTGCTTACATATCCAATTTGGATTGTTTTACCTTCTCCTACCGAAATCGGTTATGAATCCTCCCTTTGACCTATATGTTGGCCTTCTCTTTACGAAATTGATCATTCAAGTTGAAGATGGAATCCAATGTCACTAGGCCTTTGGGAAGCTCATTGGTTTGTAGCTACACTATTTTATCCTCGTACTACTACTCCAATATCTCTCTATTCCTAGCTGAGAATTCTACCTCTTCTTGCAATAAATTGACGATTTGTTGATCATTCTCAAACACCTACCATATTTTGTTGTTATCTACGGAACTACGGCCTTACAATCACATTGATATGTGGCTGATATCTATGTCTTTTAATACTATCAACTACATCCAATTTTCCTCAATGGCGCGTAATCCTATCTCCATCTTCATTCTTCTTCCTAGGTATGGACTCAATATTGAAAGCTTCAAAGTCCTCAATTAAGTCCCATACCCTACTCTTATAACTCTTGAGTAGGTCATTCTTTAGAGCATGTTGTCCCTTGACTTGATTTATGATTAACTCGTTATACCCGAACACGTGTAAGTTCTTTATGCCTCTTTTCCTGGCCCAATGAAGTCCATGAATCAAAGCCTCATATTCAGCTGTGTTGTTTGAATAGGAAAGATGGAAATGAAAAGCTAAATAATACTTGATGTTCTTTGGTGAAACCAACATTTCATCTCCTCCAAAGAACTTTTTTTTCTTCTCAAACCATAACAAAAAGTTTTCATACTTCATTGTCATCCTTATTTTTGGCTTAATGATTTTAAGAATGGGTGAATTTTCTTCTTGTACACAATATACACCTAATTCTAATTCTTCCATTTCCTTGTACGGATTGAAAACATGCCTTTTGTTTTCCCATTCATCCGATTCAAATCTGGAATGCCGTCAATCTTATTATAAGTTTCTAGATCATTTGAACATTCTTCTTGATTAAAGGTCGAGTAATTTGTGTTGATTGGGCTAGGCACATGAGGCACGATGAGGAAATTTGAAATTGGCTTTGACCTAATTATATTTTTGGCTCCATACCTCATCCTAAAAAGCATGTGACACCAGTCCATAGATGGATATCCACCAATTTTGGCAGTGAATTCCCTTGATAAACATAGTGCAAAGAGTGGTGGTAAGTCAATTACAGACACATCATGCAAGAAAATGACATTTGGGAAATCATGTAGTATAAAAATTAACCCCTTGATGATCCCAATTGTTCTTACTATTGTTCCATCTAGCTCCATAACTCTTCTTAGCACTGGCTCATACTTTAGACCCAATTGATCTACTATTTTCTTCAAAGATCGCTACTTACTTTCCCCTGAATCAATCATGCAATTGTGTACCAAGTGGTTTATTACAATCAATGATACATAAAATGGTGGAGGATTCAAATTATTTCTTGGTTTACCCCCATCTTTGTGCATTTCATTGGAGATAACTTCCTCCTATCTTTGGTTTTTTCCATTTGAGGTAGACCATCGGCCATTGTAGCTTGCAAAAAATCTCGTTGTCCTAGGATTTCCAGTGACTCCCACATGGAAATGCTCACATGTGTTTTCTTCTTCTGATGTATGATGTTGAAAGGGGATGGATTATATTTTTGTTACTGCTTACTTGGCATAACCTTTTCTAGAGCTTGAATAGGCACATGTGTTTTTGTAATGGGTGCCTTAGGTTAATTTGATACCTTTGGGACTGCACTTGTCTTATCAGCACCTTGTTGCACGAGAGTGGGTTGAGAAACTACAAGGTTAGATGACTTTCCTTCCTCAATGTTCCTCTTCTTTGACTATGTATTGATAGCTACACCTTGTACAGGAGGTTGATTAACTCCAAAAAAGTCTTTTGTTTGCCAATTGACCAACATGGTTTCCATTGGAGGTGCCTCTTGATGAGTTTCTTGCTATGAATTCCCATCTCACTTCGTTCTTGGGATACACCGATGGTTTCCACCATTAGATCCCGATTCAGTGCACAATTCAAACATGATGATTTATTACAAGGTAGATTGTAGGGGTAACACCACTCGTACTCCTGTGACATGTTATTATGAGTCAGAACCAAGGCTCTTGATGTTGAAACTACATTTGTATCATGTGGCTAGAATGACCTGATAGCCCGTGGTTGTCCTTAGTTTTGATTTTGATTTGCAGCCTATGTTGGTGGTCTATTTTTCTGATATGGGGGCTAGCTTGATACTGATTTGGAGGTTAATACAACCTAGAACTTTGAGCTTGATGTCTCTTCATAGTCATTAGCTCATTTCCTAGGTTTTGTAGTTGTTCCATAACCTCATGTAGTTGCTTGGAAGTACTTGAAGAAGTAGAAGCCTCACTTTTGATTTGATTTCTTGAGGCTGGAACAAGATTCAACCGAGGTGTTTTACTAGTTGAAGGAGTTTCCATGTCTCGAAAAGAGAGGCATTGGTGGCCTTGGTGCTAGCTTACTAGCCTGAATTAAGTAGTTTTCAGCTTCATAGCTATGTTGTAGGCTCCTAGCAGCATTGTTCCTCCCATTAATTGGACCATCATAGCAATGTCAGAATTTGCAGCCTTCAAGAAGTAAAGGAATTCACATTCTATTTTTTGTCCGATAGTTATAAGAATCCTATCCCATTTGCATTGGAAATGGAAATTAAAATCTTCCATTTACACGTTAGGAGCCCTTTTGATTTTTGTCAATTGTTCCAATAAGGACATATTATCTTCCCTCTCTCTGAACTAGTTACGAAGAGCTGAAACAAATTGACTCCAATTCTAGATAGACCCTATTGTTAGGCTCTTAAACAATTGTAAGGCCTTACTCTTGAAAGATGAAGCCCACAATTTGATCATGTAACATTCGTTTCATTAATTTCATGAATCGAAAAGACATTTGCAATGTCTTGGATGTGGTCAATAGGTGGTATATGGTTTTCTCCGTGAAATAGGGAATTTTCTTTAGTACTACAATCGGAATTGGTTTTTTCACATTTAGGCCAGAGTGGACTACTTCCCATGAAGTTGACAAAGGGATTAGGTGGTCCCTAAAGTGGTTTTTGTTGTAGATGTGCCATTATGATTGGCCTAATAACCCTGATTTATTAGAGAAAAGATCTAATAGGTGGAGGTCTAGACAAAGTCCTATTAGGTGGATATGGTGATCTTTTTGGTATTCTTCCTCTCCTTCCTCTACCTGGTGATAATTGCAAATAGATAAATAGGCCCTCTGCTCTAGTATCAGACATAGTTTGAATTATTATCATGTACTTGGGTAACCTATGCCGCTATGCCATGAATTATATCCCTTTGGAGTCACCAGATGTGTTAGGAATCCTTAAAAGGCCAGGATTGTACTAACTCACACACCAAACTCAACAAAATTAGAATGTAAACATTGAAGGACCTATATATTTGATATTATGAAGATTGAAAATTGTTTTGAAATGACAGTCCCAAAAATTGAAAATGCAAGACCTTCAAATGTTTGAAACCCCGAAATCCAAAGTTTAGAGAACCCCAAAATCTCGAAACCTGAAATTCCAAAATCCTGAGATGTCCAAGTCCTCAAACTTTGAAACCCAAAATTCAAAAAAACTCTAAAATATTGAATTTTTTTTTTTGAAAAACTAAAAATACCCTTTTGAATATTAGCCTTTGATCTATCAACTGGTGAAATTTGTACTTGTTTTGAGGAAGTTAAGCCCTTGAAAATAAATTTCAAATTAAAGCCTCATAGGTGAAAGGTCTCGAAATTGAAACCTACAGTTTTTAAGTTTGAATTTCTAGAAAATGCCTTCAAATCTCAAGGAATGACTTCTTTTCCCACCAGGAATGCCAAAAATATTGATGCATAATCACAACACCCTTGATTGTTTACAACTCAACTTATTGAAACTGTTAGTGTGATTGCATAACATTGAGATTCTCCCAAAGTGTGGGACTTCCTAATCAAGAAAGCTCTCTAGATGAAGGTGACTTCTGTCCTATTCTAGTGCTAACTACTCCAAAGTGCAGATGGTTGCATATCTAATGTAATATTTCCAAGGAGAAAAATATAGAGAAAATGCATGAAAATAAAACCTACTCTAAGGGAAGGTGATGCACCAAAAAGGATGTTGAACAATCTGCAAAATAAAAAAAAAAAGACTACAAGAATCTTATAATGGAAACACAACAATTCACAATAACCTTGCATGCAATGAAAGATCATAAAGTTGCAATATAACACAGAAGATGGTTTGAAGCATCCACATATATGATTTTATTGCTCTCAAAGTTGATACAATACATCACATTTAGGGCCAAAAGCACATATTTTGCATTACAATGTTCAATAGGGAGGTTTGAAATCTCCACAAATATCTTACAAAAAGAAAGAAGGGATGTGCATATGCAAGTTTTTTCTACCTTTTGAAATGAGCCCCTCCTTACAATATATAGGAAGAATGAGAGAAGGGAGACAAAAGGAATTTGAAATATTTCTTCAACCACCCTAAAATGCATTACAATCACCAGCAACAATAATGGGTACCACTGGAAAACCCATACCTCCTTGTAATTTTCCTTGTTGGAGAAGAAAGTAAACCCATACCTCATCATTTTGGTAGGTGAGAAAACTGGAAACACCCTCTAAAATGGTAGACTATATTTCTTCATTTTAAAATACTTAGTCGAAAGTTATGGCCATCTAAAGATGAGGGTGCCATAAAGCAATAAATGTGGGTGGTTATCTGCTTCTTTTCGACTCGAATTATATCACATCCTTCGAAATCTAAAATTTCAGAATTTCAGGATTCAAAACTTTGGGCATTATGATTTCAGAGTTTGGATTACTATTCATCACTCAATTCTTCTTAAGAGTTCTGAAATGCCGATATGATGAAGTCCAAAATTTTGACTTTGGAGTTCGGACTCTAAAACCATGTTGTGTGAAACTATTCATCACTCGAGATAAAAGTTTAGAAATTATGAAACTCTAAAGTACTAAATTCAGATTTTGGGTTTCAAACCTTTTCCTTTTGAGGGTTCGAGTTATGGTATTTTGGGGTTTCACATTTCGGGGTTTTGGGGTTTTGGGGTTTTGGGGTAGTGGGTATTGGGGTTTCAGGGTTTCGGGATTTTTCGTTTTGGGTTTCGTGGTTTTTGGATCTGATTATCCTCTTGGCACATGAAATCTCTGAAATCTTGAAATCTCCAAGTCGAATTTTAGACTTCGAGAGTTTGAGACTATTCTTCTTCTTTTCCACGCTTGTTTCCGCTAAGTCCCCAAATTCACCTTTAGCCTACCTCGATTGCCCACACTGTGAAGTTAATTTAAAAATTTGGATATTCTTCATTTCCCAAACTTCTTTGTAACGTTTTCATCTTGCTTCGCTGATTTGCAGTCCCCTAACACCGAAATGTGAACTCCCATGATTGAATCGATCCCTCATTTTTTTCTCTATGCAAGGTCATGTTTGTGTAATTTTACCTAAGTGGAAAAATTTGATGACAGTTTCACATTAGATTTTTACACAATGTGTATCCCTATCCTCACCACTAAATGGTTTGAGCACATTATATGAGCAACCTAATTTTCAAATTTTTCCAACGGTAACTTTTTTCGGTTACATTTTTTTATTAAGTGTAAAAGAGGGTTGAGGGGTCCCTACCCCATTCTGATGAGTAGTAGTGGAGAAAAATATATATCAACGAGGAAAATGAAGGTTTTCTCTTCAAACGGAAACGTGGAACAAAAAACAAATTCAAAACAACAACACAAACAAACACAAAATTACACTATCCGTGAGACTTCTTCTCATCAGATCTAAGATGCGTCTTAAGGGATTTATTAAATTTCCCTCTCTTTCTTTTTCTCATAATAGAACAATCATCACCGTTGTTTGGATTTACATTTTCATTTGTGTGAACTGGTATACAAATTTCAATATTATTTTCACCCACCTGATTAAGGATAGGAAGATGAAGGGACAAATTCCCAATCTTGGTGCAAGGAATAGAATCCTTCTCTACGAGGTAGAGAAAGGAATGACAACCTCTTTCACAGGAACCACTTTTTCCTCATACGTGGATCCATCTTCAAACTTAGAATCTGAGTGACTGTTCACAACCAAATGGCTAGAATCAACATTCTTCCACCAAGAAGTTCGACTATTGGTATTTTTCTTCCCAAACTTACAATCCACCGCTAAGTGGCCAAGGGAAAATCAAGTCGACATCTGAAGGGGAAGCCTTCATAGTCAATGTTTTGAGTCCATATCCTATCCTCAACTTGAAGATCAACAAAAGCAGGGAAATCCTTTGAAGTGTTCATATCGACCAAGATGCGAGCATACATAGTATACTCATACAAGGTTGTCTTTGTGTCAATAGCCAATGTTTTACCTAAAGAATCCCCAATAGAGATTAAACATTTCTCACCCCAAAACTTGAGAGGCAAATATGGAAAATGAATCCACACAGGTTTGATCTGGAAATTTTTAGTAACATGGTTGAAAAGAGGGAACCATGGCTTCATAAGAAAGAAATGGTTTTGAAAATCCCATAATCTATCAAAAATCATATCTTTATAGCATAAGCGATAAGAATGTCAAAGACAACAATGAAGAAACCTCTAGTTTTGGGGTAAATGTCAACTTTACCTTCCATTGGTAGCTTCAATGAAAATAGATCCATTTATGGAGTGCAGAAGACCCAAGAAAATCTTGTTAAATCTCCATATAAAGGAATTTTACTTGAAATAATCCTCATATTTCAAGACTTTTGCTCCAAAACTTACTAAATGAGATGTTTTAACATATATCATAGGCTTAACCTGTAGTCTAGTAGAGGTTTTAGCCACATCAAGGAAGCTCTTGAATCTATCCATACCTAGCTTTCACCCCATATCTCGTGTCCCCCAAACCATCAATACCCACTTAGAGAAGAGAAGGGGAAAACATAGTATCTGCAGCATGGACGTGGTCCGAGAAAATGGGACCTAGGGTACCTTGTGTCTAATAAAATCTACCTTGGACCACCGTGAGTATGCTGCAACAAAGATACGGATGGTTAAAACCAGCTTTCGAGATTTCAATAGGACCACTGCGCTCAGATCTACCACTTTGCCCATATTTGCGAGAAGGGTTTTGTAAAGATCCGGCCCATTGCGAAATGTCAATAAATTAATGTGTTGCAAATATTTGGTTACATTTTCACCAACTAATCATAACTTAATATGTTTCTAAGTTTCATTATAAATCCTTAGTATTGCATCATTAAACCTAAACTATAAATGAGATTGGGTATCAAGTTTATTTATGATCCAAACTCTTAAAGGTGACTTTCAAGGTTAGTTAGCGATCTTCACCACTCAACAATAATGTTGGTATAAGAGGATGTTACACTAAGTTTAATATTGGTTCCTAAGGTATACTACCTTAAGAGAATAAATTCCCCTTACTACAGACACGATTACCATTATTTAAAGGGAACCACATACTCTAGATAATGTTTGACCAAGTTGTTACTAACTTTCGGGTTCACGACGATGTTCCTAAGCATATAGGCTATAACAAGAAATTCAAACTTGGGATCATAGTTACTTAATATAGAAGGTAATATCAAGTGTAAAGATTTAATTTCATTCTAAGGTTTTAATTTCATATGCTACAAGAATCACATAGGAAGAATACATATGCACAAATTTATACTAGGGTTGGTTGTTTCATTTAGATTTCTTTATTACATTTTCAAGGTAAGGAAAACAACACACTAATTATTTAATCATCAATTTCACACTAGAATTGCACTATAAGATATTAAATTCAATTTCATTTAACACATATATTCAAACTTTACAATAAAAATTTTTGGGATCAAAATAACACCCATGTTTAGATGAACATTTCCCTTAAACACTAGCATCTTAAAAATATTACAAAACTTCAATAATAAACCTTTCAATACTTTACAAAATGTTGAATTATCCTCTACAATCTGATTTTGCATGTATGTCCAATACCCTTTTTTACCATACATAAATTTGAGTCAAAAGACACCTATAGTTAAATGCACATTTCCCAAAGCACCCTAAAACTAGCATCTCATACATACTACCAAACTACAATAATAAGTCTTTCAATACATTACAAAAATTTGGTTCAACCTCTACAATTACATTGTTTCAAATATAAATTACAATAATACACAATGAATTACAACCACGTTGTTTCGCCATCTTACTTGCATCCTACAAAACCATGTGAGCATGAAATCAACAATAAATCGTTGGCATGGCATCCACCTAAATCTAGCATAATTAACGTTATTGGTTTTCCATTTACATGATGATAAAAATACACATGCAACAAGAGAGGGTTAGGGGCATATATTTATTTCATTTCATTTCTTAACTAAGGGAGGAGAGAGAAAGAGATAGGGAAGAGAGAGAAACACTATTTTCCCAAAATTCAAATTTCACATCCCAAGCCACAATATAGTGTTTCAAACAATTTTTACAAGTGTTAATAAGTTTCCATGATGGTTTCTAGCTTGACTAGCCCTATAACTTTCTTTTACATTTTCCTGCTAGTTGCAAAAATGCCCAATTTTGGCTTGGAGGGTAAAAAAGTGTGTTCAAAACTTGTCTTCCAATAAGAAATTTCACTACTGGACGAATTGCTACGTGTCCACCTATATACGAAGAATCCACAAATATCGACGGAATCTAGAACTAGCAAATGTTGTACAATTGGTGAATTGTTTTCTGGAAGCACAGGTCATAATCGGCCAAGTTTGATCTAGTCAAACAGTGATCGGAGGCCTATGAAACTCCTTTGTCAAATTAAAAAGGAATTTTATTTTCCCAAACCGAAGGTTCCAAAAAATTTTGTACTAAAAATATTAGAGGTTTACAAAGGTGGACAATCATTTCATTGTTCAAGGCCCACACGGCGAGCCAATACGAAACCCAACTTTTAAAATTTTTACTTCCTAAAAGTTAAAATTGGGGTAACAAGGCTACTAGAGGGTGGCGAAGATGCACAAACTATCAAATTAGGTCGATCTAATGCTTGACGTGACTCTCTACATAACAAGGAACACATACGATGCCTGACATCTCTTTGATGGGGCTCGAGTGTTGTTTACAAGTATCTAGAAATTGTGTATTTCTAACTATGTAAGGTAGAAAAATATGGTTGTTTCTATTAACTCGTATAGCTCTCTCCAAAGTCAATGGACAAGAGTACAAAAGTTTGACATCCTAGGTTTAGCAATAGATGATGTTCGCTCACGATGCGGTCAAGGGTCAAATTGTAAATAAGTAAAAAAATCATGAGATGTTATTTATTTATTGCTCTATCCGTCTGGTTAAAATATTCAATTGTTTGACTATCTAATAGTTTAATAGTTTTAGTTTATTTCAAATGAATAACCAAATTATATGAAAATTATAAGAGATAAAGGTAAGGATATCATGCCTTGAAATATCGGTGTCCATTTAGTGCAAGTGGTGTTCCGGTGGGTTTGTACTTGCATCTGTTGAGACCACCATTCATTGTTGCATCTTTCCAAACAATTTACATGCAACCCCAAGCTATTATCAATGCAGTTAAGTAACAAGTCCAGCACAAGACCATATGTCTACAATCAGCATTGTCTCTGAAAATACTTTTTTCCTTCGTCTTTATTTTTTTTGGGGGGGATTTTGTCAAACAATGGAAATGCTTTGCCTATGCATCCATATTTTGAAACATATCTACTAGGAATTTCTAATTACAACATATGGAAAAATACCCTTCTATTCACCATTTGTTTTGGTATAAGTCTATGCCCTGGGTTTTGTCACTGGGAAAGAACAAGCTACATGGGTCTATGCCTGGTTCCTTGAACAATCTCAGAAATTTTGTGAGGCTGGATTTGTCTTACAATGCATTGAGTGGCACCATTCCAATGTTAGGTGGGATAATAAATATTTATAGCTTGGATTTTAGTTATAATAGGCTTGCGGGTGTTATTCCATCACAACTCCGCGTGTCTCTCTCGTAGCTTACATTAAACTCCAATTTTTTTGACAAGGACCTTTCCCGCAAGCTTGATTGGTCTCATAGGATTGGGCTTCATACCTAATTCAACCATTTTCTGAAGGATCTCTTTGGCTTCATGAATTTTTCCTTATTTGCAATATGCTTCAATCATAACATCCAAAATGTCTGAGTCAACATTCACCCAATTGTAAATATTTATCTCTCTATACACATCTAAGGCCAGTTGGGTCAATTTCAATAACTTCAGCCAGGCAATTTAAGAGGTAAGAGAAAGCACATGAGTTGATATGTTATAGGGTGCAATGGCACCATCCACGTCACCTGCTCAGAAGTATTCCTGAACGAGGAGATAATAGAGAGGACCCTCCAAGTTAACATCTAGGAAAGACACTGTGTTTGAATAGGCATGAACGAACCAACATAGAGAATAAATCCCTATACGTCTAAAAGAGATGACCACCATATCCCTTCTGAAGGGTGAATAAATTAAAGAAGGAGAATGTGAGCTTGGCCTCTTTCTCCAATCTAGGAAGATGGGTTGTATTTCTCTGAATCAATGGAAGCAGTCTAACCACATCTTCTGTCTTAAAAGAGGGTTTTCTTCTGTATTCCAATGCAATGTGTGGAGGAACACTCGAAGAATTTAGAAACTGTTGAAACGTAGAATTATTCACATATGATAACATTCCTCTATCTTTTATGCTTTTATGGATGTCCATACCCTGTTCCAGAGCTCGTGTTTTGACACAAGACACAAGTGCGTAGGCAAATGTCAACTGATCAGGTTGGAGACATGTTTGTTGCATAGGTGAAACGGTGTGGCTGTCTCGTGAGGAACCCATGTCTATTGTAGACTGATATAACCACATTCCATGAGAAGCTATCTTGTTCTTTCATTTGGTCAAACACTAAAGCAACGCAAATGTTCCGTGAGTTTACCATGCAACAACTATCTAATTACTGCTAAAATTTGCAACATTTGCTTGGGTTCCACCATGGTGAAAGGTCTTTGGATCTCCAATAAATCACTTTGATTGTTATGCAAGTAAAATGACACGTCTGAAAGGGCGGTCATGCTTTGCACAAGTTCCTGTTACACGTGTACATGCCTTCACATGGGGTCTATAATATCCTCCAATTACTCTCAATAAACTCCTTCCATTTAAGAAAGAAATTGATTACATTTTACTATTATTTAATTGTGGCATTACAATTTCAGATAGTAGGTATACATTCTAGAGGATTTGGTTTGGTTTGCGACTCAACAAAAGATGCACTAAAACACCAGCGTCCTCAAAAGATAAAAAAAGAGGGTATTTTTGTGGAGAAGATGAATTTAGAAATTTGAAAAGAAACTTCAAATATATAAAAAGTTTATAAATTACTTGTTTATATATTAACGTGTACTAGTGTATGCTATGAAATATGTATATGGATGCTAGAAACAAATATGGAGTTTTTGTGTGTGTAGTGTAGCAAATGTGTTTTTTGGTAATTTTAATTTCTTGATAAACATAAAAACAAAAAAATCAGCATATATGAAACTGTAACTTTGAAGAGTTGGTCGTTAATTTTAATGCAAAGAAAAAATAATTTTTCACAAAAAAATTGAAGTATCGTATATTGTTCTCATGTGTTGTTTGTGTAATTTTGATGATCATTTACATCATTTTGAAACCAATACACAGTTACACTAACGAGGATAATGTTTAGATACGAATGGAATGCATTGTTTTAGAAACATATATTTTGATCGAAAACCTATTTTTTCATTTTCACAATTGGAAATGTTTTCTTTCTTGGTGTTGTCATTACTTTCCACAAACACTTTTAAAAACGGTACAATGTATATGATTCATACCTGTGTTAGTTCCCAAAATAATATCTTTTAAACATTTTATTATAAATGGATGATTATATATGTCATTTATTTCATTCTATTCCACACTACATGGTGCTCTTATTGTTAGTGATTTTTAACTATTGTTAGATAGGTGGATATTGAATATTTCATGCAAATTTGTATTATTTTTCCAATCGATTTATATAAAGTAAAAAATTGATATGAAATCAAAAAAAAATTATAGATGAGTTGAATGAAATGTTAAATAAACATTCAATATTTGTAACAAGATATTTTATTCATTTTCTAAAATATTAGGTTTATCCATTCTTGATTCTTCGTATTATCAAGAAATACTTACACAAATTGTAAAAATTACATTGCTTCTGTTGAAATTTCTCACACATTAGCCATGATGTGCGAGATGAAAAATAATAAAATTTGTTTCTCATATTAGAAGGGTTATGTGTTGATCATGTTTGGTTAATCAAAGAAAAAGTGGGTATATAAATATTTCAGGTTACTCATTTTCGGGGGTAGATTGTGAAACACACAATTAGTAGTAGTTAGGCAACGCTTTTCCAAAATGTTTATCACTCACATAAAATGTTATTCCAACATTCATCTTCGTCATTATCATGCAACATCCTTTTGAAAATGATACAAGGTGGTGACAAAGAATCGAATAACATCGAATATCATAAAAGAACACATTGGGATAGTAAAGCATTCACTTGAAGTTGTTATCCATTTTTACATCCCCTTCCAAAATGGATCAACCTACACGTCTGGGAATTGATAGTTAATGGGATAAGTTTACAAGGTATCTCTTGGCGAAGGTTTTGAGAGACATTCACATTAATGGTCGAACTGGAAAAATGTATGGATTTTCACCTTATTGTCGTGCGATAGCCACCTTTACCTAGTCACATGAGAACCACCTCTCCTATTTCACGACAACCACCTCTCCTTTCGTGCGACAACCACCTTTATTGTCACGTAATAACCAACATTCCTCTTGTGCGAAAACAACCTCTCTTGTCATGTGACAACCAACTTTCTTGTCGCGTGAAAACCATATCTTATGTCATGCAACAACCACCTCTCCTATTGCATGACAACCACCTTTCCTGTCACGCAACAACCACCTTTCTGTCATGCGACAACTATCTCTCCTATCGCACGATAACCTCCTTTCTTGTCATGTGATTACCACCTTTCCTCTTGTGTGAAAAACACCTTGCCTATCACATGAAAACCACCTTTTCTATCATGTGAAAACCACCTTTCCTTTCGTGCGACAACCACCTCTCATGTCACACGAAAAACACATATCATGTTGTGTGACAACCACCTTTCTCGTCGCGCGATAACCACCTTTCCTATCATGCAACAACCACCTCTCTTGTCACATGACAACGATCTCTCCTATCACACAACAACCACCTCTCCTGTCACATGATAACCACCTCTCTTGTCACATGACAACCACCGCTTTGTCATGTGATAACCACCTTTCATGTTGCATGACAACTATTTCTCCACGCGCAACACCATTTCTTCTTGTCACACAAAAATTATTCTCCTCATCTGAAGTGACTCTTCCTTTCATGTCGTGCATCAACTAGTCGTTTTCATTAGGAAAAAGAAGAGTTTTAGATACGGCCAGACATTAATGATATCGTATAAGGTATCTCAACAACCAAATTAATGAGGTATGGCACCCCTGTTTGCCGTGCAAGAAAAGTAAAACTGAAAAGTGAACCATCATAGCTTCCCATACCTATGTACATGTATTTAATGAAGGATCTTGGTTTATATCTCCTTTTCTCTATATATATGTAAATTCCCTTCATTTGAAGGAGGGATATTTAAAAAATTTAACAGAAATATGCCAAAATTGTTCCAAGCACTTTTGTGAGTTGCTGGCCTCAAATTTATGCATTTCATGAAGGATTCTTGCCTTGTGCCTATACTCTAATGGATTTTGCATCATTTTCAGCAATAAAATTATGTTTTTGGCTCTTCTTTCCCTCACTTGATTTATATTGCATTTCTTGCCTTCTAATATATTTTGTAGGTATATTGTACATATTGTGTTCCACAGGCTTAAATTTGGTGTGCTCCACGAGATTGGAGGTTTGAATTTGTTTTCGGACTATGGCATTTTTTCTACCCTCTTCATCCCCATTCCCCTCCTCTTTCAGTCACTAGGAATCTCTCTAGTATTGTTTTGGTGTTATCGCCTCCCTGAGTTTAGGATTTACATTTGTGTCTTTCTCTTCCCCTGGTCCCTTGGAATTGATAGTTTAGGAGTAGATTAGCATTAGAATATGACAAGAACCAACCTTCTCTAGAGGTTTGTCTCAATTTCAAGGGTCCTACACCTTGAGACAATCCCATGTTAGTCAAAAGTAAGGTTTTGTAATGTGCAAATCCTAGGGTGCTACTTTTCCGACATAACAGTTCTAACACACCTGTGGGACCAAGTCAATATTTCATTTTTATCAAGATTGGGTGTGTGTATTGGTGAAATTATAGCCTTTGGAGGCTCTGCAACAACACATCTGGCGACTCTATCACTCAAATCTAGTGGTTCCAAAGTAGCCCAAGTTTATCAAGTTCATGAGAAGAATCCAAACAAGGTCAAGAACTAGATAAGAGGGGATATTTTTATATCTACACTTATCCTCGAGATAGATAAAGGAGGGGAGAAGAGCTCAAATGCCTCCATCTCCACCGAATAAAAACTTAACCAAACCTCCACCTAGAAGGCCTTTTATTCAATCAACTAGAGTTCTTCGACCAATCAAGATGGCACAACCCAATCCCTATGTCAACTTCATTGGAAGCAACCCACTTGCTCTCAATGCATGAATCCATTTCCAATTACCACATTGAATAAAATCCCATTTTTGTTGGAGTGAAGCAAACAACTCCAAGTGACCACATCCAAGATATTGCAAATGTATGTGCAATTCATGAAATTGCTAAAATGGACATTGTTGTTAAGTTGTTGGCATCCTCCTTTAAGGGTAAAGCTTTAAAATGGTTCATGATTCTAATAGTAGGACCTATCTTGAAGAGGGACCATTTGTGTACAGCTCTTCATAATCAATTTAGGGAAAAGGGAGATATTTTTTCTTTATTGGAACAATTGACAACAATTAAGAGGGTCATTAGTGAAAAGTTGACCGATTTCTACTTTAGATTCGCAGTGGACATGCGATAGGATTCTAAAGGCCATGAAACCATAAGTTGAAGGTGTCTTTTTACACTTCCTTAAATCTTTAAATTCTGATATTGCTATGATGATTCAATCCATGGGAGGTATAACTTTACCTGCTTTGTATAACATCACTATTAGAGCTGAAAATTACTTGATTCAAGCCGGTAAACTTGCACATAGGATGCCTATGCCTCTCTATCTAGAAATAGCATCCCTAAGGACTAGTCAGACACCTACATTAGCTCCTATCCTTGTTCCAAGAAATAAGAGTTTGACTGAAGCTTCCACCTCATCTTCTAGTACCTCAAGTGAGCTCCAAGAAGTCATGAAGCAGCTACAAAACTTGGGCAATGAGTTGGTGACACTTAAGAGGCAGCAAGCTCAAAATTTCAGATCATATCAACCTCAAACCCAACCTAATATGCCTTTGTATCAGCCTAAAAGACCACCAGTTCAAACTGAAAATCAGAACCAAGTCAAACCTCCTACTAATAGGCCATTTCAGCCTTACAATCCTAGTGTTGCATCCACCTCTAGAGCCTTGGTTCTAGTAAAAAATAACATGGCTCAAGAATATGATTAGTGCTTCCCATGCAATCAACCTCATAACTAGTCAATGTGTTTCAATGGTTCTTTGAATCAAGATCTTATGGTGCAATCAATGGGTGTGGAACAAGAGACATGCTAAGGAGGAAATCAACAATAGGAAGTTACTCAAGAAGCAAATTTGAATGAAACCACACTTGTCAGTTTGAAGGCTGAATATTTCTATGGTATAAATCAAGACCCTTCTCAAAGTGTAGAATCCAATACATGGTCCCAGAAAAGGAATATGGGAGAGGAAAAATCATCCAATCGAGATGATCCACCTTTCTCTATCACTCAACAAGGTATTGGTAATCAAATTATAGACACGAATGTGCAAGTTCAACCCAAGTCACATGCTAGACCAGATCAAATACCGATTGCGACAACCCATGTGCAGGAGAATATTGTGCAAGGTAATTGGTAGAAAAATATAACTCATCTCCATTCAACATCATTGAGAAGATGAAGAAAATGAATGTAAACATCTCAATGTGGGAGTCATTAGCTATCAGCACAATGAGACTTATTTCAAGCTACTATGGTGAATTGGTCGAGTATCAAATCAATCCCTTAATCAACAAGAAAAGGTGGTTAAAAATGTGGCTCAGCAAAGAGAAAATCAAGGTGACCAACAAAAAAAAATTGAAGTCTCCACCATTTTATATCTCATTTATCATTGGAGATAAGTTGGTACATAATTGCATGATTGATTCGGGAGCAAGTAGCTTAGTCATGCTGAAACAAATAGATCACCCACTGGGTCCTTAATACAAATTAATTTCAAGAGGTGTGGTTCAATGGGATGGGAAAATGATAAAAATGGTGGGAGTAATCAAAGGTTTGAGCCTCATATTACATGCATGTCCCAATGTGGTCATCTTGCAAGATGTATCAGTCATAGACTTGCCACCACTCTTTGCATTATGTTTGTCCAGAGACTTCACCACTAAAATTGGAGGCTATTTGTCTTCTAATTGGTCACACATGTTATTCAAAACAAGGTATGGAGATAAGGATACAATTATATCTGAGCCTATTGCAAACTTTCATATTGAGCCTCATACACCGAGTCCAATCAATGTGAATTGTTCAATATTTGATCAAGAGGATTATCCAAGCACCCATGAAATAGATACCAAGGTCGGATGCATTCCATACTTGACTCTTGATGAATGGGAAAAAAAGACATGCTTTTGACCCTTACAAGGAAATGGAAGAAGCTGAATTGGGAGTCTATTGTTTACATGAAGAGAATCAACCTCTCCCTAGCATTACCAAGCCAGATCAAAAAGATGATAATGAGGTATGGTAGTTATTCTTTGATGGCTCAAGGAGTAGACAAGGTGCAAGAGGAGGATCTATGCTCATTTCACCATAAGGTACAAAATATTACTCAACTTTTCATTTCCAGTTTTCTTGCTCAAACAACATAGTTGAGTATGAAGCCTTAATTCATGGATTGCATTGGGAAAGAAAGAGAGGTATTAAGAAATTACAAGTCTTTGGATACATCGACACTAAAATTTTCCTCCGTAATTTCTATTTCATTAATGTTTGTATTAGGAATAGGATTTTGTTAAGTAGAATTAGTAGTAGCGTCGATAGAAGATAACGGCGCCATCATGCTGTGCCGCCAATAATGTGGAGTACGGTAGCATGTCAAAGTACAATAGGAATGTTGTAAAAGTAAATATTTGTCGTAAGTGGTCCGGTAATGTTAAAATGTCAAAGTTTGGGTAATTAGAGAAGTAGGGTCTACATGATTAGGAATTAGAAATATTATATTGGTAATAAAGACAAGGAGTGAGGTCATAAATATTTTGTGTATTTTATTTGTAAAAATTCTAAAAATGTGGAACCCATGTAAAATGATAAGGTTTATCTTATCTTAATGAGATAAGCTTACATGTACTGAGATAAGAGTTAAGGTATGGAATATGATTCGTCAGTGTATTTCTTATCCTATCTTAGAGATAAGATGGATAAGCACTGGAAGTTCTATAAATAGAGGCCACCCCCTCATTTAGCATAGAAGGAAGTAGTGAGAAATATTGTAGGAAGTGTGTGAAGGAAGCCATCAGTTTAAAGGTGTGTTGAAGAAGCCATTAAGAGGTGTAATTGTAAAGTTTCTCCCATAGTCTTGGTGAAAGGCAAGTGAAGTCAATAACACTTGAAGTACCTCATGGGTGAGATTGTAATAGTTTCATGTTAATATTATAATTTATTTTGATATTTCAGATTTGTCATCATTTTGTCTTATCATAGTCGATGGTATTCTTGTGTTATGTTGTTGTTTTGTTTCCAGATTACTTCCACCAAACTAAAGGTTGTGCATTAGTAAATAATCATAGCACGAGGAGTTCGGTGAAGAATTATCATAGTGCCGGATTGGTGATGACATTTTGGTTCCGTTGCCAGGACCATTCCTCGTTGGTGGATTTTCTGGAGAGATATTCCCACTTAGTCAAAAATCAATTAGAGGGTAACCTTGTTTTTACTGTGCATAGTAGTTACCATGGTAAAGTAATTTTTGCCATGAATAGTAGTTACCATGGTAAAGTCATTTTTGCTGGAATAGTATTTACCACAGTAAAGTCACTTTTTACCATGAATAGTATTTACCGCAGTAACTTCACTTTTTACTGTGAATAGTGTTTACCACAGTAAAGTCAGTTTTTACATGATAAGTCAAGTTTTACCATAGTTTACCGTGGTCATTTCTATTTTACTGTAGAAAGGTGTAAAGTCACTTTCTAGTATAGTGATTCCAATTATTTGTACACATAAGTCTTGTTGATTGTACTTGTGAGTTGGTATTTCACGGTGGTTACTTTTGAAAATGGGAAAGATTCCTATTTTTTCAGCTCAATCTAATGAAGATGCTTCTTCTTTCATTCAAGAGTTTAAGCGATCTTGTATTTGTAATGGCCTTATAAGAAGGGAACAATGGACTGAATTTTTTCCTACCTTTTTGGATGGTTCAGCACTTAGGTGGTTTGAAACACTAGGTGATAATGTGAAAAATTCATGGGATTTATTAACTGAAAGTTTTCTTGAAGAATTTAGTGAACAACAGAAATATGCAGATCTCATGATCGAGATCACAAAGCTATCCCAAGGAGAGAAGGAGAAGATAAGGGATTATCATGCTTGTGTTCTAGAGCTAAGGAGGAAGCTTGATGCCCAGATCCGGAAGGAAGGACTAGCGGATGGGTTGATGAATGGCGTGGATAATCTCCTCAAGCACTTCATTCTTGGGATGAAGCCGAGAGATCGACAACGAGTGAAGTATGACCGCCCAGCTACCATTGAACAAGCAAAGGAGATTACAAGAAGGCAAGAAGAAATGATGGAAGAGGAGCCCAAAGAAATTGTTGCTAAGTAGAGCCTACACCAACACCTTTGGTCAGAATCCACAACCACTCCGGTGAGCACAAATATTTCTCCTAGTACATCTACCGAGTATGAAGATCCGCTCAAAAATATGGGTCGAGTTAACTATTAATCTTTTCAAGGAAAGGAATTTAGTTCTCGGGGAGGAGATAGAGGTCCAAAAGAAATATTTCTGAAGTTGTTTGTTATGGTTGTTATAAAAGGGTCATTATAAGTATAATTGTCGAGATAGAGCTTCTACATCGATAAAGGAGATAATGATAAAGGAAAAGCACTGTGAATTCTTTTGATGTAGTAGATAAGAGCAGAAATAATGAAGTAGATGTGTTTGTAACAAAAAAGAAAGAAAGAAAAAGATAATCAAGATGGAAATGATCCTAAGAAGATGAAAGAAGAAACTAGTAAGAAACATAGGAGAAGAAAGTTGGGTGTGCAGGATTTTCTGATTTCATAGGGGCAAGGACCATACTCCATCTTGGAAGATCTGTCCAAAAGGCCTGCAAATATTACATATGGTCAACTCTTGGCTATGTCTTCTGAGAAGAGGCGGGAGTTGCGAGGTGGACTCAATGCTCGAAGAAGGAAGGAGGTTGAGGTCCCTATTTTGGAGGCAGAGGCAGATCCCTATGCTCCACAAGCTGAGGTATTATGTAATGGTATTTCAATTCATGATGTCTTAGTTGATGGAGGTGCTGCAGTTAATGTAATGACCGAGTCTGTAATGAATATGTTGGGTTTAAAAATTGATCACCCTTCAACACTTATGTTAAGGTCATTAAATAAAGGAAAAACTAAACTAGAAGGTGTAGTTTCAAATGTGGCAATATCTGTTATGGGTGTGGTATGTGTGGTAGACTTTCAGGTGATGAAAAATGGTACTGTTGCGTACCCAATGCTGTTGGGAAGACCATGGCTAAGGAGAGTTCATGCAAGAAACTACTGGAATGAAGGTTTCATGACACTTGGACGTGGTAGAGAGAGGGTGAAGATAAATGTGATCCCTTGACATCATAAGGCAGAACCTGTGGATTCAAGTGATGAAACTGATGATTGGACATCCTCTGATTACTCTAGTACCAGTGAAGTGGACACTGAAGATGAAGAAAGCGAGGTGGATGTTTCAGTCATGGATATCCTTCTAGTCACACCAACTCATGACCCCATAAAATTATCTAAAGAAGAAGTTGATGATCGTCTCCAACAAATAAAGATTGGTGATGCTGTGATGGAGAGTGAGAAGGAATCCTACCTCCAGCTCTTTCAAAGGTACATACACCTATTCACTTTTGATTACAAGGAACTCCGTCAAGTAAGTTGGGTAGAACATTGTATTGAGCTGGTAGATGGTGCTAAGCCCATAAAGCAAATGCCATATAGAATGAATCCTAATTTTTCCAAGACTGTAAAAGAAGAAATAGATAAGTTGCTTGATGCAGGATTCATATTTGCTGTGGAGAATTCAGAATGGGTTTCTCCCATTGTGATCTCAATAAAAAAGAATGGGAAGCTACACATTTGTGTTGATTACAGGAAGCTCAATAAGGCAACAAAGAAGGATCATTACCCTCTTCCATTTTCAGATCAGATCTTGGACGAAGTAGTTGGCCAGGAGTGCTATAGTTTTTTGATGGATATAGTGGCTACAACCAAGTTCGTATAGCAGAAAGATCATCGAAGACCACGTTCACCACTCCTTGGGGAACGTTTGCTTATAGAGTTATGCCTTTTGGGTTGTGTAATGCTCCAGCAACATTCTAGCGTTTGATGAATAGGGTGTTCGAACCCTACATTGGGACCTTCATCAGAGTATTTCTGGATGATTTTTGCATCTATGGGAGCAAGTTGGACCACCTGCACCAAATGGAGACAACATTTCAAAGGTTAGATGAAGCACAAGCCTCACTAAACCCTACAAAGTGTGTCTTTGGATGTTCTAAAGGCGTTTTGTTAGGGCATGTTGTATCCAGAGATGGTATTGGTGCGATCACGATAAAGTTTCAAAATCAAAGATTTACCATTTCCTCTTAATAAAATTAAGTTGAGATCATTTTTAGGCCATGTGGGTTACTATAGAAGGTTCATCAAGAATTTCTCAAAGATTGCATAGCCACTAACCCAGTTCTTGAAGAAGGATGTTACTTATGAACCAGGAAATAAGGCGCATGAAGCTTTTGGACAATTGAAGGAAGCCCTGGTGTCTTCACCTGTTTTGAAGAATCCAGATTGGAGCAAGCCATTCATTGTGTACACTGATGCCTCAGATGTAGCACTAGGAAGTACTTTGAGCCAAAAGGATGAAAATGGGAATGAACATCCAATTTACTTTGGGAGCAGACAAATGAGCAGTGTTGAGGTAAATTATCTTGTAACTGAAAAAGAGGCTTTGGCTATCATTTTTTTGTAAATAAGTTTAGAAATTACTTGCTAGGGCAAAAATTTCTAGTTGTAACAGATCATTAGGCTCTAAAATATATTGTAAATAAGCCTAACCCATCAGGGAGGATAGCAAGATGGATAATTTTGCTACAAGAGTTTGAATTTGATATTATAGATAGGCCAGGAAAGAAGCATGTCAATGCAGATGCACTCTCTCGAGCCTATGATGGTTTAGGATCATCTTGTGATGATGATGATTTCCCCGATGTAGCATTGTTATCCCTTGACACAAACCCTAATGAATACATAGATATTTGGAATTATCGAATGAGTTCAAGTTTCGATGGTGCCAATGTAAAGACTAAGAGAAATATTACTCAAGCGATCGTCCATATTCTATTACGCATGGAGTATTATTTGAATAGGACACGATGGACAGATCAAGAGGCAGTTGGACGTGATCAAGGGAAGGAATTGCTAGAAGAATTCCACAATGGTACATGTGGAGGGCACTTCTCTGGACAACTTACAACAAGAAGGATCTTGGATGCAGGTTATCACTGGCCCACTCTTTTTAAAGATTGTTATAATTATTGTAAGACATGTGATATTTGTCAAACACATGGTAACCGTAAGACTTCATCAGCTCCATTATGTCCTATTCTTCCCCTTGGTCCCTTTGAAAAGTGGGGAATAGACATTGTAGGTCCACTTCCAACTACATCACGCCAAAATAAGTATATTGTAGTTGCCACAGATTATTTAACCAAGTGGGTTGAAGCTAGGCCATTGAAAAACTTCCATGGATGAAGTGGCAAGGTTCATGTATGAACGCATTGTCACCATATTTGGTTACCCATTAGAAATTGTAACAGATCAAGGAAGTCACTTCATTAATGAGGTGGTAGAAGCCCTAGTCAATAAGTTTTCTATTAAGCACAGGAAGGCAACAACATACAAGCCAAGCACAAATGGATAGGTGGAAGCGAACAAAGTTTGTGTTGTGTCAAATTCTAGCAAAGATGCAGCCTTGCGGTACATAAATGGGATAAAAGGATTCATGCAGCATTGTGGGCATAGAGGGCAACATCAAAGTCAATGAGGATACTCCCCATTTCGGTTGGCCTATGGCATTGATCCGATTCTTCCTATTGAGTTTGATATTCCCACTATGAGAGTTATGAAAAATGAAAGGATGGATGGATGAAAGTGATTGATAAAAGAAAAGTTGGTACATCTTCATTTCTTTGGAGGAAATGAGAGAAATAGCAAAGGATACAAGCCATAAGAAGAAAATGAAGAGAAGGAATACTTTGATCAAAAGATCCGGTGGTCTCCATTTCATGTGAATGACTTGGTTCTAGTATATATTCGAGATACAAAAAAAAAGATAGAGAAAATTTCTTCCAAAATGGATGGGGCCCTACAAAATAGCATTTGTGCATGAAAATGGTAACGTCTGATTTGGAGGAATTGGATGGCACTCCCATTACAAAATGGGTCAACCACGACAAGTTGAAGATTTTCCAAGCACGAGAATAGTCTACTCAGGATGGAGTAGAAGCTAGGAAGGGGGAAGATGTCGACACTAAAATTTTCCTCCGTAATTTCTATTTCATTAATGTATGTATTAGGAATATGATGTTGTTAAGTATAATTAGTAGTAGCGTCTGATAGAAGATAACGGTGCCATCAGTACAGTGCCGCCAATAATGTGGAGTACGGTAATAGTCAAAGTACAATAGGAATGTTGTAAAAATTAAATATTTGTCGTAAGTGGTCCGGTAATGTTAAAATGTCAAAGTTTGGGTAATTAGAGAAGTAGGGTCTACATGATTAGGAATTAGAAATATTATATTGGTAATAAAGACAAGGAGTGAGGTCATAAATATTTTGTGTATTTTATTTGTAAAAATTCTAAAAATGTGGAACCCATGTAAAATGATAAGGTTTATCTTATCTTAACAGATAAGCTTACATGTACAGATAAGAGTTAAGGTATGGAATATGATTCGTCAGAGTGGATTTCTTATCCTATCTTAGAGATAAGATGGATAAGCCTTGGAAGTTCTATAAATAGAGAGGCCACCCCCCTCATTTAGCATAGAAGGAAGTAGTGAGAAATATTGTAGGAAGTGTGCGAAGGAAGCCATCAGTTTAAAGGTGTGTTGAAGAAGCCATTAAGAGGTGTAATTGTAAAGTTTCTCCCATAGTATTCGTGAAAGGCAAGTGAAGTCAATAACACTTGAAGTACCTCATGGGTGAGATTATAACAGTTTCATGTTAATATTATAATTTATTTTGATATTTCAGATTTGTCATCATTCTGTCTTATCATAGTCGATGGTATTCTTGTGTTATGTTGTTGTTTTGTTTCCAGATTACATCCACCAAACTAAAGGCTATGTATTAGTAAATAATCATAGTGCCGGATTGGTGATGACAATACATCAAGCTAATTGTGAACCAAATTAGAGGAAAAATTCTACTAAGAATGATATGTTGAAGCACTACAAAAATCAGGTATGGCATCTCATTGAATATTTTCAAGATTTTAGAATCTATTTCATCCCAAGAAAGAAGAATGAAGCAAGATAGATTGGCAGCAATTGGGGAAGCATTTGATGTTGTAGAAAGTATCAAAAGTGAAAAATATCAGCCTCATATAAAATTGGTTGTAAGA
This sequence comes from Taxus wallichiana var. yunnanensis, assembly GCA_018340775.1. NCBI lineage: Eukaryota > Viridiplantae > Streptophyta > Pinopsida > Cupressales > Taxaceae > Taxus > Taxus wallichiana. The sequence goes on along the minus strand of CM031239.1, from coordinate 1,033,600,633 downwards.
CCAGTTATTCCCAATAACAATATAAGTTGGAAAGTCTTCGAGAATGATCAGAAAATTGTCAATTTTCTACAAGAAGAAGTTGAGTTCTCTACTAGAAACCAAGACAAGTTGGAGCAGCTATACCGTGACCAAGTGGTGAAGCGAGAACTAATAAATTATCAAAAGGTTGTGTGAATGTAAATTCAATATTCAATCCTAATCATCAATTCCAAAGGGAAAGAGAAAAAATTCAAGTCAAAGGCGATGACTCAGAGCCAATTTCAGATTGAAGAAATAACATTACTTCAAATTGGCAAGGTAAGCACTGAACAAGAAAAATCTGAATTTATAAAACTTTTCCAAGAATTTCTAGATGTGTTTTCTTGGAGCTATGAATATTTGAAAGGATTTAATCCTAAGATGGCACAACACACAATTGAACTAGATTCAGGAGCTAAACCCATCAAGAAAAAGCAAAGGCCAGTCAATCCTCATATCGAGCCTCTCATGAAAAGATAACTAAACAAATTCATTAAAACAAGCATCATGTTTCCAATCAAGCACTCTTGATGGGTTACAAATATGGTGCTAGTTAGGAAAAAGAACAAGGAAATCAAGTTATGTGTGGATTTTTGAGACTTGAATAGGGCCTCTCTCAATGACCACTACCCACTTCCTTCCATGGAGTAAATCCTGCAGGTTGTATCTAGTTCCAAAATGTTCTCTTTATTGTATGGCTACTCGAGCTATAATCCAATCATTGTGAAAGAATATGACGAGCTCAAGAAAAGCTTAACCACGAAGTGGGGCACATATTTTTATAGAAAGAGGTTATTTTACTATCAAATGCTAAAGCCACTTTCAAAAGGGTGATGGATATGGAATTCAAAGAACTGATCAATAAGTTAAGTCTTGTGTATCTAGATGATATTGTTGTATTCTCCAAGAACGCAGCAAGTCATCTCTTTCACCTCTGCCTAAGTATTCCAAACATGCACGGGTTTCAGAATGTCTCTGAATCGAGAAAGTGCATATTCTTAGCTCATGAAGGAAATCACTTAGGCCAAATTATGTCTAAGGAAGGGTTGGTAATTGATCCATAAAGTGTAGAAGCTATTCGAGCATTGTTATTTCTAAGTTATAAGAAGCCTCAACAAATCGTTTTGTGGAAAATTATTTTTTTTAGGAGATGGATTGTTGAAGGAAAATAAATATTTGATGATATAAAACAGGCCATTACACAAGCTCCAACCCTCATAAATCCATATTTATCGAAGGACTTCCTTTTATATGATTTTGGAAGCATGAAAGTAATATCCGCCATACTATTACAGCCAAATTGAGAAGGACTTGAGGAGCCTATCACATTCTTCAGCCAAAGCCTTCATGATTATGAGGTGAGATATTCATTCATTGAGAAGTATGTCCTTGTTGAGATTAAAGTCTAAAGAAATTAAGACATCTAGTGTCAAATAATAGAATTCATTAATTATTTTGACATGCTGGTGTCAAATATTTTCTTTTGAACAAGGACCTTAATGAAAAGAGAGTTGGGTGGATAACAAAGGTCATGGAGAATGATATTGATATAAATGTGACCAAATTAGTTAGGGGAAAAGGGTTATGTGAGCAGCTAGCTTCTAACCAACATGTTGAATCAAGAGAGGAGGAAAAAGTTGTTATGATGTTGTAAGATAATCAAGAACAGACTATAGGTGGCATACCCATTCCTTATTGGAATAAGGATATTGTATAGTTTCTTCAAACATGTCAAAGTCCTCAGGGATTGAGTAAATCCAAAAGGAGATATTTCAGACTCATTGAATCTCATATGTTCTTGTAGATAATATTTTGTTCAAAAGGGATGTGAATGGTGTCCTATTAAGGTGCATCAAGATAGAGCAGATAGAGAGGGTAATGCATGAGTTTCATGATGGAGAGGTAGGTGGTAATTTTTCCCCAAAATAAAAAGGCATTAGAATCAAGAGGGTGGGTTATTACTGGCCTAATATTTTTAATGATTGCCACTCATGGATCAATAAATGCAGGAAGTTTTCCTTATTCATGGGTAAAGAGAATCTAGCAGCCCTCCCACTCCATCCTATCTCATTCGAGAAACCTTTCATGCAATGGGTTCTTGATTTTATTGGGATGATCAATATAAGTTCCATCATAGGTCAAAAATGGATTCTTACACCACGAACTACATCACTAAGTGTATGAAATCAATTTCACTTAAGGAAGAAAATGAAGCTAGCATTCTAGACTTCTATTAAAGTATCATGCGACAAGGTTTGGTGTTCCTTCCACTATAATATTAGATAATGCCTTAGATTTCATTGGAATAAAGATATATAATTAGTCTGTTAGAAATAGAATCTACTTGAGAACTTCTTCTAACTACTACCCTCAAGGTAATAGATAAGAAGATTCCAGAACAAGAACTTTCTTAGAATTATAAGAAGAACCCTAGATGATAATAAGAGGACTTGGAATACCAAATTTAAATCACCCTTGTGGGAGGATAGAATCACTCCCAATAAATCAATTGGTTATTCTTCTTTCAAGTTGGTTTAGGGAAGGAAAGCAAGGCTGCCAATATCCCTTGAACTACCAACCTTAGAGCTTATTAAGCAAATGGAGTTGTTCAAATTTATGGCTAAGGAAGTTAGGTATGTAGAGCTCATGGATCTGGAATAGCTAAGGAACCATGCCATGAAAACAATGGAGAAGGACAAAGCTGGAATCAAGATGAGCTTTGTGAGTAAAGGCCAAAAATAAAACTTTGCAGAAAGACACCGGTTCTTAAATGGGATGTAGACAAAGATTAACCTAGAAGGCACTCCATGTTTGATGCTCTTCTTTCCCTAGCTTGATTAATATTGCATTTCTTGCCTTCTATTATATTTTGTAGGTATATTGTGCATATTGTGTTCCTTTGCAAGGATTAAATTTGTTGTGCTCCACGAGATTGGAGGTTTGAATGTGTTTTGGGACTATGGAATTTTATCTTCCCTCTTCTTCCCCATTTCCCTCCACTTTCACTCACTAGGAATCTCTCTAGTCTTGTTTTGGTGTTATCACCTCCCTTAGTTTAGAATTTACATTTATGTATTTCTCTTCCTCTGGTCCCTTGGAATTGATAGTTTAGGAGTAGATTAGCATTAGAATAGGTTAGGAACTAGCCTTATCTGGAGGTTTGTCTCAATTGCAAAGGTTCCACACCTTGAGACAATCCCATGTTAGTCAAAAGTAGGGTTTTGTAATGTGTAAATCCTAGGGTGCTACTTTTCCGACGTAATAAAAGTTTCCAAGTATCAAAGAAAATTATAAATTACAAAGGTTTATAAGTTTTAGATCAAGGAAAGGTAAATTTAATTCATTTTATTCCTTTATGATTAAGTAAAATTGTGTTATTGTGTTGAGTTTTGAGGCTCATACCACATCATGTTACTAAAAATAAATACAAAAAGAATAAACAAAGCTCATTACAAAAAGAAAATTTTCATTTATTCATAAGGAATACTTGTACATTTTCTCACAAAAGTTGTAAGAAATAATTGGAAAGAAAAAAATGCATATATATGAAGAACTTAAAATTAAAGAGAGAAAAAGACTGTCATTTCTTGATGACTTGATCCTTCTCACTTAGACTGTTGATCCATCTTATTTCGCAACTACTCCAATTTTAAAAAAGAGGAAATGAAATCATATTAGAGATCAAGGTTCATTCAATCTATTTTATTTATACTTTTTAATGTGTATGCATTCAATAACTAACAAAGGGTAGATAAGGAACATTTTATTCAATGAGCTAGAAATAAAAAATATCTTGTTTCATATTACGAGATCTAAAATATAAGTAATTGTCATTTTTCACAATTTGTTGTTCAATTCATGCCATGAAAGTACAAATTTTAGATTTCAAGTCAACTATGAAACAAATACTCTTCAAGAAGATACAAATATTATAAATTCCAAAAGAAATGCACATTTCCAAGATTACTACAGATCCTTAAAAAGTTTCCAAATTTCAAATTTCATAAGCTTTGAATATAGCCAAATTTCAATCATTCCAAGATAAGTTACCAAAGTGACTAAGAGTAATACAAATTACATTACTTTGAAGTAAAGTATGAACAAAATTCAAATTACAATTGTTTTTTAAACCATACAACTATAAAAGGAAGAAATGTGTCAAGAAATGAATGAATGTTCTTACAATCAACAACCAAGAATATAATTATCATCAAGAAAGAATGAGAACGAATGGAAGTTTTTGGTATCCAAATTGATTCTCTCTCGAGGGTGAGAAGCATCACGAAACTAGTAGGATGCTTAGAAACAAATAAATCATGATATATGTCATTTTGTATCGGGAGGAGATTCAACTCGACTGGTTGTTACTCGGGTGTTGGGGAAATGGATAGCACCTTACTAAAGGTTTGATCTACCCTCATTACTTTAGGTTGTGCCTTTAACCCGGGTGAGAGCACCCATTCTATAACCTGTGTTGGTAAGGATATCAAGAGATCCTCTTTGCACAATTTTCATGAAAACCTTGAGAAAATATTATCAATACAACACAATCTAAATCTCACGAGTTGTCACACTAGAGAGTGTAATTTTTTTCTAGACAATGATTAGGTTACTAAAGACAATAACTTACACTTAATTATCTCTAAATATTTTGGCTGTGAAATTTGTTACATCTTTGTGGATACACAAAGTGCAAATAGGGGTAGTTAATGTAGAATTCATCATTTGAGTAGTTTTTGGTGGGAAGTTAAGAAAGATAAAGTTGATTATACCAGATCTTTAAGAACCTTTAACATAAATGGGAACCTTGACTGAACAGAATGCTTCTAAAAACCAATAATATTCCTTCAACTAGAAGATGTGAATCAATGGAAGCCTAGAGATGCACAATTTCACACATTCTTCAAGAATTCAACACAAAGGATCATGTTAAAGACTCAATTAAATGTTAGAAATCCTTGGTTTGTCACGCCTAAGATACACTCATAGACTTACAAACAATCTTTATCAACATAATGAAAGTAAAGTGATTTCAAATTGTTTATTTCATTCCTAGATGAAAGATATTATTATAATAAAGTTGCAAATTCCACAATACTAACACATGGATGAGATCTTGTGTCACTCAGAGATATTTTACACTAATATTGCAACAGGAACATGAAAAACTATTTGAAAACATTTTGAAATAAAAGTAAACACAATTATGCTCATGATCAACACAAATTCATTCAAGGTTCACTAGATTCATCAACAGGGGAGAGTTTCTTCAATAATCTCAGAGCTTGTCAATGGTTGTACACTTGTAACCATCTTGAAATGACTAAATCTACAAACACGGAAATAAACAGGTTTCTCAGATGGTCTCTAGAGAAAAAATGGTTTTTTTCAAACTTTCTCGGAAAAATTAACCCCTCTTTGACATCTCTAGTTCATGCCTTTATATCACTGACTTTACATCAAATATTTCTCCACAAAAGAAGAATATTCAAGGAATAATTTGTTTGTTACATATTTGTTTCCAGAAAGTGATATTTAACAAATTTACACCTAAAAGCGGCCAAGTGTACAAAAGATAAGCTTTTTCAATTATTTCCACTGGTTGTTTTAATTGGGGTGTCCGGTCATCTCCTTTGGTATCATGTTCATCCTCTTGTGATCGTGTTTCTTCCTTTCTCGCATCCTTTTCCTTTGTATCTTGCTCTACTAATAATTAATTTTGGACAATTTTCCCCGCCCACCCACTTTTAATATACACCCTACACATTGCTTTCCAGGCGTCGACGGAGTGCGGTTTACTTTATGACTTTTATTCTTTTTCAAAAGAAAGATGGGAATCTCAAAATGCCTCGGCGACCCACCTCTCCTCTTTTTATGTAGACTCAACATGTGGATTTACTTGGGCATTAGTGGGGCGGTGCTTTAGTTTTATACTTTATTCCTTTTTCATAACAAAGCTAAAAGTTACAAAAACCTCTCGAAACCCCCTCCCACTTTGAATTTTCAATGTTGACTCAAACATGTGACATTAATTGGTCCCCCACGAAGTCGCGGATCATTTTATAACTTTACTCCTTTTCACAAAGAAAAACAAAAAAACTTCAAAGTGCTCTGATAGCCTGCCTTCCCACTTTTGACTTAAAAGCAGCCACATGTTCTATTGCGGGCCTTAGGTATTTCTTTTACTTTTTTACTCTTTTTTCCATAATGCCTTAAAGCACAAAAGATCTGCTTTCCCATAACTACTCAACTTACAACATGTGTACATCTTCGGTGAAAAAATAAGAAATTTTCTCCACCACTTCATAATTTTGAGCAGCCAATTAGATATCAACGGAGTCATGGGGCCAATTTGAAGTTTTTTGCAAAAGTGAAAAGTTCATCAAATAAACCCTTCATGCCTTGTCCAATTAGAGATGAACACGTATCTGCGAACGTTGAGATAAAATTTGACAGGGAAAACACGATCGTATAAAAATAAAATGGGAAACTTCACCATTTGTGCCCAAAATCAAAATGTTCCTCATGGACAAAGAAACTACAAATAATACATGGCTAAACGTGATCCAATACCATAGAGAAGGATTAAAAACAACATACAAATGAAGGATAAAGTTTTCACGCATCCATACAGGGAGATAGAAAACACTTTAAACCAAGTGGACTGAGAAATGTTTTAAAAAAATAGGGCTAGATTAAATCGAGCATCAACAGAAGTCACCTCATGAAATCATGAGGTTGCAGCATTGAAAGAATTTGAATTTTTTTAAAACAATTACATTTTTGAATCTAAAGAAGAAGATAAATTAAAATCATGGAAGACTTCGATCCCATTAAGAAAAGAGAGTTATGATGATGTTTCCAACAAATAATTTTCTTCAACATCATGTCATAAATTACCAACTTATCATATATTGATGTATAAATTTGTAATGAATAATATCTCAACATCACGAGTTCATCATAGATATACAAGATCAAAATTCCACATGATATCTTCATGACACATTTATTAATAAATATTAGGATTTCAAGAAGTTTGTTTTCCTTCAGCAAGGGAGGAAGTCTAACAAGCTCAAAAAATTATCAATTGGTGCCACTATCTATTCAAAAGATCAAGACAATGACATATAATTTGTATTTTACTATAAGAAACCAATGCAAGGAACAACCATAAGATGCACCAAGATGAAATTATATCAAATCCTTAGGAAAAAAAGTGTCTCGTGATGGCGGTGTGTGAAATCAATGATGTCCTTGGAATGGACAAAGATTTAATACAGAGCGAGAGAGAGATAAAAAAATATGGAGATGCCAAAGTATTCAAAGTAGAGAAAATTCATAATTTTTAGCTTTGGATAATATAAGTTTCATACTCAGATATGATTGAGAAGTACTAAGCTAATGGCATAAAAATCAAGGAACAGATCTACCCAAAGCTTCATCATATATCAAATGGACATATATGCTACATAAATGCACTTTTTAAAATAAGAAATGGTAATGCATTAAGGATACATGCTACAAATTTCAAGCATGAATACATCTTGGTAATAATAGGTTTCCATATTGTTTAGAAAGAGAATATTAGGAAAGAGATAGAGAGATTCAATAATGAATGGGAAAAGCTAAAAATGGTCATGCATTAGAAGAAAAATATTTCAATAAAAATTAATTCACCTCATGTAGAGGAAGGTGTAAATGGAGCGTCGTATATACGATATAGACAAAAAATGGTGAATAGCCAAACACCTAGCTTAGGTGAAATAACAAATGCCTAGAAGAGAACCCGCTCATAGAAGCGGAAGGTCTCGAGCTCATAAGTGTAGAAAAGTATAAAATTTAGCATGTATAATATATGGTCTTAGAACCCCGAAGGCACAAGGTCATCTACCTAGAAGTGAAATAATGTAGATTTATATCAAGGAACCATAAATCTCACAAGTAAATGACAATAATAAATGGTGAACCTAGATATAAAGGTATTCGAGCTATAAAAAGATGAAGAAACCCTTCTAAGGAGCATAATCATGGATAGCAAAATGAATAATGGAGGAAGCCAAAGTTCTTAAACATGGTATATCTCTACTAAAACCCTAACGATGTATGAACAAAGTGAGTTTAACAACATTTCATCCACAACACCAAGGTCAGCTTGTAAGGATCAAGCCATAACCATGGTCAAAGTGCAAAGAAAACCCATGTCGAGTTATTAAAACGAAGATTAGCAAGTGTATCCATCAAAACCGAGCCGTGTTTTGAATGTAGTGATACATACTCAAAGAGGTCAATGATGAAAAATTTGAAACTCGAGAATAAAACTTGTAATAAGCTAGCTCGAACCAGAAAAGTACGAGTAAAGAGTTGATGGCATGAAAATGGATACATAGCTAACAAACTCAAATAACCACATCTAAAAATTGAAATACAAAGATGAGACGTAATCCATTACCTTTCACTCATAATGGTAGATTTAACAACAATGACCCCTAAATGCAAGGTCGAGTGACATTTAGAATGGTGAGATGTTTTAATCAACTCGTTGTGAACAATAAAACCCTTACGAATTCAACAATGAAATAAGGAAAACCTCGATAATAGACATGCCACACAGAACATAACAATTAAAAGATACATGGTACTAGGGCACAAAAGCGATGCAACACCAAAGGCCTTCTCTTGGAAATGGTGGCTGAAGTAATCTTAGAGAGCCAAATTGAGCTACAAACGTAGATCCACATCTCTAGAAATAAAATATAATGACCAAAAGTGCCTAGATATAAAGTAGTTTGATCTCTTAAAGCTCCAATGGATACCAAAAAGGAATTTTGCAATAGTTTCACCTCTATATAACAAGCCTCCAAAAATGTGTTTGCTCAAAATGCAAATACCAAATGGACAATGAGTAGTTAGGTTTTAATCCCTAGATAACAATTTTGGCATGCTCGGTGGGAGAAGGACTAATAATGATGATTTTAGAAAATTGAAGATTCAAAGAAGAACACATCCGGTGGCTCTAACAAATTGATTTTTGACCAAGTAATGTATTTTTAGAGCCCTTTAAAGGTATTTGTTGAAATAGATTTGTTCTTATGCTAGTTAAAATAGTGTTTTTCATTTAACAAACCTATTTTTCTATTTTTCCATCTTTTATGAGGTCATGCAATCATGATTCCCCATTTTGAACAACATTATATGTCAAATCCACCTCCTTTATACTAATATTCCTCTCCAAATCACTATTATAACCATTATCAAAATAAATGTCCCCATGACACAAACCTTTATTATCAATATGGCCAGTAAAGTATAAGCAATATGTTGTTTTAGAACTGTAGACACATAATCATGTACTTTGGTTCATTATTTAGTCCCATTCTCATACTACTTTTCATATGGCTATCACCTGAAAAAGAGTAATAATTAACCCATGTCATTGGCCATGTTTACATTGCTTATTATCATATTTTTTGTCTTACACCTGCACTTGCACAATTTGTATTTTCATTTTTCATTTTTTCATGTTTCAAACTGGGCCGCCCATCCAGAAAAGGGAAACCAGACGCCTTGGTCCCCTCTAGAGCACCTTGATTGTATTTGCACTTTTCTCTCACCTTTTGGGAACTTTTTATCCATTTGAGGTTTCTCTCTTTTTGGTGGTCGAGCATTTTTAGGGTTAATTAAAAAAATAGAATAAAAGAACATTATAAATATAATGATATGTGACCATAATGTTGGACCAAGTGCTAAGTATATTATATCACCATCTAGATTTACATCCATGAAAGGAACTTAAAGCTACATTTCATCCATCTAGCTTCACCACAAAGCACATAATATTTGTTTATCTCGCATCACACTTCATAGGAGGGTAGTCTATTGTTTCCATACGCACCTTTACTACATTCTACATCTATTTGTTTGCTTGTTGCTTCATAAAGTGTGGACTGCACAAGAGTAAGCTTGTTATCTAAAATCCACCCATCAAGGTAAAATTTGGTAACTTATGCAATTTCTTTAGGATCAAGTAGGTTGAAATGGTTTGAGGGCAAAAAATTAGACTTTTAAGGTTCCTATTCTCTTTTCTCTAACTCCCTAGCCAAGAAAAATCCAAGAAGTTAAAAAATTTAAAAAGATGCAAAAATTTGGCCTGTGCTAGTGTTGTGCAGCAAAATCAGGTTTTTGGAGCCTAGGCCACATAAGTACGCATGGGACAGTTGGGACCCACATGGATGAAATGGCCGATTTGTAAAGAAATTGGAAAAATCAGGTTTTTAGAGCCCAGTGAAGTACATCCGGGACTGAAATCGTGAAATCACCACAGGTAGTTCAAATTAGAAAAGTCAGGTATAGTTGGTTTGTGTGGTCCACGGGACATTGGGACACGCGAGACCCACAGAGCCAAAATGGCTGCATTCCTTCATTGTGTGGCAAATTTGGGTCGAAGTAGTCTAAGCGGCAAGATGCGTGCGGGACGTTGGACACTGGAACCTGAAAACTTGACTTGTGCGATTTTACAAGGTGGGTCGAAGTGATGTGAGTGAACCAAACTTCAAACTTCCTCGACGACCCGCTCAACAATAGGTACACATGGGACAGGAGTTCACCGAGGATCCGATTTTTTTGTGAAAGGAGGCTTGCAGGTGGATCGAAGGATTTTTTCTAGGACAGTTAGGACACAAGGACCCGATATAGCCGAAATGCCCGCATACAAAGGAAAATAAAGTGCAAATCAGACCCCAAACTTCAAACAATGATAACATTTGACCCCAAGCTCTCGATTTTCATGAAATTTGACTTTCGGAATGATAACATATCTATTTTAATAAGGATAGATATATTTAACATAAAGGAGACATATTCAGCTCTAGAAAAGTAAATGCTCGGTCATGTTAAATGATAGAAATGCCTCTGAGACCTAAAATAGTTACTCACACTTAGAAAGCCATAAATTTTACATTTCTAAAAAGAATGCACAAAATTGGTACCGTTAGAATCATTTTTTCAAGCCTCGATGCACACCAATCAAGATATATAGAATATGGCAAGGAATCAATGGTGATTTTATAGAAAATGTGCCTAGGTTTAGAATAGTGATTTATTTGGTAGTTGGAATACATTAAATGTAGCATGGACTGAAATTTCTCACCGCTACAAGTCATTGGACAAGTATGGAGATCCTTTTACAAGTAAAAAAACATCATTTCACTTCATTCACTACATCTTGCAAGTGGTTGAAGGACAAATTTTGGGATTTTCATTTTCCCCTTCTCTCTCTCTTCTCAAATTTAAATATAAATTGGAGTGTTGGGCTCATTGTAAAGGAGGCAATTTTTGAGTAGCAAAGTTCTATAAAAATTGCTTTGTGAAGCCAATGTGCTATAGGACCTTGTAGTGGACTCCTTATCTTGTAATAGATTGAAGCTGTGCATACTTATGAAGCAAGAGATGCAAGTTTGTGGATGTATCTTCCCCTACTTGTGTTTGATTGCATTCCTCTTTCCCTTTCAATTTCATTGCATATATTATGTCTATCTTATGTTGTTTGAGGATCCATTATCATTGTGTGTACATGAAATATTATTGTGAATGCGATTCTTTATATTGTGGAGCACCGTTATCACCCATTCTAGTTTGCATTTTTCTTCTACTTTTCACACATTGGAAGAATACTCTCACACTCTTTCTTTTGGTGTATCACCACTTTTATGTAGGCTTTGTTTTCATGCACTCTCTCTCCTTAGTCTGTTATCTAAAATAAGCTCATACTTATTTTTGGTTAATTCATCCATTTTCCCTCCTTTAGTGCTTCAATCCAGATTTTTTAGATATTTTAAACACTTAAGGTTTCCTAAAAGCATCTTCATCAGATGGGAAATTTCTTCCCCTTTCCAGAAATGTAAGTAAGTCCTTCTAACTCCTCATATTTTACAAATTATGGATTGGTGGGCACGGGAAGCACTTTTCACCAAAAGGGAAGATTGAGGAGTGGTGGGAGATACTTTGGCACATTGAAATTTTTGTGCAAAAGGTGCAACTTACAATTTCTAGCCTACGGGCCTGGTGAGGTTTCCTATCCTAGTGGAAAATGCAAATGCACATTTTCGGGGCTGCGGAGGAAATTTTGCCAAAATGAAAATTAGGCCTGGCAGTGTCTCATGGACATTTTGGCATTTTGTGCTTTTCATAAAAGGTACGGTTCACAATTATGGGCCCGTGGCCCATGGATTTTTTTTTTTCCAAATGAAAATTTGCAAAGCGGTAGGTGGGTTGTTGGAGGAGATTTGGGTTATTTGGATTTTGTTTTGAAAAAGCGTAAAATTATAAAGTAGTTTGTACCACCGTCAATGCTTAGAAAAGCCACGTGTCAAGCCCTTATCAGAAGTAGATGGGTGGGCTAAAATATTCAAAAGTGCACAATCCTTAAGTGGCATAAAATGTAGAAAGCATCCCAGGACTAATTTTGGGTTTTTAGACCTTCGGAGCTCTCAGACTCTTGGGCCATTTTTCATAGAATTGCAGTTAAATCTTCAAACAGCCATATCTTTTGACTCGAAGCTCGGATTTGAGAAAGAGAAGAATTTTTGGAAATGTCTCGACATCCTCTACACCATGGAAGCCTGAAATTTTATTTTTTCAAGGTTAGGTGGTAAAAATAGGAAAATTTCTTTCATGCCATTAATGTATGAACCAATTGCTTTAACTTCCTAGATTTGATTTGATCGCCATGGAGAACCGTGCTTGAAATATGCAGGGTGAGTGGATTTGTAAGAATTGATGGTAGGTGATTGAGCTTCCAAATCAGATTTCCCTCCTCTTTTTCCTTTCCTCTCTTTGCTTCATCTATAAAGGTAAGAGATTGGCTCATTGTAAAGGGTTGGACATTTTTGTTTTGCACCCTCCCTTCTTCTCTAGTCTGCAGACAAATTCATGGAGTTTGAACCTTCCATTAAGATTGTAATGCAAGTTTTTTGCCTCTTGTCCATTGTAATGTTTTGTATCAATTTGTGAAGCAATAATACATGTCTGTGGATGATTTCAACCCTCTCTTGTGTTCATTTCCTTTATCTAATATTTCATTGCAATATTGGTTATCTGTGCATGGTGGTTGTATTACATTTTAATGGTTTGTGTTTAATAGAAAATCCGGTGTTCAAAATTCCTTTGGTGCATCACCTCTATTAGTTTAGGTTTAATTTCTTACATCTTCTTAACCATGTCTCCTTGGCAAGTTAGAATATATTTTAGAATAGATCCTCTACAAATTTTATGTGTGCACCTGAACAGAGGAATAGAATCGATCTTCATCTAGAGAGCTTTCCAATTCAAAGTCCCAAACTTTGGAAAAGCTCCATGTTATGCAATCACACTTAGAGCCTTAACCCATCAAGTTGCAAACATTCAAGGTTGTTGTGATTTTGCACTAACAATTGCAAGAATGCCCGGTGGGACAAGAGGTCTTAATTTTTATTGCAGAAAGATTGATGTGTAGTTGTTGTAAGTTTTTTCTAGTAAGGAGCTTTGAAATTACACATCTAGAAACTCCACAAGAGGTAGAGTCCACTAGTTTTAGCAGCCAGGCTTGGCAGATTCATGAGAAGAATTCAGACTAGATCAAGAACTAGAGAAGAAGGATTGTTTTTCTATCTGCACTTGTCCCCAGATAGAGGAAGGAGAGGAAGAAGAGCTCAAAGGTCTCCATCTCCACCAAATAGAACTTTGTCAACACCTCCACCTAGTAGGCCTTTCATTCAATCAACTAGAGTTCTTCGACCAATTAGGATGGCACAACCCAATCCTTATGTCAATTTCACTAGCAGCAGCCCACTTTCTCTCAATGCACAAAATCCAGTTCCAGTTGCAAAGCATTGAAGAATATTCCATATTTCATTGGAGAAAACCAAACAACTCTAATTGATCATATTCAAGACATTGCAAATGTATGTACAATTCATGAGATTACTGAAATGGACATTGTTGTCAAGTTGTTGGCATCCTCCTTTAAGGGAAAATATTTGCAATGGTTTAGAAGTCTAACAACAGCTCTATCCAAAATTGGGACCATCTATGCACAGCTCTTCACAATCAATTTGGAGAAAAAGGGGATAATCTGTCTTTGTTGGAACAACTGACAACAATCAAGAGGGCTCCTAATGAATAATTGATTGATTTCAACTTCAGATTCAGAGGATGTGGGATAGGATTCCATTGGCCATGAGACCAACAGCTAAAGGTTCTTTCCTATACTTTCTTAAAGCTTTAAATTCTAATATTGCTATGATGATTCAATCCATGGGAGGTATAACTTTACCCATAGCTTATAACATTGCTATTAGAGCTGAAAATTACTTGATTCAAGTGGTAAACTTGCACCTAGGCCACCTATACCTCTATATCCAAAATTAGGAGATCTAAGTACTAGTCAAACACCCACATTAGCTCCCATTCCTGCTCCAAGAAATCAGAATTCAACTAAAGCTTCTACTTCATCTTCTAGTGCCTCAAATGAGCTCTAAGAAGTCATGAAGCAACTACAAAATTTGGGTAATGAGTTGGTGACACTTAAGAGGTAGCAAGCTCAAAATTTTAGACCTCCATATTAACCTCAAACTCAACCCAATAGACCACCATATCAGCCTAATAGGCCACCCATTCAAAACATAAATCAGAACTAGGTCAGGCCTCCTGCTAATAGACCATTCTATCCTTACAATCCTAATGTTGCATCCACATCTAGAGCCTTAGTACCAGTGAAAAATAACATGGATTAGGAATATGACTGGTGTTTCCCATGCAATCAACCTCATAACCAATCAATGTGTTTTAATTGTGCTTTGAATCAAGCTCTGATGGTGACAACAACTAGTGTAGAACAAGAAACATGCCAAGAAGTAAATAAACAAGAGGCAACTCCAAATGAGACCAAACTTGTAAATTGGTAAGCTAAAGACTTCTCTGGTATGAATCAAGCACCTTCTCAAAGTGTATTAGCAGCCAATACATGGTCAAGAAGAGGAACATTGGAGAAGGAAAGTCATCAAATTTAAGTGATCCACAACCCTCCATCACTCCACAAGGTGTTATCAATCAAAGTGCAGCTCCCAATGTGTAGGGGTAACCCAAGCCACCTTCTAGACCAGCTCAAATGCCAGTTGTAATAGCCCATGTGCAAGAGAAGAATGTGCAAAGAAGAGGAAAAAGAGATATGGTTCATCTTCATTCAACATCATTGAGTAGATGAAGAAAACCAATGTAAACATATCAATGTGGGAATCATTGGCTATCCTAGAAAAAGAGACCTATTGCAAGCTGCTATGGAAAATTGGTCAACATCAAAATAACCACCCAATCAACAAGAAAAAGTGCTTACCAATGCAGCTCAGCCTAAAGGAAATCATGGAGGACAACAAGGTAAAAATTTGAAGCCCCCACCATTCTATATCTCATTGATCATTGGAGATAAATTGGTGCATAATTGCATGATTGATTCTAGAGCAAGTAGCTCTGTGATGCCAAAACAAATAGCTGATCATGGGTCTTCAATATGAAGTCATTTCCAAAGGTGTGGTATAATTGGATGGTACAACAGTAACAACGGTTGGAGTAATAAAATATTTGAGCCTCACATTGCATGCATGTCCCAATGTGACCATCTTGTAAGATGTATCAGTCATAGACTTGCCACCACTCTTTACATTGTGTTTGTCAAGAGACTTCACCGCTAAAATTGGAGGTTATTTGTCTGTTGATTGGTCACACATGTTATTCAGAACAAGGTATGGAGCTAAGGCTACAATCAAATCTGAGCCTATTGCAAAATTCCATATTGAAGCCTCATACACGATTCCAATCAATGCAAATTATTCAACATTTGATCAAGAGGATTATCCAAGCACCCATGAAGCTGATACCAAGGTTAGATGTATTCCAGACTTGACCCTTGATGAATGGGAAAAAAATAGGCATGCTTTTGACCCTTACAAAGAAATGGAAGAATATGAATTAGGAGTCTATTGCTTGCATGAAGAGAATCATCCTCTCCCTAGCATCACCAAGCCAAGACCACAAGGATGATAATGAGGTATGGAAGTTATTCTTTGATGGCTCAAGAAGTAGGAAAGGTGCAGGAGGAGGAGCTATGCTTGTTTCACCTCAAGGCACAAAATATTACTCATCTTTCCATTTTTCTAGTTTTCTTTCTCAAACAACATAGCTGAGTATGAATCCTTAATTCGGATTGCATTGGGAAAGAAAGAAGAGTATAAAAACTTACAAGTTTTCAAAGATAGTGAGCTGATTGTAAATCAAGTTAGAGGACAAAATGCTGCTAAGAATGAGCTATTGAAGAACTACAAAAATAGGGTATGGGATCTCATTGAAGATATTTCAAAGCTTTTAGCATCAATTCCATTCCAAGAAAGAAGAATGAAGAAGTAGACAAACTGGCAGCAATTAGGGCAGCATTTGATGTTGTAGAAAGTATCAAAAGTGAGAAATCTCAGCCTCATATCAAGGTGGTTGTGAGGCCAGATGTCCTAGACAACAACATAAGTTTGCAAGTCTTCGAGAATGACCAGAAAATTATCAATTTTCTACAAGAAGAAGTTGAGTTCTCTTCCATAAACCAAGACAAATTGGAACAACATTATGGTGAACAAGTGGTGTGGTTAAGAACCAACAAATTACCAAAGGTGTCATTGACCTTGGAGTCAATATTCAACCCAAATGATTAGTTTTGGAAGGAAAAGGAAAACATTCAAGTAAAGGGTGAAGATTCAAAGCCCATTTTAGTAGATGAAGGCAAGACATTGCAAATTGGGAAAGTAAGTACTCCACAAGAGAAAGTTGAATTTGTTCAACTTTGTCAAGAATTCTAGATGTCTTTGCATGGACTTATAAAGATTTAAGAGGTTTCAACCCAAGATTGGCTAAGCATACAATTGAGTTAAATCCTAAATCCAAGCCTATCAGAAAGAAGCAAAGGACAGTGAATCCTCACATTGAACCTCTCATGAGGAAGGAGTTGAACAATTTGATTGAGGCCAACATCATCTTCCTATCAAACATTCAAGTTGGGTTGCAAACTTGGTGTCGGTGAGAAAGAGAAATGGAGAAATCAGATTGTGTGTAGACTTTCATGATCTAAATAGAGCATCACTCAAGGATCACTATCCACTTCCTTTAATGGAAAAAATCTTTCAGGTTATAGCTGTTCTAAAAGGTTTTAATTGTTAGATAGATACTCGTGCTATAACCAGATAATGGTAAAAGAAAAGACCACTTCAAGAAGCCTTCACTTGAAATGGGGTACATATGCTTACAAGAAGATGCCATTTGGACTGTCAAATGCTGGAGCAACATTTCAGCAAGCTATGGATATGGCATTCAAAGGCTTAATCAACAATATAGTTCTAGTGTATCTAGATGATATCACCGTCTTCTCAAAGAATGCAACAGACCACCTCTTTCACCTTAGGAAAGTATTTTAAAGATGTAGAAGATTTGGAGTATCATTGAATCCAAAAAGTGTGTATTCTTGGCACACAAGGGAAAATTTTTTGGGCCACATTGTCTCAAGAGAAGGGTTAATAATTGATCCTAAAAGATTTGAATCCATCCGAACACTTCCATTGCCACAACACAAGAAATCTCTCCAAATCTTCTTGGGAAGAATAAACTTTGTTCACATATTTGTGCCTGATTTTTCCACTCTTGTGAATCCTTTGACAATGATGTTGAAGAAGATGTCTTGCATTCAAATGGAAAACAAAAGGAAAAGAGAGTTTTGAGGCCATCAAGCATGTAATATCACAAGCTCCAACTCTTATCAACCCAAACTTCTCAAAGGACTTCATGATGTATGCTTTTGGAGGATCAAACACAATCTCAGCTATCTTGGTACAACTGAATAGAGAAGGATTAGAGCATCCCATAGAATTATTCAATCATAGCCTAGAAGATTACACAAGTAAGGTATTATTTTATTGAAAGCATGTCCTTATTGTCATTAGGAGTTTGAAGAAGTTCAGACACTTGGTCTCGAACAACAAGATCCAATTGTTAGTGTCTCATGTTGGTGTCAAGGACTTTCTCCTAAACAAGGACTTGAATGAGAAGAGAGTAGGTTGGATCACCGTGTAATGGAATATGACATTGAAATAAAAGTGACCAAGCTGGTTTGTGGCAAAGGTTTGTGTGAGAAGCTCGCTTCTAAACCATATGATGAGTCAAAAGGAGAATAAGAGATTTTCTGCTACAAAAGAATGATCAAGAGCATCTAGCTAACGATGCACCCATTCCATGTTGGACTCAATACTTGGTGCATTATCTCCAAATAGGTTTGTGCCCTCCAAAATGGAACAAAGCAAAGAGGAGATACTTCAGATTATAAGCCATCCCATATGTGCTTATTAGTGGTGTCTTGTTCAAGAAGGACACAAATGGTGTTCTATTAAGATGCATTGTAACATGTCAAGTGGGGAGGGTATTACATGAGTTCCATGATGGAGAAGTAGGAGGCCACTTTTCTCCTCAAGTAACAACTCTCAAAATCATGAAGGCTGGTTACTATTGGCCTACAATGTTTAGTGATTGCTACTCATGGATCAAGAAATGCAAGAAGTGTGCATTCTTCATAGGGAAGGAAAAGTTAGCAGCCCTGCCCCTTCATCCAATTTCAGTAGATCAACCATTCATGCAATGGGGATTAGACTTCATTGGAGTGATTAACCCAAATTCAAGTCAAGGCCACAAGTGGATACTTACAGCAATAGACTATTTCACCAAGTGGACTGAAGTAAGTGGCACTTAAGGAGGAAAATGAATCCAATATCTTGATTTCTATGAAGGAATAGTCACTAGGTTTGGAGTCCCTGCCACTATCATATCAGATAATGCATTGGCATTCCTTGGTACAAGGATCACTGAATGGGTTGTCAAGAATGGTGTATACCTCAGCACTTCATCAAACTATTACCCTTAGGGTAATGGTGGCCAAGTAAATTCCACAAACAAGAACCTACTAATAATTATCAGAAGGACTCTTGATGAAAATAAGAGAACTTGGCACACAAAGCTCAAATCAGCTCTATGGGCTAATAGGATCACCCAAGAGATCTACAGGTAATTCTCCCTATAAGCTGGTCTATGGGAAAGAGGTAGTGTTGCCTATATCATTAGAGCTTCCCACATTGGAACTCATGAAGTAGCTGCAGTTGTTTGAGTTTGAACCCATTGAAATCAGGTATGTAGAGTTAATGGAACTAGAAGAAACAAGAGAACATGCAAGTGCATACCATGGAAAAAGATTAGGCCTTAGTCAAAAGATGGTTTGATAAGAAAGCAAGAACAAGGACCTTTCAAGAGGGGGACTTAGTTCTAAAGTGGGATGCAGATCGGGCAAAACTAGGAAGGCATTCCAAGTTTGATGCCATTTGGAGTGGCCCCTACATGGTCACAGGATGTAAAAGTAGCAATGCCTTCCAATTGTTTACATTGGATGGTGAAGAATTATAGATTTCACTGAATGGAATCTATCTTAATCTTTGCTAGTGAAAATAAAGGTTTCACCCTTGTAAATATTAGCCTAGGATTTCAATTCTTCTAAGTGCATATGCACATTGTCTTGTTGTAGTCTAGGTTTCATTTCCTAAGTGCTTTGGAATAAGTTTTTTTGCTCCAAGGTTGTATCACTATATAGTTCGAGTGTCTTCGGGTGAACATTGTAACAATCCATTCCAGAATCGGGAGAATGCTCTAGGTCAAAACAATTTCCTACTCTCACAAACTTCATTTTAAGATTTTCTTATGAAAATTGAGAGTACAAAAAGTGGGGAAAGTTCATGATCAATAGAATGCAAGTAAGTCAAGTTCAAGTTCCAGGTGAAGATAACTATCACACTATATATTACAACTCCATGCCCAATGTATTTCTACAAGCAACTAATATTTCCACCTAGTAGGCAAGATGTCCCCTATGAGTAGCCAAATTGTTATCCAAAATAAGCTCATGCTTATTTTTATTTAACTTCAACCATTTTTCCTCCTTTATTGCTTGAATCCAATTTTTATATATTTTAAGCACTTAAGGTTTCCTAAAAGAATCTTTATCAGATGGGAAATTTCATCCCCTTTCCAGAAATGTAAAGAAGTCCTTGTAACTCCTTGTATTTTGTAAATTATGAAAGGATTTTTGCCAAATCGTGGCTGGAGTGGGGAAGACTTTTCGTTAAAAGGAAGATCACAAACCTAAGAGAGGTGGGAGATAATTTGGCACTTTGAATTTTTTGCACAAAAGGCACAAGTTACAATTATTGGCCCACAGGCTTGGAGAGGTTTCCTTACCAAGTGTAAAATACAAATGCACAATTTCGGGCGTGGAGGAAATTTTTCCCAAATGGAAATTCAGGCCGGCGGGTCTACGGGACATTTTTGGCATTTTTTTCTTTTCACAAAAGGTTTGGTTTACAATTACAGTGGCAAGCTGTGGAGGTTTTTTTCAAATAAAAATTTGCAAAGCAGGAGGTGAGTCATCGAAGCAACTTTGGGTTTTTTGCCTTTTGTTTTGAAAAAGTGTAAAATTGTAAAGTAGCGCACACCTCGTCAATGCTCATAAAAGGCATGTGTCGGGCCCTTATCGAAGCGAGATAGGTGGGATAAAATGTTAAAAATTACACAATCCTTTAGTGGCGTAAAATGTAGAAAGAATCCCCAAGCCCACTTTCAGTTATCCAAACTTTCGGAGCTCTTAGACTCTCTGGACATTTTTCACAGAATTGTAGTTTAATTTTTAAATGGCCATATGCTTTGACTGAAAGCTCCAATTTGAGGAAGATAAGTCTTTTTGGAAAGGTCTCAACATCCTCTATGCCATGGAAGCATAAAATTTTAATTTTTGCAAGGTTAGGTGGGTGAAAAATAGGAACAATTCTTTCATGCCATTAAACTATGATCCGATTGCTTTAACTTCCAAGATTTTATTTGATCTACCATGGAGAACTACACTTGACAGATTACGGGTGGATTTGCAGGAATTGATGGTTGGTGGTTGATCTTCCAAATCATATTTCCATCCTCTTTTTCCTCTCCTCTCTTCACTTCATCTATAAAGGTAAGAGCTTGGCTCATTGTAAAGGGTTGGAAATTTTGTTTTGCACCCTCCCTTCTTCTCTGGTTTGTAGACGAATTCGTGGAGTTTGAACCTTCCATTAAGACTATAATGCAATTTGTTTTTGCCTCTTGGCCATTGTAATGTTCTATATCAATTTGTAAAGAAATAATACATGTCTATGGATGATTTTAACCCTCTCTTGTGTTCATTTTCTTTATCGATATTTCATTACAATATTGGTTTTTCTGTGCATGGTGGTTATATTACATTGTAATGGTATGTGTTTAATAGCAAAACCAGTGTTCAACATTCCTTTTTACATCACCTCTATTAGTTTAGGTTTAATTTATTTCATTTTCTAAACCCTATGTCCTTAGCAAGTTAGAATAGATTTTAGAATAGATCCTCTACATATTTTGTGTGTGCACGTGAACAAAGTAATAGGGACCAAACTTCATCTAGAGAGATTTCCCAATTGCAAAGTCCCATACTTTGGGAAAATCTCCATGCTATGCAATCACACTGAGATTATCAACCCATCAAGTTGCAGAAATTTAGGGTGTGAGTTTGCACTAATAGGTCCCTTGGAAATTTAGATTAGGATAGATAGTTTTTCCTACATTAAAGTAGATTGTGGCAGGTATTTTAGGAGCAAGAACCATCTTTCTCTAGAGGTTTAGCTTAAGAGGAAAGTCCCATGACTTGGAAATAGTACCCATGTTATCCAATCATAATACGATCTCAAACACACACACTTGTGCAAACCATAGGGTGATGTGATTCGAGAGATAAAAGTAAGCTAGGGAATAATTTTCACACACTCACCTCGAAATAAATTGGGTTTGAGATGTAGTGTAGAGCTCGATTAATAAGTCCACCATTATGGTAACTAGCAAAAGTTCGATCCCTTCATATTTATCTTTATTTTTTGGAATTTTTATTCTTTGTTTGAGATTTTTCATGTAATTCTTTATTGTGGTTCTTATGATGATAATGGAAATATTACGGGGACATTCATGTGATAAGAAGTAAACACATGCAAAAATTTAGTGACACTCCACAAGAGGTATCCTAGCATTTTATAAATACCTGGGTCTCCCAGGATCTTGAGGTGCCCAGTCCAAACAGATAGCTCAAATTTGTGCTTTCTCAAGATTCTATGTGGTCATTTCTTCCTCCTGTTCACCTCGTCTAAACTATGAAATATGTAAATCAGCTAAAAATTTTCTTAACCCTTCTTGCACATTAGGGTTTCACATGTCATCACTTATATTGCTTGGGTATATTTAATATATTTTATTGGTTGTTTATTTAGTCATTTAACTACTCTAATAACATTAGATTACACTAGAATATTTTCTATTATAGTTAACTATTTTGGTAGACCTATACTCGATCTTCATGTTTTTATGACCCTCATTCTTTTATTATCATGTTATCCTATTTTCCTCACGAATATCTCTATCCATAAATATTTCCATAATCGTCTTGATTGTATTAATAAGATCAAATCATATTTGGATACTACATATATTGCTCCTCTCACATATCACCCAAAAATGTATACCATAATTTTACTTCATCCTTATCTCAGAATGAATATCAAATCACTTTCACATCGGATGAAGTACCTTGTCAAGAAATACTAGAGCATCACCCTTCATTTTATATTCGGGTTTGTTTTAACAATATTGGGGTTGATTAACTAAAAATAGAGAAACTAATACTATGGAAGTATAGCCACTAGTTAATCTACATAGGATGACAAAAACGCTATATGAATGCACTAAAATAGTATGGAATAGTTGTAAATAGTTATATTAAATGAAATAAAACCCTAAATATGCAAGGACGTATGGAAAAATGGCTTAACTAATTAAAGAAGAATGTTGTTGATTGTTGCAGTCTATCTCAGTAAATTCCAGTGCAAGAATGATCACTCAAAACTCCCGAAAAGATCAGATCTTGAGAATCTGAGTAGACTGAGGCACCTAGGAAGGTATTGGGGCACCCTAGGGTGCCTTGGTTTGTAGATTAGGAACCCTAGTTTCTATAAAATCTCTGAATGTAATTTTTATAGGGTCTTAAGCTATCCTAAAGTGTTCTTTGTATGTTGTATTTGATCTTTTGAGTTGCGGCAAACGTGTTGAATAATGAAGTGATGAAATACAAGAAAGAAGGAAGTATGAAAACCCTAAAAAAAAGATACAAAATGAATTGGTTAGACTTACCTTAGTCATTAAACTAGTGGTCTTATCATTGAGTGTTGTACTACATTTCAGACCCGATGTAGTTTTGGTGTGTGTGTGTGTGTGTGTGTGTGTGCATGTCATTCCCTAGGTGTTCTTTTGTGAGTCACACTTTATGAAGTAGCAAGAAATAATAATTATAGAAAATATAATATCATGTGTGCATGGAATAGAATAGAATCCTCCCCTATGTTGTGTTTGTTGATGCAAATATCCTAGCCTTGATGCATGGAATTATGTAGATGTAACTGATGTAATGTATGAAACTCTAGATGGAGTGATAGTAGTATGTAACGCTAGGACCCTCATTATAGTCTCATAACTTTGTATTTATAGGGTTCTCTTCCTCTAATTTTTAATGAACCAAAACATGGCCAAATAGGAAAAAACATAAGGATGAAAAACATATGGAAAGACCCTAGAAACAAGCGGGAAATTGGAGCATGTATCGGGCACCCCATGTGGGACTAGGTCATCCTGGGGTGCCCCGGTTTAGGCTAAAATGATGGGAAAGTTATGAAATAAGTATATATGTATAGGAAAATATTTGGGAAAGGGGATATAAGATATAAAATTAAGATGGCTAAAAAGTGGGATTAATTTGTACTTTTCTCACTTGAGAACCCGCTAAATAGTATTACAAGATCTGGGATAAATAATGCCTAAAGTGCATGATTTTGTGTCTACATTTTGTCCCCAATTTTTATTGGTGAGTGGAACACTTGATAAAATAAACTGGATAGAGATGCATACTTCATATCCATGTAGAGTGTAGAAGAAGACGTGTCGATGGACTAGACTCAAGCGTGGAATGAAAAAAATAAAAGATGGAGGAACTGGATTATAAAGATGAAAATTCACAAAAAGTGATGAGATTGAACCTAGGCCGGAACACATGTGTAGCTACTTGTCTTTGTGTATTATACCTATATGATTAGTAAAGGAAAGTGTCATTGTGCTTTATTGTCCTTGTCACTATCTTTGCTGTTCTTTTTGTTGTTGCACCCAATTTGACTATTTATTTCTCATACAATCGAACATGTAAGGAGAAAATTATCAAGTAGTCAAATATGTATGTATGTAAAAATGTTGTGTAAAATACGCATGTGTATAGAAATATGTAAAGTATACAAATGTAAAATACATGAAAAGAAAAGTGTAAATGGAACATGTGCACCTAATCCATGTTGAGAAATTTTTATAGAAAGATATCTTGTACTATAGTGACTTTTTAGGTGATCTCATGTCACCCTAGATGAAGAAGTATAGGGAGGAAATGCTTTGTATCCTCCAACCTTTAACCACTTCTGCTAAAATGTGTGAAGAGATCTTTTGCTTTCCTCATTTTTTTGATGATCGACATCACTAGATGAAGTAGTGTAGAGAGGCACACCCAATGTAACCTCAATCTAGTAACAAATACACAAAAATTCCAAAAGAAACTAGGTTCGCAGAGGACATTGTGTATGGATTTTGTAGACTTGTCTAAACTCACTCGTTATATGTAAACCCACAAAACTAAGGGAAAAAATTACACTATATCTTGAACTAGTGTCAATACATTTTGTTAATATATAAAACCGTCAATGATTCCTCCTATCTTTAGGGGTGCATGCGACATCGCTAAAAGGATAATGCTACACCAAAACATGACCTCTTGCACTCGACTTGTAGAATTTTTCCCTATGGGGGAAGGGAAAACACTTATTAGATACCAAGGTGCGCAAAAAAGGGATTGGCTAGCAAAAAATTAGTGTTAGTCTGAAAACACATGCATGTAATAATACAAGTGTAACGTATATAGGAAATGTAGTAACTACTAAACAAAGTAGTGTAAACATGACAACAAAAAAAAAAAACTACCTAAAGTGGGTTGAAAACATGGGACATCACTCACGATGTCTCAAGAAAAACAAGCCCATCATGGCTATAAACTATAGACAAGTGTGCACACAAGCAAAGGGAAAATCCCACATAGAATAGAAAATAATGGAACACAAGTATAGAAAGGAACAAACCTGTTGTCATGGAAACATGTAATCCTATAAAATAGGTCTTGCACATGCAACACCCATTATCATGTTAGAAAGATAATCAATATGTCAAAGCATGTACAAGTAGTATAAGATGCTATGTAAAAATGAAACAATAGCACATCAATAAGATGAATGTGGGTTCTTGTTAGTGCAAAATCACAGCACCCCGGAAGTAGATCAGGTTTCTAGGTTGATCACTTTGGCATCCGGTGTGATTGCATAACATGGAAACCTCTCTCCAAGTGTGGGACTTGCGGCGAGAGAGGAATCTATAGAGAAGGCTGGTTCTGCTCCTAAACTACCGCCACAAGCTATTCCGGTGCGGGAAAGCTAATCTAATCCTAATCTAACCATGCCAGAGGAGAGAGAGAGAGAGAGAAGGAAAAACAGCAAAAGCCTACACTAAAACGGTGATACACCGAGAGAAGGAGAATGTTGGACATCTATCAAAAGCTGCCATGGGACAAAGAGAGGTGAGCAATGGGAAGGATGGACGAGATGCATCACAGCCCAATGATAGATTTCACACGAGAAAATGTCCCATAACTCCATGAACACAGCTCCAAACCTGCAATGAACATTCAAATATGCACAAATACCTGTAATGAAGAGAGGCAAGAAGAGAACAAGCAAAAACGAGCAAGGATGGACAGATGCATCACGAAACACGTTTTGTTGCTCCAGAAGTTTGCACAGAACATCATTTCAATAGTAAAAGGCAAAAATGCCATTACAGAGCAAGGGAGGAGGTTCAAACTCCATTTTCAACCCTAGAGAAGAAAAGAAGGGAGGGCAGAGCAGAAAAGATGAACAACCTTTTATCTTTTTAGCCAAATCTGGCTTTATACAATGCATGGGTCGAGCCCAGGAGACAGAAAACATAGGAAAACATGTAAGCAGCCCAACCATTGACCAAAACACATTCTTCATTACAATCAGTGGTTGAGACATCACTTCTGGCCATGCTGAAGAAGAATGCGACCCATGTGCATTAAAACTGGTTCTTGAAACGTCGCTCGCCATTATCATGCGTCAGATCTGTTTCTCAATTTTCTCTCTCTAGACTACACCAAAATTTAAGATTGATCCCAGAATCGTGTAGAGAATTTCATAAGCTTTCTGTTGATGTAAAGAACGTGCAAATCCGAGCTCTGGATCAAAAGATATGTTGATCTGAAGATTTAGGGCACAGAATAGACCAAAGCGGATTTTGAAATCTTTTCTCGCGCTTTGCCACCTGGATGACATGTGGCATGGTCTGATTGGATACGTAATTATCTCTCCTCTGCATTTGCATCAGTTTTGGGGAATGCCTCGACATGTGTTTGATGCTTTGTTTTCCCGACACCCACTTCCGCCGGTATTGCCAAGTTTTCCTTTATTTCGGGTTCGGAAGTGTGACTTGCATTTGCATCGGGTATGGGAGGTGGCTCGACATGTTTTCCTCCCATGCTTTTCCGACTTGTTTCCCCGACTCCAAGACCCGATTTCCTTTGTGTCGGGCTTTCCAACCCCTCCGACACATTTCTTCCTTTGTCGGGTTTTCCAACCCTTCCGGTATGATTTTTTCCTTGTGGGCCCTAGCTTAGACACGTGGCACTATCCCATTGGTTCGGGTCAGTGCTTGAGACCTCGCCCTTTGACTTTTGGACTTTTTCCCCTGCGACACATGTCATGATCTGGTTGGTTCTTGGCCCTTTCAGCTCCTTCGCACCCTTCGCGTCTTTATGTCCTGTATGTCCCAAACTGCCCGGGCCAAAAACTTCCAATCCGCCCGAAATGGGCTTCCTCGTCCCTCATTTGGCCGATGACGTGGCGTTGTTTGATTGGCTTTTGGCACCTTCGGTGATCTGCATCCGCCGCGTACTTTTGTCCGAGATTTCCCAAGACAAACTTTCTGCTTTGTGTGAACGGCCGGTTCGCGTCATCATGGCCCAAATGTCCCAATTGCTTCCAGATGCTTGTTCTCATTTTGGCCAATCCGGCCGGTTCAGATTTCGCATACTTTTGTCCCAGATGTCCCTTTGCGTCATGGGCCACCCGGAGGCTTTTCGGCCGATCCACGCCTAGATGTCCCAAATGTCCCGATCCCCTAGGACTAGGACTTAGTCATTTTTTATGATTTTTCCTGGATCAATCTACATGCTTGGAACTGCAAAACTCTGATGCATGTTATCGAAATTTACCCGGGGTGAAATTTTGACAATAGTTTGGCGACTCAGTGGGGTCATCTGCCTGCTAGATGAATGATCAGTAGCCTGAAGCAATCCATTGGGCATGGAGTCATAAGCAAGCCTGAAAACTGATCTGAACTTTGAAAACTTCCCTCTGAGCCACTTGAAACCCACCGGACATGGAGTTGTTCTTACCAAAATGCCACTGAAACGAACTGTGCAAGAGCAAAACCAGCACAACAAAAACTATGTACAGAACTGAAAATCATACATGCTCCAAAATGAAACATGCAGAGTGTGCACAAGCACTTCTTCTGCTGAAAGCAAACCTACCTACTCTATTCTAACTGGAGCAAAGGCAAGCTAAACAAACCCTGCAATTGGTTGTGAGAAATAGCTTCCCTTTCTCAAAAGTGGCAGCCATGCAATTGATTTGGAGCTGATCATGGCTGTTAGGATGAGTGGAAAATCAACAAGAAGCTGGTATTCCACCCAAATCATCAAGGTATCAGCTAAAGGCAAATTCAATACCTCTTTTAGTTACGCTGCATTTGGATTGAAGAGGCATTACAGCTGGTCCTTGGTATTTTGTAGCTCACCCTCATGCTCAGAAGCAAGCATGACTGGTTGTGACTTCTCCTTTGGCTCCAATGAAGCCAAATACCTGATTGGGCAAGGTCTGATCCTTTGAGTATGCCCATTTCCCTGATTTTCAACTCCAAGAATGGAGTCTTCTTGCGGACCTTCTTGAATGGATGATGTGGAAGAAATGGTGAAATTCCTCTGCCCTTTCTCTTCCTCCAATGAAGGACATGAAAGATTAAAATCTTCCAATCTTGGTTCCAAAGAGCTTCTATAAGATGCAGGTTGCTACAAATGAATACTCTCCTCCATGACAACAGGCTCTTGTGTTTGGAAGATGGATGATGAAAGAGAGAATGTTGGAAACTCAACCGGTTCTTCTCCATCAAAACAGTCTTCCAAATCTGACAGATAAACTGCCTCATGACTGTCCTGCTGCAAATGTTCAACTTCCTCCATGGTGTCTTCTTGATCTGTAACTTGACCACCATGGTTTCCTTCATCCTCCAACATTGAGTTTGAGAGATCAAACTCCTCTTCGACATTGGAGCTAGAGAGAGATGAAGTAGAAAGAAGAACTGAAGGTTCTCCTGTAGCCTGCTTTGTGCTCAAACCCCTTGGATCCGCAATTTTCTCTTCCACAGCTAGATTGTGCTCCTCTTCTTTTGGATTTGGAGCAACTTCTCCTTCCTCTACTAGTTGAATACAATCTTGCTCTTGATAGAACTCTTCCTCTAGCATGAAGTTTGTCAAGTCAAACTCTTCAGTCTGCTGCTCTAGAGGACAAGTTGGGACTACAAGATCTTCTTCAGGCTTTCTTCCTCCATGGCTGATTATGCAACTTGAATTGGATCAGCATTTCCTTCAAATAGAGTGCCAACATGGACACTACACTCGAGCATTTCCTTTTTCTCTTCTTCTGCTGCAACAAAATCAGTTATGACCACCATTTGTTCAACCTTAGCCTCTTCTGTAGGCTTAACCATCAAGGGGATCTTTGTTATCCCAAATTTGGCAGCCCAAACCTTCAAGCTGTCTGTCATTTCTTTTCTTTTTGGCTCTTCCTCTTGTTGTCCTTGATGACTGATTTTTTCAATTTCTTCTTCCCCACATGGAATTGGGGATGCAAGAGGAGGGATAGGTTGAAACTCAACTGATTTTACAATTTTTTGCGGTGGTGGAGGAGGTGAAACCTCTTGTTTCTTTGGAGTGGAAGGTATTTCATTTAGCTCTTGTGGAGGGGGTTTGGATTTGGAAGGAAAAAGGAAAGAAGAATTGAGATGAGGTGGAAGACTGAGAGGTGGAGACATGGAATCAACATTTGGGACAGCAGATGGAGAGTTTAAAATTTGCAAGTCCAAATGAGATGATGCTGCTTGAGTAATGGGAAGAGAAAAACCGGATGATGGTGTAGAACTTACCCATTGACAAGGTTGTTCAACACCGAATGTATAGGCCTCTATTCCTGCTGTCCATTGTGCAAGTTGGGGCAGCATCTTTATCATGAAGTCCAGCTTTTCTTGAGGGCTGAAGTGTCTTGGAAAAGGGCCTCCCCATGGACAAGGGGTCCTGTAACCGACTCAAAGCTCTCATTTGAGCTGTTGCTCTGGACTGCACCATCTTTACCTCCATCTTTTGGATCTTCTCCAACAGACCAGCATCTTTGATCTGATGGTCTTCATTGTATGCACACCCTTGCTCTTGGAAGGCTCCATAGCCAAACTGACTTTGGCACAGCTGCTCATATGGGTATGCATACTGATCTTGAATCTGCTCAAAATGCTGATTTGGAGGATTTGTAAAACATGTTGGAGGTGTGATATACTGCTGTTGTTGATGTGAATTCCATGATGGAAATGAAGTCATGATTGCACAACTTCATAGAATGAAAGAATGATGGAAGAGATGGAAGGAAGAATGGATAGAAAAAGAATGAAAATGAATGGAAAGGAAGGTCTGTAACTTTAGAGATGGGTTGTTGACCAGATGGAGTTGCCAGATGTGTTTGCAAGTGCCTCCAAAGGCTGAAATCTTGACAGAACACACCAACCTGCAAACGATGAAGTGGAAGACCGCTAAGGTCCCACCGGGCATGCCAAAAAAGCGTTAGTGCAAAATCACAGCACCCCTAGATGCAGATCAGGTTTCTAGGTTGATCACTTTGGCATCCAGTGTGATTGCATAACATGGAAACCTCTCTCCAAGCGTGGGACTTGCGAAACCGAGAGAGGAATCTCCAGAGAAGGCTGGTTCCTGCTCCTAAACTACCTGCCACAAGCTATTCCAGTGCAGGCAAGCTAATCTAATCCTAATCTAACCATGCCAAGGAGACAGAGAGAGAGAGAGAGAAGGGAAAAACAGCAAAAGCCTACACTAAAACGGTGATACACCAGAGAAGGAGAATGTTGGACATCTATCAAAACTGCCATGGGACAAAGAGAGGTGAGCAATGGGAAGGATGGACAGATGCATCACAGGCCCAAGGATAGATTTCACACAGAAAATGTCCCATAACTCCATGAACATAGCTCCAAACCTGCAATGAAGAGAGGCAAGAAGAGAACAAGAAAAAACGTGC
The DNA here is from genome assembly GCA_018340775.1 of Taxus wallichiana var. yunnanensis. Taxonomy (NCBI): domain Eukaryota; kingdom Viridiplantae; phylum Streptophyta; class Pinopsida; order Cupressales; family Taxaceae; genus Taxus; species Taxus wallichiana. The sequence continues at coordinate 1,033,569,887 of CM031239.1, read as the reverse complement.
AAGGATGGACAGATGCATCACGAAACACGTTTTGTTGTTCCAGAAGTTTGCATAGCACATCATTTCAATAGTAAAAGGCAAAAAACACCATTACAGAGCAAGGGAGGAGGTTCGGACTCCATTTTCAACCCTAGAGAAGAAAAGAAGGGAGGTCAGAGCAGAAAAGATGAACAACCTTTTATCTTTTTAGCCAAATCGGCTTTATACAATGCATGGGTCGAGCCCATGAGACAGAAAACATAGGAAAATGTGTAAGCAGCCCAACCATAGACCAAAATGCATTCTTCATTACAATCAGTGGTTGAGACATCACTTCTAGCCATGCTGAAGAAGAATGCGACCCATGTGCATTAAAACTGGTTGTTGAAACGTCGCTTCTGGCCATTATCACGCATCAGAGCCGTTTCTCAATTTTCTCTCTCCAGACTGCACCAAAATTCGACATTGATCCCAGAATTGTGTCAAGAATTTCATAAGCTTTCCGTTGATGTAAAGAACGTGCAAATCCGAGCTCTGGATCAAAAGATATGTTGATCTGAAGATTTAGGGCACAGAATAGACCAAAACGGATTTTGAAATCTTTTCCCGCGCTTCGCCACCTGGATGACACGTGGCAGGCTCTGATTGGATACGTAATTCTCTCTCCTCTGCATTTGCATAGGGTTTGGGGAATGCCTCGACATGTGTTTGATGCTTGTGTTTTCCCGACACCCGCTTCCGCCAGTATTGCTAAGTTTTCCTTTGTTTCGGGTTCGGAAGTGTGACTTGCATTTGCATCGGGTATGGGAGGTGGCTCAACATGTTTTCCTCCCACGCTTTTCTGACTTGTTTCCCGACTCCAAGACCCGATTTCCTTTGTGTCGGGCTTTCCAACCCCTCCGACACATTTCTTCCTTTGTCGGGTTTTCCAACCCTTCCGGCATGATTTTTTCCTTGTGGGCCCTAGCTTGGACACGTGGCACTATCCCATTGGTTCGGGTCAGTGCTTGAGACCTCGCCCTTTGACTTTTGGACTTTTTCCCCTGCGACATGTGTCGTGATCTGGTTGGTTCTCGGCCCTTTCGGCTCCTTCACGCCCTTCGCGTCTTTATGTCCCAGATGTCCCAAAGCGCTGGGCCAAAACTTCCGATCCGCCCGAAATGGGCTTCCTCATCCCTCATTTGGCCGATGACGTGGCATTGTTTGATTGGCTTTCGGCTCCTTCGGCGATCCGCGTCTGCCACGTACTTTTGTCCCGGATGTCCCAGTACGAACTTTCTCTGTTTCGGGCGAACCGGCCGGTTCGCGTCATCACGGCCCAAATGTCCCAATTGCTTCCGGACTGTTTGTTCTCATTTGGTGATCCGGCCGGTTCGCGTGCCACGCGTATTTTTTTCCCAGGATGTCCCTTTGCTTCACGGGCCGCCTGGAGGCTTTTCGGCCGATCCACGCCTAGATGTCCCAAATGTCCCGACTGCCCCTAGGACTAGGACTTAGTCATTTTTTATGATTTTTCCTGGATCAATCTACATGCTTGGAACTACAAAACTCGATGCATGTTATTGAAATTTATCTGGGGGTGAAATTTTGACAATCATTCCCCTAGCGACCAGTACAAGAAGAGTAGAAGGTGAGCATCCATGCAACATATAGAGTATTGTATACGTGATCACACTAAACAAATTCATGAACATGTGTGTGTGTATGATAATGACATATAAGAAATAATTCTAACATGTGTAGTAAAGTGAACATGTAAAACACTAGTAAACAATAGTAAATCCCCGGATAATGTCATATGTTTTGAATGGGTAGAATGGAATGAAACATGGAATGATAGGAGTAATGTGCCCCTTGAGTGGATGGAATGTATGTAATGAGGCTCATTTTCATTATCCCCTCGTAATCAAGAATGAATCGTAAATGAGAGTACATCATTAGGAAATTGTCAAGTAGTGTTGGTTGTTTCTAATAAGACTTGAAATTAGTGTGTTTATGTAATAGTGATGAAATGTGGCATGTGAAAAGATGTACATGAAACCTATACCTGGAAGCATATATCATGACTTGTTAAATAGATGTTTTATGTTTTACCCCTAAGCGTATATCACTATATGATTAAAGGATGAAGATGGCTGATTATTTAGCCTAAAGTGTATGTCATTACAAGATGAAAGGAGAGAGTGGTGATGTAACCTAAGGTGTATACCACTACAACATGATAGAATGGGTGAAAATTTAACCTAAGGTGTATTTCAAAAACACTTGTAAATGTTGCATGAGGAAATGTCGCATGGTGAATGTAAGGTCCACTTTATTGGAAAACCCTCCCATGATCAAGTATGGAACAAGGAACTAAAGTGTGTCATAGGGTAGTGATGACAATGCAGAGAAGACAACATAGTATAAATGACTAAGTTATGTAAATGCATGAAGTGGTTAATGTAATATAGCATGTGCAAGTGTGTGTATAATATGTAATGAGTGGGATGTTATAATAGCGTGCATATAGAAATAAAATGTATAATGATAAAATATAAAGCTAGACCCATATATAATGTAACCTAGTGTAAATGTAGAATGTATGGATGAAATGTAAAACTAGACTCATATGTAATGACGACTAGTGTAGTATATGGAAAATGTATGCTATGAAAATGTGTTATGGATAATGTGACTGTAGAAATAAGTGTAGGATGGATGGTGTATAATGCACAATGTAGGATGAAAATGGAATATGTAGTGCCTATGGTGCAGTGTGTGGGGTTTAGTGTAATGGTAATCCCTCAACAGTCAAGTGTGAACCAAAGCACAAGAGTGTGGATTCATCGGGTAATGATGGTGTGATGATGGGTGAGATGATATGCCCATAGGAAATGACAATAAATGATAAATATGACATGTGTGATGTAATATTATGTGATTATGCCAAAAGAAGGAGGATGTGTGATGGCTATATCCCCTAGGTGTGCATGAAGGAGAAATAAACCAATAAGGTCCAATGACAAAGGTACCTCGACCGGGTGCTCCTGGTTTGATGAAAGTGGATGACCGTGATCTAGCAAAAGTAGGGATATAGGAGATAAATTTGGTGCCGAGAAAATAGAATCTATATGTGTGTGAAGGATGAATGAATGAGGAAGATTGAGATAAAGGAACATGCTGGAGTGATAAATCTGGTGGGGAAGATGGTGAACAACGCATCGACAAGTTTTCAAGATGGTGGGAAATGCGTAGCACTAGCTTGACACTTACAACCCGACCAAGTATGATGGGCTAAACGTAGAGCGAGAGGAAGTTGTGTAGAAAATGAAAGGACACCTAGTTATTGGATATCTCTAATAATATGTGCTAAAGTGTGGAAATAATCGGTATGATGTTTCTTGAATGAAATGATTGTGGAAAAATGGACAATCATGATATTTTATTAGTTGAGAAGGAGGATAGTGACGATTAGATGGTAGAGAAATCATTTGATGATTTAGAGGTAACCAAAAATGTCATGTGGCATAGCATTGGAGGGAAAGATAAGGGGTGGAGGTAATGGTACACCAAGAGGGTGAGTGAAATGAAAATTAGGGGATGTATACGGTCTTTCGGTTGTAGTAGGAGTATGAATAAGTGATGTAGAGACATCCTTAAGTTGCTTTATCTCAAGAAGGAGAGATGAAATTGTCAATTTCATGGACTAACACTAATCTTGAAAAGTGTGTATTGAATCTAATAGATGTGTATTAGATGGGGAGTACGATAGCAAGAGTGGTGCGCTAACTTTGTTAATAGATGACTTATTGGATGTAGTGAGGGATTGTTGTTAATGCAAGGGGGTAATAGAGGAGCAAAATTGTCTAAAATCTCATCATGATTATTTTTGAAATCATGTGGAATGGTATAGAAACCCGATAATAAATGGAATGTGATTGGTCATCTAGATAACCATGAGTACATAAAATATACATGACCATGGTGTATTGTTCATCCATAAAGGGAGGTAATGGACATTGTTATCTCTCAAAATTGCACCCTATAGAGAAATGGTTGTAGGTGTTATAATTTTGCGAATGGATGTATCTCTTTCATAAATACAATGGAAACACCTTAGGTATGTGTGTATCCCTATTTTGAGGTGAGTCTTCGGTATCAAGGTCGGTTCCTTTTTGATGTATCTTAAGCTAATTTTATGGGGTTTGAGGGTGAAAGATAACTATAAATGGATTAAAAAATGGGGTGATACACCAAAATTGTCTCGAGGTGTTTGACTGAGTACATGCACAATTGATATGAAAATGGATTCTAGATGTACAAACAAATAGTTTTCAGCAGAATATTAAGGCAAACACTTGATGCATTGAGGGAAAGTTTCACAATAATACTGTTAAGCTACACATGCACACTAATATCATGTAGAAATTACTAAATTTGCAATAGGGTAGGATGATTAACTAGGAAATTGACATTCACAAGGATTAATAAGACATACACAAGACTACAAATAATTGGAAAGGAAAAATATACTTCTCATTCAAGGGGAAAAATTGGCAAAACTACTTCAACACTCTTGTGTCGAAAAAAAGTCCTCTCTTGTTCTTTGCCAATGCACACAATATATAGCAAAATTATCAATCCCACCCATCCTAAAAATAGAATAAAATTGTACTCGCCCATGCATCCTATTTTTATCCTTTATTATGAATAAATAAAGGAATAAAATAAACATGCTAATATAATGAGGCATTAATAGCCTTTGTTACAAAAATACAACTCAGTCAAACTGCAGTTGATTGTTCTATTTTTAATAAAGTTGGGTGAATAATTCTGCTAATAATAAATCTTGCTTGATGAGCAAGTCTTCTCTCATGTGCATGCAATCTCTGTCTTCTAGTGCTTGATGTGACATCTACAATTTTGATCCACTTTCCCCCTTGGATGCACATGCAAAATAATATGTCCCTATGTGAGAGCAAGATAATTATTTTGATTTAACACTTTACAAAAATCACCCAAAGTGTGGGGACCACCTACAGGCTCTAATGTTGATATCTCCATGCATAATTTTGTCCTCTTATGGTCACATGAAGAATTACACTCTTGAGCAAATATAATTTGACCATTTTTAAACTCTCCCACTTTGGGGACCACTTTTGATGTGAACACTTGTCTTCCTCCTTTGTTGACTTGGCATAATACCATGATTTAGAATACACATGGGGTCATTTTGTGAATTCCTTTCATACTATACTCGGCTAATTTTGTTGTAACTTTTGTATTAATCATGGCATATGGTATAGTCTAAGGTAAGGTCAAAAATCATTGGTTTACTTCAAAAGGTTCCCCTCCTAACGAGGGCTTGACCCATACTCATAATGTTGGTAACTCATTTGAAACATGGCATATTATAAGGTCTACTAAATATAATCATTTGAAAACTGTAGTTTGAACCTTTATCAAAGGTCAACGTAATGATTTTGTTCAATGGGGTTGGACCCCTCTCGCCATGATGACTCACCCCTCCCTTTTTTCGGTGTATTCTCAAACCATGGTCTAGCTAAGGTTTGCATTGGTATTGATGATCATTTTATGGATGTCGATCTTGTGTACTAGTTGATCCTGCACCGTTGATATGTAGCTTTACCTCTGCTTGAGATAGGGTTTGCCTACGCTATTTAGGATTGGAGTTTGTATGGAAATTGGATAATGATTAATGGACATTTGATCTCTGTATCATTACTTTCTCCACCGTGGATCATCTAACTCTGATTGGCATAATTGTTGGCTTGAATCTTATTTTTCGACCGTCAATCATTGCACGGCTTGATCTTGTCCGCTAAAGATAACATCAAGTCAGTTAGGTTGGGTATAAGGTCATCAAGCGTATCTATTGGTCTTTGTCATTTGCTCAATCTGAGTGGCGAAGCCCTCGAAAAATTATTTCAGATTGCCATCATTTTTATTTCAAGAGCTTGGTTTTGACATCTAAATGCACGTATTGTATAGATTTCTATGTTTTTCGAGCTCGCACAATTATGGGGCTACCATTGTGTATATTTCAAGCTCTCGATTATTCTAAAAATCAGTCTTCTGTGAATAGATTTGCTTATTCTCTATAATGTCTTGGCACTAATGGTGAACTCTTGGAGCTCATCTTCTTTGTCGAGAAGTTATCTGTGAGTTTTTTTGCTTTTATGAGTTCTTCTATTGAGAGGAACGCCATGAATGTTTCCCTTTTATCTTGGTTGTGCATTCTGGACTTGATATTTAGCTCGATAATGAGCATGCATGGATTATTCTTGGCGATAAGGTAATCATTTTCTCTTGTTTGAGTAATTTGTTCCTCTATGTTTTCCTTTTACTGTTGCATAAAATTTTTGATGCATTTTTGTAACTTGAAGCTTTTTTTTTTCTTCTTATATATTCTCCATTTTTTATGATTTGGATCACTAAAGCTATAGATCCGCATGTTTTAAGATATGGGTATTTAGGTTCTACCTTTCTAGATTTGTCCTTGGAAACATTTTAAAAACCATTCTGTAGAGGACAATTTCATCTAGGCTTTTGAACCATGGAATCACCCGGGTTTGCAAGATTTTGGGTCTTGATTTTCTTGAGTTCTACTCTCCATTTGTGTATTATCCTCTGATACTTTGATCCATCTCTAATTTACTGATACCCATAAATGGGTTTTTTATTAATGACTTGATGTATAATTTTCCATGATTTTTAATTGTTTTACACCCGATTCATTTTGCACTTCATTTGTTTTATAGATCGGACTAAATTTAGTATGTTTTTCTTTATCCTTGAGTTCTTATGTAACTTTGTGAGAATATTTTTGCAGCTATGGGGGAAAAAAATGTTTTTTCTAGCCAGTGTCTAGATATATCAACTTTAGCTTAAAGATAATTCATTTTTTAATGACCAGAATATAGGTATTCTACTTTTGATTTGAAAAAGAAAGACATCAGATCTTAGTTTTATGCTCTCAATAGAATGAGATTTGAAATCATGCTTTATTGTTTGACCATATTCTACTTTAAGGAAGAGATGTGTCATTGGGTATATGCACTTTGGTTCTGAACTTTTCATTTTCTTGGTCTGTTATTCTCATATTTCTTGGCATGGACTTATTTTAAACTTGACTTCTAAATCTTGGCCTTGAGATCACTCTCCAGCTGATCTTTGCATTTTGTGACCTTGCGATGTGTTTGTTTCCTTTCTTAGAGGGTATACTAGTTTATTACTTTGGGTAAATGTAGACTTGTATGTTGTTAGCTATTTCACCGTAATGTGGGCTCTGTATTTTTCTTTTTCTACACTCCATATCATCATTCCTCTCTTTTGATAGGATATAAATAGAAAATAATTTACTAGTATTAAGAAACATTCACTCTAAAATGGGCCTTAAGTGACTGTAGTTGTTAGTGTTTATTCTCTCTTTGTACTTGGGATTACGAAGCTCCTTCTACTTATGATAAAACTATGTTCGGATACATTCACTTGTCTTTGAAATTGATTACATCATGCTATAAAGTTTTCATAATCTCCAAAGTTGATAGATTTTGACCGGTTGATATTAACTCGATGTATTTATCATTTGTTGTACTTTAACATGGGCATGCAAATGTGTAACTTACTTCGTAGTTTTGACTAAGAATGTTGCATAACTCCTCCTGATTCCATTGTACTTGATCATTTGTTTCATTTGATGATTATCTTTGTTGCTGTTGTATTGAGCATAAGTTGTGACTTTGTCTTTATGAGTTGTAAATACTTGTTTATGCTGATCCATCTTAATTACATGATCATTTTGATGTTGTACAAGAATTGGAATCTGTAGATGTGGATGTAGTTTTGACTGTATAGTTCCTTTGTAACTTTGTAGTTGTACTTGTACTCTATACAATTGATGTAATATCTCAATGTATTTTCGTATTTTTCATATGACTTGTAGTAGTTATTGGAAGTGGCCATCTTGATCTGCAACTCTGATTTTGTATAAGCTCTATCTTTATTTCTTCACTTTCTTTTGTAACCTTTCATGACTATGTAAGTCATTGATGTTTGTAATTGTGCTTATCTGCTGCAATTCTTATTATACTTGATCTTGATTCAACTATACTATGAGATGCTCATTCATGTACCTTGTGTTTTCTATAGCTGACATCAATCTGCTCCTTTCTGAGAGCTCTTTTCCATGTTCAGACAACTTGTTTGTTTATAATCCATTTCTGAGTTGATGTCTGAGCATTATTGAATCTTTCTTGATGAAATTTGGAAAAGACTACCTGGAAATGTGAATTTGGTCCTTTCTTTCTCAGTTGTATTCAATTAAGTTGTAACACTTCTTTCTTTGAGTTGGTCACTATATCCTTCATCTATTGAATTATGGCTTGTTGTTGGAAGCTAAATTTTTGTAATTGTTATCTTTGACCATACCATGCATTATCTATTTTTGCATTACTATTTGATTTATCTACAACTTTCAAGCATGTATTAGTTTTAAGAAGAATTTTGGAAAGTTGTAAATGTCCATTTTACATGGTGAAGCCCTGTCAAAATTTTCTCAGATTTACTTTTCCATTTTGTTTCAGCCCTAATCTTATCTCATTTCAGTTAACTTTAACCTTTAGTTTGACTGAAATAAATGTACTTTTCTTATTCAAGTTACAAAATGTATCACTTCTTTCTTCTTACTTGTATCTGCACATTTAGATAAACTGGTTAGAAAACATTAGGCTTTTTGGCCTCTCTTTTATTCCATAGTTTTTCTCTTTCTTATTTCTAAGTGAATGAGTCATGTATGTTGCTACAGAATAGTGCTTTTATCAGTTGTGCCTTTGATCCTCATGTAACTTATACCTCCTGATGTTAAGAGATCCACTTGCATGAATTTGGATAGTATAGGAATATGGATCAACCTTGAGCTCAATATTGACAATCTTTCCTTTTCTTGTTTTTAGGTATAGTGCCATTTTCCAAGAAGTGAGGATGAAGATGGAGAAAAGATGGAGCTGGAAATGCATCAACCAAAATGAAAGAAACCCAAGGCAATGATGGGTTCTTTCATACTCCTTTACTTTCTTTTTCATGCATATGTACCTCTTACTTTAGTAGTTGTAATTTAATTTTGAGTTACATCCCACGACTTGTGTGGGAAACATTTGAAATTCCTTATGAATAAAACATTGAATTCTAAAACTAAGTTGTGTATTTCTTTCTACTTTTCAGCTTTATCTATGGATTGTATAATGAATTAAACAACTCAATAACATAATTGAATGTATTTAATCATGAAGGAAATAACTTTAAAATACCTGTAACTTTAACAATGAACCTTGACTACTACAATCTATAACTATGATTGTTGTTCCAAAACTTAACACTTCATCTATTCTGTATTTTCAGTCTTCATCAAGATTACACATCTTTCCTTCGGGATTTGCATTCTTTTTCTAAGATAATCATGAAATTGTAGACTATGTGATTTGTTACATTTTGTAATAGCACACATAGCTACAGATTTCATGTAATCATTAATTAATCCAATAGAAACAATATTGAATTGAAAGAATCTCCCCTAGCTTAGGTTCACTTCACCAATGCCATCCATCGTAATAAATTTTTGAGTTTCCCATTTTTACACAAGTGCAAAAATTATCAACGAGACAACATTGAGAATATCAAATAGTGAATTTGGGTGAATAGAAAACAAAGGAGATACTTCAAATATGCACCATTCCAAATGGCATGGGCAATGTTATATCAATGTGATCAAGATCAAGTGTTCCTCCAATATAATCTAACAAATCTGGCCAAGTGTGAGTGGAGAAGTAGTAGGATAACGTGTGAGATGAACGACAAGATGGATAATATGCAAGCCATATGCGGTAGTGAGAATGATAGAACCATGATACAAATGTGGGTTGCATAAAGGAGAATGGAGTTCTTCAAATTGAAAACCAAGCCGAAGGAGGCCATCATGTGAATATATAGTGGTCGTGCATGAAGTATCAAGTGGTATGTGTTCCCAATAAGAATTATTCATGAAGAGAGTGTAGGTAAATGGTTGGCACACTAAATAAGATGATCTAGGTGGATAAGATGAAATGATATCCATGGACAATAAAGTTTGGTGATATGGCACAATAGTAGTAGTCTTTGAGAGTTCGCAAGTAAGAGATGATTTCAATCATGCATATAGTGGTCACAAGTGGCATTTTGTATAGAGAATGAGATTGTGGAGGAAGAGGTAAAGCAACCGAGTATTATGGAGTAGGAACTATATATAATATCATAGCAGTGGTGACATCAGGAGTATGTGGAAAATAAAGAGAAACCATATACACCATATAAATAGTAGGAACTGATTTGTATGGAGCTTCACGAGAGTGAAATTCATCCATAGAAGAAGGAGAACTAGGGACAACAAGTGTATCAGTAAAATCAGTAGGTGAATGTGAATGATCAGGTGGTGCACTAGTGATAGCAGGTGCAGCTATGGGAGCAGTGTGGGAGATTCTACCTCCATTATGAGTTGTGCTAAAATAGAAGGATCAATGGTGTACAGATAAGTGGAAACCTCATCATCAATAGTATGAGGATCCATACCAGAAGATGGTAGTTTAATTAACAAAGCGAAAGGTGTATAGCTAGAAGGGGAAATAAGAGAATCCACAAAAGCATGGTCACAACTATCAAATTTCAAAGTAATTGGAGACTTAGAGGAAGTACATTTCTATTACGCTTACCCATGATGGCTAAGTGAAAGAACCCTAGAAGGCGATATGAAGAAACGAGGGGTTTAAAAAAAGATTAACTAAAAATATAAAAATAATACTACAAAATTTTAGAGTAGTTAATCTAAATAGAAGAACTAAATTGTTGTATTAATGCTCTAAAATAGTATGGAATAGTTGTAAATAATTATTCTAAATGAAATAAAATCCTAAATATGAAAGGAACTAAAAAATAATGGCTTAGCTGATTAAAGAAGACTATCGTATGTTGTTACAAAGGTCCGGTGTAAATTATAGGTGTAAGAAATATCACTCGAAGTGCCAAAAATATTGGATTTGGATAATATGATAAGACTATGCCTTGGAAGATACTAGGGCACCCTTGTCTATGGATTAGGCACCCCAATTTTTGTGAAGATCTGAATATGATTTTTACAAGGTCATAAGGTATCCTCAAGTCTTCTATTTGTCACATTAGATCTATCGAGCTGCACCGTATGTGTTGAATATTGGAGTGATGACCTGTAAGAAAGAAGGAAGTATCAAAACCCAAAAAATAAAGGTGCAAAATTAAGGGGTCAGATTGACCTCAGCTTCCAAACTAGTGGTCTTATCACTAAGTATTACACTACATTTCAGACCTAGTGGTAGTTTTAGTGTGTGTGTGCATGTCATCCCCTAGGTGTTCTAGTGCCAATCACACTTTTTCAAGTAGCAAGGAATAATAACTATATAAAATATACTACCATGTTTGCATTAAATAGAATAGAACCCTCCCCCTACTTTGTGTGTATTGATGTAGATCTCCTAGCCTTGATGCATGACACTATGTGGATGTAAGTGATGCAATGAATGTAACTCTAGATGGAATGATTGTAGTATGTGACGCTATAACCCTCATTATGGTCTCATAACTTTGTATTTATAGGGTTCTCTTGCTCTAATTTGTTTATTAACCCCGATGGACGCCGCTGTAAGAAGATATATTGCTATGTTGATTGAATACAGTATGCACCACGCCTTTATATAGGCGAGATAGGAAGACTGTGCGTGAGGGAGACAGTTATACGGTTATCAAAACCGATCACTAGTAAATACTAACACACATGTATTAGTTATCTAACATTCCCCCCCTTAATACATTGCTCTTACAAATGTACCCCCTAAATAAATCAAACTTCACCTGCGAGAGGCTTGGTGAGAATATCTCGCAATCCCGAGAATCGGTAGGGCAAGATCGAGCTGAATTTGGTGGTTCAAGACCTGTTCACGAATGTAGTGACATTCGACCTCAATATGCTTTGTTCGTTCATGGAAAACAGGATTCTTCACAAGCTTCAACACACCTTGATTGTCGCAGTGAATGATGGGAGGTTTCTCTTCAGGAATCCCTATATCTGCAAGAATGCGACGTAACCAAATTACTTCGCACACAGCTCCTCGTGCAACACGGTATTCAGCCTCAGTGGATGAGAGAGCAACAACAGTTTGCTTCTTGCTGATCCACGAGATAGGTCCAGATCCGAGATGAAAAACATATCCTGAAGTGGATTTCCTGTCATCAACGGATCCTGCATAGTCCGAGTCAGATATCCCCGTAAGAAGAACTCGAGTGTTCTTTCGATACCTGCACCAAAGTCAACTGTACCTCGGACATATCTCAACACATGCTTTGCTGCTATCCAATGACATTTCTTCGGCTCCTGCATAAATCTGGCGAGATAGCTCACCGCAAAGCAAAGATCTGGTCTGGTATAAGTCAAGTAAATGAGACTCCCCACAAGCTGCCTGTAGTGAGTGCCATCTACCTGTGGTGAATCCTGGAATCTAGATAGTTGCAAACCTTTTTCCATAGGTGTGGACATTGGTTTACAATCTGACATCCCATACTTTTCCAGGAGTGTCTTGGCATATTTCATCTGGGAGACGAAGATATGATTCTTCTTCTGCCATATCTCTAAGCCAAGACAATAGTGAAGTAGCCCCAAATCAGTCATGTCGAAGGATTTCTTCAGATCATTCTTTACATCATCTACAAGATTGTCAGAACTTCCTGTGATCACAAGATCATCTACGTACAAAACCAGAATGACAATCTCTGTTCCTACCTTCTTGATATACAAATTTGTATCTGAGGGGCTACGAGTGAATCCATGCTGCAATAGGTGATCATCAATTTTTATATACCATGCCCTAGGTGCTTGTTTGAGTCCATAAAGAGACTTTATCAGACGACATACCTTGTGTGGTTGATGCTCGTCTACAAACCCTTTAGGTTGGGCCATGTACACTTCTTCTTGCAGATCACCATTTAGAAAAGCACTCTTGACATCCATCTGCTGAAGTTTCCATCCATTTTGTGCTGCCAGTGCACATACAACTCTGATGGTTTTGATCTTCTAAGTGTGGGTGCAAAGGTCTCGTCATAGTCAATTCCTTCTTGCTGAGCATAACCCTTTGCAACAAGTCGTGCTTTGTGTTTGTCGATTGAACCATCTGCCTTATATTTTGTTTTGAAAATCCATTTGCAGCCAATGGATTTCTTACCTGGAGGCAGATCGACAAGTTCCCACGCCCGATTCGAATCGTGGAATCATATTCAAGCATCCATAGCTTGTTTCCACTTTGTGGTTGGTCTAATGCCTCACGACATTGTCGAGTTCGGTGCTCTCAACAACTGAACTCATGAGTGCAAAATTTACCTCATGTCTAGCTTGACTTCTTGTTCTAACTCCCGTAGAAGTGCCAGGAAGTGAGTTCAGGTGTGCATCCCTGATAGTACTCTGGACCCATTTCGGACGTTGGCGCTGCTGATGTGAAGATGTGTTTTCCAGTGTGCCAAGATCAACGAACAAATCTCCACTCAGCTCTTCTTCTCTCTGAGAAGAATCATCTTGCTCATCATCTGGATGTGTGAGCAATCTATGTGACGAGGTCGGTACTGGATCTCCATTGTGTGGCAAGGAGTCAAAGGACGACTCATCACATACCACATCTCGACTCTCGTAGATCTTCTTCGTCTCAGGATCCATGAGACGATATGCCTTTGAGGTAGTACTATACCCCAAGAAAAGACATGGCAGTGTCTTTGGATCGATCTTCTTCCTTCTTTTATCTGGAACATGCATATATGCAGTACAACCAAAAACTCTTAAATGATGAATAGAAGGTTTACGACCAGTCCATACCTCTTCCGGTGTCTTGTTCTGCAAGATCTTCGTGGGTGCCCGGTTGAGTAAATACACTGCTGTCTGGACTGCTTCTGCCCAAAACTGATCCTCCAACTTGGCGGTCGAGAGCATACAACGAGCCATCTCCATGACAGTCCTGTTGTGGCGCTCGGAAATCCCGTTCTGTTGGGGCGTATAGGGAGCAGTCAAATGTTGTTGAATGCCATGCTGCTTCAGGTATGCTAAGAACTTCTTTGACACAAATTCCCCCCCTCGATCTGAGCGGAGGAGAAGAAGAGGCTTCCCAGACTGCCTGGTGGCTTGCTGGTAGAAGGTTTGGAAATTTGCAAGTGCCTCACTCTTCTTCCGAAGGAAATATACCCACATTTTCCGTGAGTAATCATCAATGATGAGCTGAAAGTACACAAAACCTTGAAAGCTAGCTGGCAGGGGTCCGCACAGATCGGTGTGAATGACCTGAAGATGCTCTGTAGAATGATAAGAGCTCTGTTTGAATGGACCTCTATGTTGTTTGCCCGCAAGACATCCTGAGCAAACAGGTAAGGAATGGGAGAGTGGAGGAAGCCCTCTTACCATTTCCTTCGCACTGAGTTGATGCAGAGCCCCGGTAGAAAGATGACCATATCTAAAGTGCCAAAGTGCAGTGGACTCTGCCGTTGATGCAGAGAGAGCAATGCTAGATGAAGTGACCGCATCCAGTGCAAATAGACGGCCCTTCAGAAATGCTTGAGCAATGACTGACTCTCCCTGGGAAATGATGCAGGACTTGACCCCTTTTTCAACAAAGAATTCAACCTGCATTCTATGGTTAAGAAGTTGACTTACAGACAAAAGATTTGAAGTCAAACCTGGAACATAGAGCACCTTTGTCAGTGTACATCTTCGTGTTCCAAGAGGAATGATGACATCACCAATCCCTGCTGCAATATACTCTTGATTGTCTGCAATGGTGATCCGATCTCCAGTGGGCCGGTCACTCAGAGTATGGAACAACTTCTTGTTGCCAGTCATGTGTTTGCTGGCACCTGAATCAATCAACCAGACATCTTCTGACGGCTGCGAAGTCTGTGAGACTAGAACAATGTCAGAATGAGTTGTATCTGGTACCTCTTCATCTGAGGTGGCTTCTTGCTGAGCAGCAATGTGGCCCTTCTGCCTCTGATTACGAGCATGCCATCGGGATTTCTTAGAATATCCGCGGCCAGAAGTGCTCTCTTCGCCAGAATTTCCATACTTGCGACCGTTGTAATAACAGTTCGCAGTCGTGTGCGTATCCGTGGAGCAAATGTGGCACCATCGATCCGCCTTGTGATTATGCTGCTTCTGGGGTGGCTTGTGGTGGCCGCTGTGAAGATGGCTGCTGAGCATGCTGCTTCTGATTGGGGGGCTGATTGCCCTTTCCGAGGCTTATGTTTTTGCCTCGTGATGAGAGCCTTATCTTCGAAGGCTTCTTGTACATTTTGCATGGCTTCTTCCTGCTGGAGATAATTCACCAGGGTTGCAAAACTCACCTCCTGTTGAGTAATTGTCAACGTGGTGATCAGTGTCCGAAACCGTGACGGAAGAGCTCGCAGGGTGAGTGGGACAAGCAACTTGTCATCCACTGGTTCTCCAAGTGCAGAGAGTTCTGCACGTAACTCAGCTACACGCCGCAAGAAGGCTTCTACTGATTCGCCTTCATGCATACTCATCGTATGAAGCTTTGTCTGAAGTTGCAACTTTGTCGTCAGATTCTTAGCTTCGTAGATGGTACACAATGCGCTCCATGCCTGAGAAGAAGCAGTTGCTTCTCGAATGTATGGCTGCACCTCATCAGAAAGACTGAGGGTGATGAGCATGAGTGCTTTCGCATCAGCCTTTTCATATTTTTCCAACAGATCATCGTCTGCGGGAGGGGCGTCTTTGCCAGAGACAATCCCCCAAAGATCTTCGAATTGAAGAATCGTCCGCATTTTGGTTTTCCATGCGGCGAAATTTGGCCCTTTCAAGAGTTGGGCATCGATAGCAATATTTTTGGAGCAGACATTTTTCAAAAAACTCAAAAATGTATCTTTATTTATTTATTTTCAAAATGGCTACAATTCTTACTGAAGGAATCTGTCCCGAAGATGGGCTCTATAGGCTCGTGCAGTGAGACGCCGACGCTCCTGTGGGCGTTCTATTTCGCATTCGTCATCTGCATCATAACCACGTTCAAGTTCTGCACGAATCCGCCGTGCTTGACATCGAACGTCGAACCAGAAGTATTCCAGCAGTCCTTGGCGCACAATCTCGTCAAAGAGAATGTTACCAGTGTTGTGTAGCTCGTTGACCAAGGCAAAGAATAGCCCAGTGGTGTCCTCGTTGTCATTCAATGCCCAAATATTTGGTGCATTGCTCGCGGTGCTTTGTGCATCGGAAATTTGCGACATACGCGCACACACTGTTTTGAAATTTGCTGACTTTCTTCACTTGCACAGTTTTCTGCTCTCCACGCACTGACCTCCTTCAGCGCCACGCCTCTGAGTGCGTCCCAACTGCCGAGATAGGGTGCCTCTGTTGCTTAGAAGGTGTGGCAGCCAGTGTTTTGGATTCACAGACCCATCTTTTGCATGGAACGATACATTCAAATGGGTTTGGGCATTTACTCTGCACCAATGGATGGGAGGCAGGGTCCAAATACCTCTCAAATGTACAGCAAAGAAACGCGGCACAGTCTCCTTGCACTCACGCACAGTAACAACGCAGACCTCCACGCACTGTTCTTCAGAGTACGCACAGCAGAACCTCCACGCACTGTTCTTCAGCCTCCTTCACGTGGCATCAGTCTCCTCCAAGCATAGACAGTAGAAATGGCGGACTCCTTCACGCACGCACAGCAGAGAAAAACGCAGGGGCACGCACTCCTCCTCACGCCTCAACCAGGGCACGCACAGTAAAAGAAATGCCAAAAAAACGGGACAGACACGCAGGTTCCTCGCCTCCAACGTACAGCGCACCAGTCTGCTCTTCCACGCGCACCACCAGCTGCTCTCTTCCTCTCACGCACAACCACGCTCCGATACCAATGATGGACGCTGTAAGAAGATATATTGCTATGTTGATTGAATACAGTATGCACCACGCTTTATATGGCGAGATAGGAAGACGTGCGTGAGGGGAGACAGCTTATACGGTTATCAAAACCGATCATATAGTAAATACTAACACAAACATGTATTAGTTATCTAACAACCCCAACATGGTGACTAGGAAAAAATAAGGAAGATAAATGGCTAAAAAGACACAAAAGAAGTAGCAAAGTGAAACACAGATTGGGCACCCCAGTGGGACCAGTGCCCCAAGTAAATAATTGGCTTTTGATTAAGGCTAAAATGATGGTACAATTGTGAAATAATTGGACATGTATAGGAAAATATGTGGGAATGGCAGAATAAAATATAAAAATAAGATAGCCAAAAGGTGGGATTAATTTGTACTTTCTTCACCTGGAGAACCCTCTAAATATTAGTACAAGACCGGACTAAATACATGTTTAAAGTGCATGGTTTTGTGTCAGAGGAGTCAAACCCAAAGCTTAGTTGACAATGAATCGGCCTTAACATTTACAATTTCATCATTTTGCATCACTTAGGTCTTAAATAAATTCCATTGGCTCCTTCATCGGTTTCCATTCGTGTCTTTGACAACATTGCCAAGTGTGCCTTAGAACAATAAGTCTTCCTTTCACTATTGGTCCATGTACAATAAATATTCCATGTCATATCATACCTAATAACCTTAATTCTAGCATTCTTCTTGGACATCCATTTATCCATGTCATGCATGTGGTCCCTTCTACCTTAAATACATGATTTAAATTCCACTATGAGGGAGTTATCGTAATGTTTTGTTAAATCCATCACCTTTTGCATATTGTAATGTTATTTAACATTCCAATGATACCCTAATTCCTCCAATATTACTCAAAACTTTTCTAAATATGGTTTAAGATATAAATACTTACACCTCTATGGCTTCTCCAATACCAACAAAAATCAACAAGAACTTAAGATAAAAACACTTTGGGATTTTCCTATGCAATCTAATAAATTTTGATTAGGATATCATCCACCATCCATCCCTTCTTTAGAAGTTAATACCACATTACACACTCTTCACTTCTGCTCATCAATCAATAATTTATCGGTGAAAATAATTATACCATTTGGGATACTTTATAAACTTTTTCTATCAATGATTGTCTCATAGAATAAATGGGGGTTTAGGATAAATTTCCCTCTTTTCACCATTAATGGCGCTATCCACCACTTCTAAACACCAATTTCTTTGGATATCCTAATGCACTTATGAATGAAACCGATTCACGTAAAATTATTTTTACTTGATCCATACATTGAAGAGTGGTCCAATTTTCTTAATGAAGAAACCATACAATATAACCTAGGAACATCTAAGAACCCACACATTGTTTTGTTAGCTGCCTCTCTTATGCCTAGTAAACAAAAAGACATCAAGCAAGTATTGAATGACATGTACTCAATTTTTGCATGGTAATATAGTGATATGTTGGGTATTGATCCATCTATTACGATGCGTAATATTGTCCTCAATCCCACCTGCAAATCCAATCCAACATAAAATCCGTAAAATGCACACAAAGGTGGCATTCTTAGTCAAAGATGAAATATGAAAGCTACTTAACTCGGCTTTATTCAAGATGCCAACTATCCCAAATGGGTAAATAATATTGTACTAGTAATGAAACTAAATGGTCATCACCATTATTGCATTGAATTTCATAATTTAAATAATTTTTTTCCGAAAGATTGTTTTCCCTTACCTCATATCGACGCTTATTGTCGACTCGCCACCGACTATGATATCCTCTTTTTCATGGATATTTTTACAAGATATAATCAAATAAAAATCAACCTCACTAATCAGGAGAAGAATTTTTACCACACCTTAGGGAATGTTCTATTACACTGTCATGCCTTCTTTCCTTAAGAATGCTAGGGCTACTTATCAACAGGAAATGATGCATATATTCCAAACATTATATTAATAATATTATCAAAGACTAAATTGATGACATTTTCACTAAGTGCGAGACATAGTTAAACCTATGCACGAGACCTACGAAGGCTATTTAAACACTTACGTCAATATCACATCATCTTAAATCACAAAAAACGTGTTTTTGATGTCACAACTAGTAAACTACTTGGATATATCATCTCACAACATGACATTGAAATTGACCTAAAAAATATCAAAGCCATTTTCAACATGCCTCGCCTAAAAATTTACATCAATTATGATCACTGCAACGAAAAATCTAGGCTATTTGAGGATTCATTACACAAATTTCTAATAAAACTCAACCATTTACATGGCTTATGAAGAAGGATACCAAATTTTTATGGGATGAGAAATTCCAACAAGCATTTGAGGACATAAAGACATATCTCCTACAACCATATGTCTTAATACCTCTGCTAGATGACATACCTTTCCTATTATACATTTCCACCACGTTTCATACCTTAGGGGCTCTTTGGCTCAACATGATGATTCTTAATGAGAAATAGAAATATAATATATTAGTCAAACATTTCTCTCCTATGAATGTAACTATAGTAAAATCGAAAAACTCTTCCTCGGATGCGTCTTTGTCATAGATAAATTGAGCCATTATGTTCTTAATAATGAGGTACATATATAAATCAAAGTATAAATCTTATGATACCTCTTCTCCCACATACATCTATTACGATTATTAACACATTGGGTTACGCTTCTTACCAAATTTTATTGTAAGTTTATACAGCAAAAAGTAACTAAATTTCAAATCATCACCGATCAATTAGCAGCAGACCCTCTTCTTAATACATCTTTAATTTTTGACTCTTTTTGCAATGATTTCACTACTTATGTTATTATTTCTGACATATAGACACTATATGTTGATGGGTCTCATTTCCAATTTGGCGTAGGGGCCAACATAGTCTTCATTTCCACCTCACTTTGGATATCAATGGGGATTTCCATGTACCAACAATGTTGTTGAGTATGATTCCCTCATTCGTGGCCTTCTCACCACTCGAAAACTACTCATTCATAACTTATGTATTCATGGTGATTCCAAAATCATAATAAACAAGGTAAATGATACATATACCATAAAATAGGAACATCCCATATAAGACACTTGTTATAAATCTCTTAGCTACATTTGAGTCTTGCACTAAAGACAACCATTTCTCGTAAGAATCATCATAATGCCGACGCCATGGCTAGTGCGTCGTCAATCATCCCAAAATATATTACAAATGAAAAAGATACATGCATCGTTACATATTTACAACAGCATTCTATCTCCCTAATGCCTCTCACAACTTATGGCATAACATGCAATTGAGACAACTCTGAATGGTTAACACCAATTTACAATTACTTGTATAAGCAAGTTATCACCGGTAATATTCAGTCTTAAGAGGCTCGACATTTATGATGTGAGCCTAATTTCTATGTCATTGTAAGGAAAAAATTAATTAAATGTGCCATTGATGGTTGACTCTTACGTTTCTTAGGGCTTGCAAATATCGCTATTGTTATATAACATATGCATGACAACATGTGTGGAGGCCATTTTCCGAGAATGCTATATCAAAAATGTTTTATGTCAAGGATATTATTGGCCTACAATGGAACAAGGTTTTCTTGAATACGCTACTCATTGTGAGAAATACTAGAAACATAGAAATCTTCACGATGCGCCTACATACGATCTTCAACCTATTGCGCCAACTTGGCCATTCTCTCTTTAGGGCCTCGACCTCATCAGTATTATCAATCCCAAATCTTTTGAAGGACACAAATTCATTTTTACTTCCGGTGAGTACCTTTACTATATGGTTCAAGGTAGCCACCTATGTGCGGTCGATGGTAAAAACATTTTTGGTTTCCTCATCACCCATATCATCACACACTTTTGTGTTCCTTCTACTATTATTTTTGATAATGGATATTCTTTAAAAAATAAGGATTCTAAAAAATTTTGTGCTAAATTTAAAATTAAAAAAACGTTTTCTACACCTTATTATCCACAAGGAAATGATGAAGTTGAGGTCACTAACAAAACCATTATATAAATATTACACAAGATCGTATATTACAGTAGTAATGATTGGCATAATCAATTATTCTATGCTTTATGAGCTTATTGTACTAGTGTTTTCACACCTACCAATGCTACTTCATTTTCACTGGTTTATGGCACTAAGGTTTTCATTCCATTAGAACTAAAAATACCATCCTTGCGTATTTACATCAAAGGCATTCTCAAAGATAGTAAATATCACAAAATTTTCTTACATGAGTTAGAAATGTTGGACTCACGTCATGTCCAAGAACTTGAAAATCTCCACGCTATCATTCCCGCATTGCATACACATACAATCATAAAATTTGTTGTCATAATTTCAACATTGTTGACCTTCTCCTATAAGAAAATCAAAAAAATAGAAATGTTGAAGCCCCTCTTTAAGGTAAATTCAAGACTAATTGGATTTTTCCATATATTATCACCGATAAAATTGGTGGTGGATTTTGGGCAAGATACTAAAAACCCACTAAATATATGCATCTCAAAAATTACTATATCGAAAGGAACACTCACTTCCCTATGATGCCATCTTGTGCTTGAATTCGCACTTGAATTTTGAGGGAATTTTATACACATGAACCTCACAAACTACACAAAGTAGTCACTACATATTAGGCACTACATATCATCACGGGATCCTATATCATTTATACATTACATACAACATTGCAGCTATATACATTACCCATCTTCATACATTCTAAATTTTACATATTACATATACCACCCCATAAATATGACATATTACGTGATTTTAAACCTCATACATGTCATATACACATCTTAGGTCATCTACACATCTCACATTACATACTAATCATCTTACCACATGTAGTTTATATATTCACTTATATGCATTGTACTCACTAGTTGATGATGCACTCTAATCTCATGGTCCATCGGATCGCTGAGGGTATACATCACAAATGGACCTCATCACACTTACATGTTCATAATTCAATCTTAATTTTTCTCATGTGACATTCCTATGATTAGTGATATATGCTTTAGGCTATAGTGTCTCTTATTCTATAATCATCTCATGATCAGCTACATCATCACATTTTCTTATATTGTTTATGGTGTGCACTTTAGGATGAATCACCACTTTTTTCTATTCATCTTATCATGATATATATTTTGTCTTTAGATTCATGTAAAATTCATCTCGTGTCACATTTCATCAACGTCCACTCATCACACGTGTACTACACATGACACACAAGCTTGAGTGTTTCCTAATGATGTACTCTTGTTTATGGTTCATTCTTGATCGGTAATGGGGCATACTAAATGAACTTATGTGCATAAAATTCCATTAATTCAAGTGACATGTGGCTTTTGTCATCCACACTACAATTCATTCCATCCATCCACAACATACTACATTTTATGCTTGCATTTACTCTTTCTAGCACTTGTTCATACATGTTAACTTTACTACACATATTAGATTTATCTCTTGTATTTCATTATATTTACGATAAACACATGCACGTCTACGTAATTTTTTATTTGTGATCATAGATACAAATATTTTACACACAACATCGATGCTTGACAAACTACCCTCTCGGTGCATCAACATTCACACACTACATGTGTTATTGTTTAATTTTGTACTTAGAACTTTTAATTATCAGGTTATACATGATTTTAAAAACTTGCTATTCTTTTGACATGCTAATAAGTGCTTCATGTGAAGTATTTTTTATGAAAGGATATTTTTTCCATAATTTTTTATTACATTTTCTTTTATTGCTTGTTATTGTTTCTAGGATTTTCTCTTTATTTTGTATGAACAATTATTCATTTACAGCCACTACGGCCTTGAGTGTATTGTAACATCGTGAGTTGTGTCCCATGTTTATAAAAACATTTTTGTGGCCTACATTGTATTCTTGGGTTTCTACATTGTTTTATTGTGCTCTAGAATACACATTATTTTTTGGCTTATACATCTTTTCTACATGCAAGTTTGTACTAATACTTGTTTTCTAGCCACATTATTTGTTTCTACCTTGGTTTCTACCAAGCACATCCTTTCGGACCCCTATAAGGAATAGTTTCACTATCCACTATCATTCCTCTTTTTGGGGTCACATTTTACCATCCATGACATGTCATGCACCCCTAATGTGAGGGGAATAATTTTGGTTTACACACAGTACTAGTACATATCAGTCTATAGTGTTCTTCCATGAAAGAGATTAATTTACATCAAGTGGGTTCAAACCAATCTAAGAACTCCATACACAATGAATTTTACAGGGAAGATTGTCCTTAGCATTCCTGGGAATAGTAATAGGTTGGAAGAACATCGGACTTTCCTCCCTAAACTTCTTCATCCATTGGCGTTATATCCCTTGAAAACCTGGACAATATAGAGATCTCTTTACCAATAATAAGGAAACATTTAAAGTTCGGAGGATAAAATAAATATCTTCCTACACTACTTTGGCCATGGTGACATGAGATCACCCAAAAAACTCACACTTCACCGATAGTTATAGGATATCCTCTATATACACTTTTATCTCATCATAGATCAGGTGCACATGTTCATTTTTCATTATCATTTTCATAATATTAATACATGTTTATTTACATATATACATGTGTCTTTATACATATACATGCGTATTTGACTACTTGATCATCTTATCTTTGGCAAGTCTGTCCATATGCAAAGAAAGAAGTCAACACTAACAACACACAAATGGTGATTACATCACATAGATGATATAGACCATGTAGGTACACTATGCACACTTTTCATCAACACATGTGCTTCCTCCCTAGGTTAAATTTTGTCTCGTTTTCCATTTTTGCATATTTAGTCTCCATGCTCCATCTTTTTGTCACTCTACGATTTATCTAGTCCTTTGGAACATTTTATACATTAATCTACATGGATTATTAGGTACGCATCTCTATCTACTTTACGCTACCAATATTTATGCTCACCAACATAAAGTGGGGGAAAATATAGACAAAAATCCACACGGTTTGAGTCATTATTTAGTCTAGGTCTCATGCTACTAGTCATATGATTCTCAAGTGAAAAGAGCAATAATTAACCCATGTCTTTTTTTATTTTTACATTTATTTCTATCTTTTTTTTAATATTACACATGCACTCACCTAGTCTTTATTATCACTCTGATTTTTTTACTATTTCATATGGTCCCCTCTTGGGCACACTTATCCTCTTTGGAATTTACTCTAACATTTTGGGCACTTTATAGCCATTTGAGATCTCAATATTTTCGATGGTCGGTATTTTGAGTTTAATAAGAAAATGAGAAAAAGAGAACAGTATAAATATAAAGTTATGTGACCATAATGATGTACTAATAACTAAGCATCTACTATCATCATCTACAATTTGCATCCATAAAATGGATCCAAAGCTACATTTGTATTCATCTAGATCAATCATAAAGCACGCAAGGTTAGTTCATCTACATCACACTTCATAGGAGGGGAGTATATTGTTTCCATGCACAGATTTACTACATTCTACATCTATTTATTTTCTAACTACTTCACAACATGTGAATTGCACAAATGTAAAAACTAGGGCATGATTTATACACACACACACATACAAATACATTGGCTTTGAGATGTAGTACAATGCTCAATTAGTAATTCCACCATTGTGGTCATTGATGACATTCCAACCCCTTCATATGCATCTTTCCTTTTAGGTTTTGATGATTTGATTGCGGTTTTGTAGGTGATTATTTATTGCAGGTATTACAATGACATTGGAAATCATAAAGAGACATTCAAGTGATAATAGTTAAACATATGTAAACATCCAACAACACTCATGAGGAGGTCTCCTATACTTTTTTGCATACCATAGCTCTCAAATCTTAGAGAAGGGTGCCCACGTGAACCCCATCCCTTCCGAGGTGCCCCAATCTAGTCAAATAAATAAAATATGTTCTTTCTCAATATTTTGTTTGATCGTTCCCTCCTCCTGTTCACCTATTCTACACTATGACATAGTCCTATAACATCTACTAATTAGTTAAGGCCTTTCTTAACCCTTCTTGGATATTACGATTTCACATTTCATTGCTTATATTGTTTGGGTATATTTATTATATTTTATTGATAATTTATTCAATCATTTTACTGTTCCCACAACATTAGATAACTCTATAATATTTTCTATTTTAGTTAATCGGAAAGAGGTTATGCACATCATGTAGGTTATCCACGGAAGGAAGATCTTGAAATAAAAATTCAGGGAATATAGAATACGTATCTAGATCTTAGGGAATGAGATGAATAAATGCCAGCATTATAGGATGAAAGGAATCAAGTGAAGGAACCGTATCAATTGAATGTTCCTTCTTACATTCCACATCCAACTCCATTGCCAACATACCTTCCTTGCTAACCATCTAAGCCCAATTTTCAGATTCCAAGTTTCCTCGGTTGTTTTATTCCCACTCACTCCTCTCCAAATAAAGATTTTAAGACCCATCCCTTTCTCCAAAAATTGTAAAATCAGGTTGAGACCAATCCCACCCATCCTCCTTCATCCTCAAGCCCATTAAAGGAAGGTGAAAAATATTAGTCACATGGGGCAGCCAATTCAAGAAAAATAGGTGGTGGGAATTCAATCAAAATTTTTAGTAATGGATCTCCAAGTTTGGGTTTAATCATGTTCCATAGTTGGAGAAAGAATGCATGCAAGAGGTGGAGTTTGATTTTACAAAGGAGCAAGCACAAGAGGGAGATGATCAACAGTCTCTATGTTTTGAGTGTAGTGTGGATGTTGACACCATATTCACAGAGGTTATTGATTAATCCCTACTTGCAATATCAAAAGAGGAGGAAGAATAATTTTCAAATGAACGGGACCATAAGAAGGATGAGACCAAAAGGGATTCTTCTACAAATATTAACAATGAAGAGGTTGATTTTTTATAATATTTTGAAGATTACAATGATCAGGAAGAACATATTCAACTCTCTACTTTTTCAGCTTAGTCATTTTCCTTAAAGTACAAAGAGCCTTCGTTGCTAAGGTCTCCCTTGGACTTGAAAAGAAGTAAGAAATTTAATTGGATGTAAATCATTTCTTTCTTCTTTTCACAAAATTACTTTTGGAGGAGAACATAGTAGAACAACCTCTTGCCTAGATCATGCCTCATGAAGAAGAAAGAGATGAGTTTGATATTACAAACTTCATTTTGGGTAATGTGGAAAAAGAGGAAGTGTAGTGCCCACTTCCCTTTGAAACTTTTTATTATTGATTTCGATACTATTGACTATACTTATGGATATTATTGTAGCTTTTTTACTTAGCATGTCTTTGTTAGATGCTAGAGATACTTGTGTGTTGTTGATTTCGATTCATATATGATGTGTGTGGATTAGTAGAGACATTTTATATTGGTGATGATATGTTGGTGACACGGTTATATATATTTATGACATGTGATACTTTCTTCATTTTGAGTAGGCCTTAACAATTGAAATAATCTTGTGATCATATGGATATGGATGAAATGTAGAATGAATATGTTGTTTGAAATTGTAAAAGATATCATTATTTTCCTAGATGATGTTTGATCCGTATATAGATGATTATGGGTATATATTGTATATTTTATCCTAGATGTATTGATGCAGCCACAAAGTGAAGGAGGTATTTTATGTTCTAAGAGTAAACATGTCACAACAAACAATGGGGGGATTGGAGACCAACCACATTGGAATGCTAAATGAATTCAACAAGGGTCATCATGGCAACATGTATTTTTTTATGTGTGTGTGTTTGTATTGTTGTTAGGGGGTCCCCATAGGGGGCATCACCTACAATTGTGACCAAAGGGTTGTGTGTTATCTCTTTTATTAGTTTCCTTTAATTGATTTTATTATGTGATTTATAGTGGTGTATTCTCCTCGTATTAATTCTTGATATGTTCCTAGATTAGTAGATTAATCTTTTTACTAAATTAATTATGGATGGGTCAAAAATAATCCATTTATTAGATTAGAAAACTCTTGGATTATGTGTTGTAACTTGATTTCTTTTGATCTTAATTGTTGTACATTCTACCCCTTCATGGAAATTTGAATTTGGACTTAAGGGCAAATTTTTGAGGATTGTGGGACAAGTAAAACTTGTCCACACCTCTTAAATTGATATATCAACGACACCTATGGGTTGGGGTAAAAATATTACCACATTATGTGTTTTGGGAAGATGAAAAGGTAAATGTTATTTCATTTTCTTTCATGTAATTAATGTTTGTCCTTAGGGGAAATTTGTGGGCCTGGTTTGTGTGTGTAAGTAATTTTTCATTTCACTCACCCACCAATTTATTGTGCATTTGGGTTGAGGTTTGAATTGGTAGTTGGAGTTGAGGATGAGTGATGTGTCATCCTACATGGAGCCACCTCACCGTCCTCTCCCCTTTTATATTTTTTTCAAGCTCTTTTACTTGTTTTGGGGTTACCTCATTTCTTTGTGCTCTTATATTTTTGGGAGTTAAAGGATTTTAGAGTGCTTGGGGATATTTTGAAACTTCCCGGTGATTGTTTGAGATTGAAGAGGCTTTTTGTGGGACTCTTGGATCAATCGCTAACATGGAAAGGTAAAATCTACTCTCTTATAAAATATTTTTTTATATTGTGTATATGTGCATATTTTTGAGTGTTTTGGTATGCTTGTTGGGTGCTTGGGTAGATTGCCTAAGTGTGGTGTAGGAGGGGACTATGGGGATCTTACATGTGGGGAGGCATAAGAGTTCATTTCATGTTTTGGAGGGAGTTTGGTTGGGTGCCCCACCTTGGACAAGAAATTGCTTACATTTCTTACTTGGTCTATTTTATGAGGGAGCCATAAGAGATTATAGGGAGGCATAAGAGAATGTGGGAGGCATAAGAGGTTCTTGAGGGAGGAATAAGAGTGTGTAGGGATTTTGAGATGTTTATTGGAGGGTTTTAAGGTGGGCACCCATTTCCCATTGGGAGGCATAAGTGACCTCCCCATAGATCTTAATCCTTTGGCTTTTGCATGTTGAAGCCTTGTGTATTTTTTTACTTTCCTTCTTGTGATTGTAATTGTATTGTTTGGGTTTTGGTATGGTTGTAGAATCTTGTATTGTGATGTGGATGCTTTTTCTTTCCATGAGTTGAATCTATTTTTCATTACAATGTGGTTGGGGCTCGAGGGCCAATGAGGAGGATTGCTTCTTCTCTTCATTGCAATTCTTGGTTGGGTGGAGACTGTTGCCTCTCCCCATTTTTTTGTTGTAATCAAATGAATCATGGTGGAGCTATATTTTTGGTGATGTGAAAATGGAGCATTGTTGGTTTCCTCAAGAAATATTTCCTTGGGAGAAAACCTCCTTTTATTCCCACTTAGGGTGGAAGACTTGTAATATTGTATTCCTTTTATATTTTATTATTGTAAGTTTTCCCACATTAAGTGGAAGATATTGCATTAATCTTGTGAAGAAAAGTTGTATTCATTATTGGACATTAAAGTTGTATTGTATGTTGAAAAAAGAAAGAAAGATTTGTGTTTGTAAAGCTCGTTTTGTTTAAATAGAAAAGAAGTTTATAAGGGAAATATATTATGTCATGGTAGTTGATTTATTTACCATAAAAGTGTGTTGCCTTTGTTATAAATAAGTTATTGAAAATATTGTTGAAAATCTCTTGTGGAATGTTGGAAAATTGTGTGAAGAAATATTAAAGATCTTTGTGTTACTTGGAAAGTATGTAATGGAAAAGTTAGACTAATTGTGCATTTTCTTGTATAGTTGATGGAAAAGAGTCTAAACTATAATTGTCTTTTATTTGGTCAATGACGTAGTATAGTTACTAATTATAGTAGGTAATTATCGATTTCAAATTATTACAAATCTATCACAAATTTTCTAATGGAAAGGAAATATATTCTCTCTTATCTTTTTTTGTACTATATCTACAAAATTGTTAGAGAACAAACTATTAGTGCTAGTATTCAACTCACCAATACTATTATCTATTGTTTTATCCTCACTTTGATAGTAATATTATTACTCTTAAATATTATTAATAATAAAATACTTTAATATTAGAGGGGATTTATTAATATAAAAATACATTAACATTAAAATACTATTAATTTTAATATCTTAACATAACATATATATATATATATATATATATATATATATATATATATATATATATATATATAGTAATGTTAAAACTTAAAAAAATGTGTTTTGGCTTCATAAATCTCCTGGCCATATCAGGGTTTCTAATAATAAAAAAAAATTGTGGTGGGGGCAGAGGTTCACTAACCCCACCCCTACCCCACTAAATATTGGAGGGGAAGAGAGGGGGTGTCGAGTTGACCCTCCCCCACTTAAAACTTTTACTATTCCATACAAAGGTACATGATCTATTAAAACATGTGGATATTTTTACTTTTCATGGCTTGCACGATATTAAATCTCATGGTCGAACCCTACGGGTTTTAAATCGATATATATATATATATATATATATATATATATATATATATATATATATATATATATATATATATATATATATAGACATACATATATTAAATCACTAATAGTGTATTTTTGGGTCCATTTAATAAAAAAATTCGAATGGATACACACACCCACACGTGCGCACAAATATATTTGCGCACGCGCGTGTGTATCCATTTGAATTTTTTTATTAAATGGACCCAAAAATACACTATTAGTGATTTAATATATGTATGTATATATAAATAATATATATATATATATATACACACACATATACATACTTATGTATATGTATGTGTATATATATATATATATATATATATATATAAGAGTATATACATATTTATATATGTATATATATTGTCCTTACAAAATGGAAAAATATATATTAAGCTTAACTAAATCACAAAAAGGATAAAACCCATTTGCCTACTTGGGAAAATATTATTCAATGAAATAAATAAATAGATTTAAAACCATAAAGGAGGGTATAAACAAGCAAGAAAAATAATGGAGCTTGTATGGCTCCCCAAAAGCTCAAAGGGCCTCCAATGGCTTCCTCATCCTCCTCCAACAACCTGCAAAACAAAAGAGAAATAATAAGCTTAATGAAAGAGAGAAATTAGTTTTCTTAAGTATACTTTAGGGTTAGTTTTATTCTCATATAAGATTCAGTAAATGAATCCATCAAGGGATGAGATTTATACCTACAAATAGTAGGTGGGGAGTGGATGAGTGGAATTTAAATTTATATTTAAATGTTTTATTTCTAAAAAGCATGGGTTAAATTTTTAAGGGGTCACTCCATGGGGTCGGGGTATGTTTTTATTCTAAACCCATGTCAAATGGGGACCTTGCTAATTGTTTTAACCTTGTAGAATTATATAAATTTAGCATTTATCTATATTGGCCCTTTACCCTGGAGACTTGATCGTGGGATTTTAACTATTGTAGAATTAAATTGTTTATTTAAATATCTTATCAACGTAACTTGTAAGGGGAACCTAAACAATGCTTAGTCTAATTAAGTCCATTAAAATATAATGTGAACTTTAATACTTTTTTATAATGGAGAAAATTATTTTATTAAATATAAGTAGCTTAGAAACATTAATGTGACAACTATATTTTCTAAGCCTGTTTGCGGGCACATTTTTGAAACAAACATTATTCCATAATTTTTCTAGCTTGTCCTAGGTTGTTCTTGGGTTTTGTGTGGGAAGATTTTAGTGGGCGTTACACTTGGTATTAGATCCATGGGTTCAAAGCTTGGACCCTTGGGCACACAGAAAACATGAGACATGAACATTAAACCTAGTACAATATTAAACCTAGCACAAAATTTAAAACCTAGAAAAACAACTTGTCTGGAAAATTGTATATTTTAGTAAACATAGAAAACTAGAATAAAACCTAGAATGATGAACTAACTCTCGCCTTGGTCTGTGCAGGAGGCGTGGACAAGACGAGGGGTTCTTGCATGTAGATCTAGACTTTCCACCTCCATATCAAGACGTCAATGCCGTTATATGCGAAGGGTCCTTAGGAGGATGGTCAGCCAGACATGATAGGGAGCCATTAATTGAGGCTCATGCATCTCTTCAACACAAGTGAGGAGAATAGGGTAGAGAAATCCTATGTGGAGTTAGCCAGAGCAGAGTTACCACAAAGGGGAGAGGAAGACATGATTTCAGGACACAGAGATACGTATCGGAGCCCTAGACCTAGAGAGGAGCATGTAGAGAGGCCTAGGGGTTGCCATTTGATAGTTGCATATTATATCAAGGAGATCATGAATCTACGACCATCTCGGTAGTTTGGAGATACAAGTGAGTTTCAAGCAAAGGCCTAGTTTGTGAGCTTGAGTGGATGCTTCAAGATCTAACAATTTACTAGCAAAACGAAAGCTCATGTTGCGGTCCATATTTTGAAGGATGAAGTTGGTGTCTAGTAGAGAACCAAGGATCGAAGCTACATGTTGACTCTATGACAGGTACCTCGAGCTCCTTGAGGAGTGGTTTAGGAGCGGTATTTTCCCAAAAGGTTTATTCAAGAAGTAGATAGATGAGTTCCACATCCTCCGTTGTGAATTTATGAGTATAGCTGAGTATGAGAGTCTATTTGTGGACCTAATGTAGTATGTCGACTACATGCAAGATAAGAAGGTATAGATCCATAGGTTCATCAGGGGCCTAAATTTGGAATTGGGTGGTGTGGTGTGCACTCATTTACAACATAAATTAGTAGAGGTGTGGAGAAGGCCTATTTTGCAGATGAGACACGGGGAGATGCAATAGGAAAGGGATAGAGTTTGGATCCACATATAGTAAAGATAGGAGAGTAGGTTTAGGGGTCAGCTCCTCCTCCTCATGGTGTTCAAGGTTCAAGATAGATCTTCATTTAGGCCACCCTAGTAGCCACTTGTAGTAGCAATAATGATGAACCCCCATTCGTGCCTTTCAAGAGATTCAATGCTTAGAGGGGATGGAGTATAAGGCCTCCTCCTAGGGGTCCTATTAGGAAACATGGTGTACCGAGAGCTCAGTTAGTAGGAGCTCGTCATCAAAGGCCTTAGAATTATATAGCTAGGTCATTAAGATCCACAGTGTAAACCTCTATAGAATAGGCTTTATCTCACTAGAGAGGACCAGGAAGCTATTATGGTTCTTACATTGTTGGACATCATTGGAGAGAGTTCCCACATAACCCTAGTAATAAGGGTAAGATGTAGATTTTAGAGCCTACTATTGGTGACATGGGATGTAGCCATCGGATCTATGTAACGGTCGAGAACCACCAGGCTGAGCACTAGAGTACCGTGATAGAGATGACAGGTAGCATTGGTGGTATTCCTACCTCCATTTTTTTGATTCTAGTTCATCTGATTCTTTTATTGCACCATCCTTAGTAGAGCATTGCAGGATGGTGGCAGTTAGGTAGGGTCTTAGTTGGGATGTTGAAATGGCTTTTGGAGCCAAAATTTCGTAGACTCCTAGATAAGGAGTGTCTAATGGATTTGTGACCCTTCACCACTACCTCGAGATCTTTGAATCCTTCCCATGGGTTCATATGGAGTCATTTGGGTATGGTGGTTATGTCTGTACATAGAGCGAGAGTAGACTTTTACCACAATATTATTGCTTATACAGATGATTTATGAGTTGAGTCTATAATAGTAGGAGTTAGGAGGCCCGTTTCTATTTGCACCATCTCTGCGTTATGCAGCTTAAGCGGTGTGTGCGATGAGGTTATTAGATGTATTCTTGTTATGGTTAGTGACAGATCTAAGGATGAGTCTAGTGGACCATCCCTTGATGACCATCACATTTTGAGAGAGTTTTCTGATGTTTTTATAGGGGAGCTACCGGGGTTACCACCCCACGTGAGATATATTTTCACATAGATCTAGTCTTGGGCGCAGAGCCTATCTCACAAGCACCCTATCGATGATCGCTTTGAGCTCTGCAAGCTCAAGTATTAGCTTGAGGGCCTTCTAGAGAAAGGCTTAATCCATCCTAGTGTATCCCCTTGGGGTGCACCAGTGATTTTTGTGAAGAAGAAGGACAAATATTTGTGGTTGTGTATTAATTAGCGCCAACTGAAAAAAAAAGATCAAGAATCGTTACCCCATTTCGCGCATTGATGATTTATTTGATTAGATGAAGGGGGCCACAATTTTCTCCAAGATAGATCTTGAGTGAGGTTATCATCACTTGAGGATCACAGAGGTAGATATTCATAAGACCACCTTCCATACGAGATATGGCCACTATGAGTTTGCAGTAGTTCCTTTTGGTTTGATGAATGCCCCCACAGTGTTCGTGAGATTGATGAATGGGGTGTTCAGGACCTTCTTAGATCACTTTGTGCTCATTTTCCTTGATGGAATTCTAATTTACTCTTGTACAGATGAGGAACACAAGGAGAACCTTATTCATGTTCTTCAGTGTCTTCGTGAGAAGCATCTATACGGGAACACGGAGAAGTATGCATTCTTTTAGACAAAGGTGCAAAGATTTGGGCCACAATTTCTAGGGAAGGTATCAAAGTCAATACTTCCAAGATTTGAGCTATTACGGATTGGCCAACACCCACTAGTGTGACTGAGGTGTTCAACTTCATGGGCTTGGAAGGATATTACAGGAGATTTATAGAAGACTTCTCTCGAGTTGCGCACCCCATCACTTCCCTTGGTGGAAAGGCAAGAATTTTTTATGGTCGGAGTAGATGTGAGTAGGATTTTAGTACATGAAGGAATGCCTCACAACGACGCATATTCTTGCAGTGCCATACCCTCGGGAAAGTTCTTCATTTATACGAGATGCTTTTATGGTAAGAATTTGAGGTGTCTTGATGCAGGAGGGAAGAATAAATGCTTTTTAATCTCAAAAATGCAAGGATTATGAGCTCAATTATCCAACTCATGACCTTCAGCTTGCAGTAGTTATGCACACCTTGGTTTGGTGGAGACACTTCCTTCTTGGCTGATTATTTACACTTAGGACTGATCAATTGAGTCTCCACCACCTCTTTAGGCAACCCAATCTCAACGCTTGATAGTGGTGTTGGATGGAGTTCCTTTGTCAATATTGTTGACAATTTTTACACGTGTGCAAATTGGGTAACTCGAAACTTTTTAAAAATATCTCATATTGGTCGGGTTATGAGTCATGTTATGTTTGGGATAGCCACCTTTGATTTAGATATAGTTTTTAATTATTTGGTTCTGGACAGACTTGGAAGTCATTTGGAATCAAAACTACAACTTGGGTATAGTTTAAGGATGCCATGCCTTATAGATGCAGCCATTCCATTTAAAACCTTCATCAGAACTATGCAACAACTGTGAATAACCATTGCAAAGCCCGAGGAAGGTAGGAAGGGTAGCATGTATCAGACATGATGTTCTGAAGCTGCAGATAGGTGGCAGTTTTGAGGGACAGTTTGCACTTTTTACAAACATTTTACATTTTTAGTGAGCAAAAATAAGGTACACTTGACTGTTTACTTATTTTTATGATTAAGTGAATTATTTACGTGTTTTGACTTGTATAAACTTACTAATTATCCACAAAGATGAAATAAAGTATAGAAAGGAAGGACATACATCTTATAACACAAAAATATTTTCATTTATTCATTAGGAATAATAGTACATATTTTTCTCACATAAACCATGAGAAATAATTGAAAGGAAAGACAATGCATATATTTATGAAGCTAAAAATTTAAAGGGGTAAAAGAAACTTGTCATTGCCTCGAGGGAGTGTTCTTCTCTCTTTGTGAAACTATTGTTCCAGCTTGTCCACTTTAATCGCATCATCATACCCGAGAAGGGAGAAGAAAATGATCATCAATACTGAGCTCGGGGTTTAATTTAACTCTTTATACTTCTAACTTCATAAATTCATGCATTTAAAAGTGTAACAAAGGTGAAGTAGAAGAATCAAAATTTTAGAGGCTGAAGTCAACTGAAACGAGATAAAATTGTAGCTGAAACAAAATGAAAAGAGAATTTGGGAAAATTTTGACAGGGCTTCGCCATGAAAAATGGACATTTACGACTTTTCCAGCATGCATGTAAAGATGTAATGAAGCTTAAATACAATATTCAATCAGAAAAGGAAGTGAAATTACAACATCTCAGCAAGAATAGTCTTGCAGAGAGGAATTTAATACAACTTTCAGAAAGAAGGATTTTCTGATTATCTCAGCAAGAACATATTATACAAACTGCTACAGTGAAAGACCCCATTCACAATAAAGCAAACAAGTTGTGTAATCAGGCAATGATCCAGGGCAGAGTATATTTTCAAATTTTGGGTTATCAGGCATGAGTTACAAACTTATTGCTCAGAGGTCAATGACAAACTCACCAACATGAAAGGATAAGTATCAAGCTCGAATATAGATACTCAGAACAACAATAGCCATATTTGCAATCGAATGGTGATTTTGATGCAAAAGAATATCAAACAAGAGAATAGAGGTGAGAAAGGTTAATACTTTCATGTTTCCGGTTTATCACCATTTAACAGAGCAAACAATACAAAGGTTCAAACTATGAATTGGAGACAAGCACATGCCCAAGTCTAAAATGACAAGTCCATTAATGGGTATTAGTGGATCTAGGTATTCGATCACTTACCCAAAATCAGAAGGAAAACGACTCCACAGACATGAGCCAAGATCATAGAACCAGTCGAGAATGTATGGCCACCTTCCAATAGGTGTTGAAGGTTTTTCCTCTCAAAGGAATGAACTCTCCGTGAGTTTCTCAAGAAAATCACAAACCAAGTAATGAAGCTTCAAGTTTTTGAAAATGGCGGCCACAAAATTTCCACAGAGTTTCCTTAGCTCGAATGGAGCTCAAGTGAGAATGCAAAAATGACTAGGGTTTGGAGCTTTTACCATCTAACTCAGTGGGTTAGTTTAACTCAACCCAAGTTACGAAAGTATGCACGTATCACATGTCAGAAACCCTAAAATCATGCTTCATAGATCAACGATCGAAAATCAACAGGTAGAGAGATCAACGATCACAAATAGACCACCAAAATCGATGCAAAAGTCATCCAAATGGAAGGGCGGTCGACTTAGTCAAAGTTCAAAAATTTCAAATTGTAAAACTTTCATCCGCAGCCCATAGGCCCAAGAAGGACATGTGTCATCACCACAAAGTGGAAGTGGAGAAATGGAGGTCGGGAGTCATTTGGGTTTTCAAACCTTAAAAATGCAAAAAGTTAAAAGTTCCAAAGTTTCCCGCAAGCCCGAGCCTCCACAATGACAAAGTCAATATCAAGAGAAAAGTCAAAAATCGATCCCACATAGTATCGGTGGAGCGGCAGGATTTCTCAAAGTTTTGAGACTTTATGCAAATAGGCTTAAAAGTCTCAAGTTATTCCATGTGCCCGCATTTCCCTGCACGGAAGGCTGGAGAAATTTTTCCTTTAGCACTCGAAGAAATTAACCACGGTCATGCCCACTGACCACATTAATTGTGGGGGAAAACCCTAAATCATAGTCAAAGATCGACGGTACAGGCCCATCAAATAAAAAGATTGACGGTGTCGATAAAAGACCAAACCCGACCAGAGTTTAAAAATGCATATACGTGGCGAGTGGACAGGAAACCCTAGTTTGGGTTGAGTTAAAATGCCACCGAAAAATAGCCAAGGGTTGACTCATCATGCAGAAGGGGCCAGCCCACGTGTCCATCAAATAATCATTGCAATATTGACTAAAGTCCAAACTATAGTATATGCTCCAAATAATACGAGTGTCGACCAAATCATGCCAACAATGATCACCGAAAAGGTGAGTCTTTCAAACCATACATTATCCAATGTGCAAAGGCTGACAAGTGTATACATGCATATATTTATCACAAAGGTGGCATACTATAGTCTAAGGTCAGATAATCAAGAGTGGCCAAACTCAGTTGAAGACAATTGTACGAATCAGAGGTGGTCCCCACTGAGAGGTGAATAATTTTGCTAAAGTATTGGAGATCAAAAGTGTTTATTTTCTTGCAGAGGAGTGTTTTGCATGTGATCACTAGAAGACAGAACAAGTGTCAACATCAGAGACAAAGGTGGTCCTAATCAGGATAGATATTTGGATGAATTATTTTGCAAAGTGTAATTAATGTAATTTATTTTTTCTCAATACACAGGATTATTTTTGCATGCCTTCACAATAGGATAAAATAGAGAAGAAGACAAAGTTGCATGTTCATGGAGAGAGACTTACCTAGCAAGCAATCTTATTTTTAGAAAATTATTCACCCTTCTTTCTTAAAAATAGAACAGTCAACTTTAGTTGACCAATTGTAATCAAGGCTATTAAATGCCTATTTGTAATTGCATGCTCTATTTTTATTCCTTTATCTATTATTAAATAAAGGATAAAATAAAATGCATGGGAAAGTATAAGACTTAGGCTATTTTTAGGAAGAGGGTGAATTTTGTTTTTTGCTATATATTGTGTGCCTTTGCAAAACACAAAAAGAACTACTAGAGGAATTTTTGGATATAGTAGTATTAAAGAAATTTTGTCAGTTTTTCCTTCTACGTGTGAAGATTTTCTTCCTTTCCAATTATTTGTAGTCTTGTGTATGTTTATATTATTCTTGTGAATGAAAATTCCCTGATCAATCATCTTACCCTGCTGCAAATTTAGTATTTTCTGCATAATTTTAATGTGCATGTTAACTTATTAGTGTTGTTGTGATATTTTTCCCTCAGTACAACCAATTTTTTTCCTTAAATTCTATAGAAAACTGTTGGCTCGTGCATCAAGAATCTTTCACATATCAATTGTGCATATACTCAGTCAAAGCCCTCATACAAATTTGGTGTATCACCTTAGTTATAATTATTTTACGAGTCATTTTTTACCGCTAAACCCCTGAATCAATTTAGGATACATCAACCTAGAAATGGCCTTGATACAGGAGACTCACCTCAAAATAGGTATACCCATAGACCACGAGGTGTTTCCATTGTATCTACGAAAGGGAGAAATCAAATTTTGTAAGCTTAGAAAACTGCACCATCTCTTTATAGGGTGTACTTTTGAGAGATAAGAAGTATGACATAGAGATAGATCATGTGAAAGGGAAGGAGAACGTGGTTGCAAATACCTTTAGTAGACGGAGACATGTGGTTATGGCCACTTCGGTGGGTAGAGATTTACTGAGAGAAGGATTCTACAATGACTTCCTCACGACAGCCTTCTACCTTGTAGGCATGGAAGAGATTGAGTCTTAGAGACTCCTTGAGGGAAGTTTGATGGATTTTCACTAGAAATAGATGGCCTTCTTAGGCACGTGAAATAGGATATATGTTCCTAGAGATGGAGGCTTAAGACAAGACATTTAAAAAAATCTCATCGTGTACCTTATTCATGTTAGAATAGGTACTTACTTTAGCTCATGTTCACCTAGGTACTTTATTTACCTTTATTGTATTTATCATCACCCACTTATGTGTGTGGATATTTCTTTTATCTTATTTAGATATTAGGGGATATTATTTAGTTGTTAGGTATAGTTCTTTCCTTGATCCATGGTATTGACTAGTTCTTTCCTTAATCTATGGTATTGACTAGATCCTTGATTGCTAGTTCTCTCCTAAATCTATGGTCTTGACTAGTTCTTTGATGACAAGTTATTTCCTTGATTTATGGCTTGATCTATGACTTTTATTGGTTCTTAGATTGTTATTCCTTCCCTTTTAAACAAGGCCCATTCTCAAATTATTGGATTGAGTTCCATAATAATATATGATATTGTTGCTTATTTGTTTTGCAAAGGTTTTATGTAAAGTTATTCTAGCGAATTGCTTTCATATTATTGAACATGGTGTTTCATTAGCACCTATGTTCTTGGCTTCAGTATGATCTAGTTATCATTCCTTTCATGATATCGAGCTAGAGATTGTTGTTGACATCCGTCTCGTAGCTTTTATTTTGCAAATAAATTCATTATATATTCATATATTTAGGATTTGGTTGTATTTTTTTCTACATGCATTTTATGCAAAACGGAGGCTTCTATTAGATCTATAAGGTGGGAAAACCCTAATATTGACTATAAACTCGACCATTTCGAGGCAAGTCAATTTTTTGGTTTTTTACATTATTACTGAGGAAGGACACCGGTCTACCTTGAGATCCATGCCGTGAAGAAAAAAAAATGTGGGATTCTTTTATGGGTCTGTTGGATTTCTCTAGATCCACACAAGGTAATTTTCTATTGCAGTGTATCTATCTCACTTTACGTGCAGGAAGGTTTTCGGATCTTTCCTTTTTGGCAGGGGTCCATGGATGTTGTGCACGTTTTTTGCTATTTCGAGACAAATCCACAGGTTGCTATTTTCGGCAATAAAGGTCACTGTCTACAGACCTCCCCCAACACCATTAAAATCCTTAGCCCTTGGTCATATGGTATGGTCATATGAGGGCTTAAAGCCTGTGATTTCTACTAGTAGGTGCTTAACTTCAGCCACCTTTAATTTCATGTGTGGTGAAGGCAACAACAATTTATTTTGTTTTAGTAGCAACTAAAATAAATAACAGAGAAAAATATTAAAAAGCTTGTAACTTTTTATCAGTAACTCGGTTTTCAGTGCCGTTTTTTGTAAAAGTTCTTCTTTTTTCATGCTCTTTCCATTGGAAATATTTATTTTGATACGTGCACTATAATTATAAAGTGCCAAATATGGAGGAGTGTTGTAATCAATTGTGGATGTAATTTTGGCTGAGCCCAACGTCCTAAACTTTTGGGAGTTGTAGTTTGTACCTATCATGGATTCTGAGAATGATATGCTTTTCTCTAAAGTATGTGGACTTCAAGAGGATATTGTAAAATTTGTGGAAGAAAATAGATCACTCAAGAAGTGAAATTCTCTTCTACAATCACTCATTCATGATAAGGATACAATAATACACTCCCTACAGAACAAACTTGCTAGCCTACAGCATCACCATCATATTGTGGACAACCATATCCATAATCCTAGTCCACTTGCAATTGTTGCTCTTGTACCCACTAACATTGATCTGCTAGTCTTTGAGCCTGAACCTGCTTTTGATGCTTCTAAACCTGTGAGGCTTGTTAATTCATGCACTTCCACATTTGTGCCTATTACAGTACCACATGTTCGTATCCTACTTTTTCTCGATTGCATGGCTTTTTGAGAAGCATACCACTACATTAAGATCTTGACAATGCTCCGTCCTATGGGTCTCACTAGCGGAGTCATTGGTAGACATTCACAAGGTATTTTTTCCTCTATTCCACATGTTAAGTGGAATTCTTGTCATGCCATTGGTTTTCAAGTAGATAATTCATTGGGATAACACATTGACAAAGCTCCTTTTTTGTTCACTTGTATCTTTCTAAGGATCATGAGCAACACATGAGTTATGCACTTTCACTCAGGCTTGAGAAACCTGATATTTCAGTTGTCAGACATGATCAACCTAACACACATTCTGATGTTCTTTTGCATACACCCATTGTGCATTTTGCACCAAGTCATATGCAGGCATCTTCTTCATCCATCCGTGTTGATTTGGGGTGGATATCTGATCACTCATGGCGGTGACATAGGCATTCATTGAAAGGACTCTACAGGCATGACTCCTCCACCATTAGGCCTCTTGCTCCACTTTCCATAACGTATGCATTGTGATGCTTCTTATTTTGAGCATTTTTCTTTAGTGGGTGTAGTGTATCTCTCTTGTTTGTTGAGAGATTTTATATCTGTATTTTCGACACTTTTGGCATGTTGACAGTATCTCTTATGGGGGATCTATTATTGTGCATTCTAGTGTTAGTTTGTCAATGTTTGAGTAGTTTTTGACAACTCATATAAATTTTTAGCATCACTCCACCCATTTAATAGTATGGGAGGGTGTGGTGTTGATCCTACTTCTTCGAGTTTCGTGTCCTTGCCTTGTTACCTTGGCTTTTCTTGGATCGTGACACTCTAGAGTTAGTGTCCTTGCCTTGTTGCTTTGGTTATTATTCTTGGATCATGGCACACCTATTTGCAATAGTTGATTGAATTATGTTTGGTATTTTTTTACACTTTTGACATCACTCCATTGACAGTCTCCTTGTATGGAGCTATTCTAGTGAAACCCAGTGTCAGTTGTTTTTGAGTTTTGTGATCGAGCAGTGGATTCAGACCACAGTGCACACCAAACTTCTTCATATTGTACAATTTTTTTGAGCTGAGATTCTTGGGATGCCTTGGAGTGGGTCTTTACTCTCTTTACTTTGTTGTTACTGGTTTTGGGTACCTTGCGGTGTCCCTTTTTCCCAATTATTGTACATGAGTAC
This sequence comes from Taxus wallichiana var. yunnanensis, assembly GCA_018340775.1. Lineage (NCBI taxonomy): Eukaryota > Viridiplantae > Streptophyta > Pinopsida > Cupressales > Taxaceae > Taxus > Taxus wallichiana. The sequence continues at coordinate 1,033,528,452 of CM031239.1, read as the reverse complement.
CTCATCAAGCCTAGTTGTTGGGACTCATACTATGGACATGCCACATCTATTTTGGCCCCTAGCTTCACTTGAGGGGGGGTGTTAGAGTAGGTATTTACCTTAGCTCATGTTCACCTAGGTACTTTATTTACCTTTATTATATTTATCCTCACCCACTTATGTGTGTGGATATTTCTTTTTATCTTATTTAGATATTAGAGATATTGTCTAGTTGTTAGGTAGAGTTCTTTCCTTGATCCATGGTATTGACTAGTTCTTTCCTTGATCTATGGTATTGAATAGATCCTTGATGTCTAGTTCTATCCTAAATCTATGGTCTAGACTTGTTCTTTGATGACTAGTTACTTCCTTGATTTATGGCTTGATCTACGACCTTGATCGGTTCTTAGATTGTTATTCCTTGCCTATTTAAGCAAGGCCCATTCTCAATGTATTGTATTGAGTTCCATAATAATATATGATATTGTTGCTTATTTGTTTGCAAAGGTTTTATGTAAAGTTATTACGGTGAATTACTTTCATCTTAATGATCATGGTGTTTCATTAGCATCTGTGTTCTTGGCTTGATACTGAATCGGTTATCGTTCCTTTCAATTCAGCCCTTCCTCAAGTGGAGAAGATGCATGCCACCTTGAGATAGTTGTACCATTGGAGGGGAATTTAGAGAAATGTAGCTTAGTTTGTGTCACCTTGTCTAGTGTGTTAGAAGGTGAAGGCCAAACATCAACATCTAGCTGGCCTTTTCTTTCCTCATGCTATACCGAAGTGGAAATAGAACACCATTTTCGTGGTCTTTATAGTTTGGTTACCGATGTCGATATACCACCACGACGCCATCATGGTCATGTCGATAAATTGATGAAAGTGGCTCATTTTTCTCTGGTGAAAACTTCCTACACAGCTAGTGTAGTGGCATGGGTTTATCTTGATGAGATTTTCAGATTACATGGGATTCCAAGGAAGATTTTTTGTGACTGTGACCCTTTGTACACCTCCCACTTCTAGACTAGCATACAAAGTATGCCCATGGGATGAAGATTAATTTTAGTATAGCTTATCACCCTGAGATAGATGGACAAACTAAGTGGGTGAATTAGATCTTGGAGGACATGCTTAGGATGTACGTTATGGATCATTAGTCGAGATGGGAGGAGTATTTATACTTGGTGGAGTTTTCCTACAATAATAGTTTCCAGAGTTCGATAGGCATGGCTCCTTTTCCAGCCTTTGTATGGCAGAGAGTACATGAGACATCTTCATTGGGATAGGTTAGAGGACATGGTCTCTCTTGGGCCAGCTTTATTACAAGACATGGAGTAGTAGGTTGTTATGATCAGGAAGAGATTGCAGGAGGCATAGGACAGGTAGAAGAAGTATGCAGATTAGCATAGGATAGATCATAGTTATGAGGTGGGCACGAAGGTGTTTCTTCATGTTAGACCACATAAGAGCCCTATCTATTATAGGAAAGGTTCTAAGCTTGCTCCTAGATTTGTGGGTCCTTTTAAGATTTTCTAGAATATCGGTCATTTGGCCTAATGTCTAATGTTTCCACCTATCTTTTCTCGCATCCACGATGTGTTTCATGTTTCTATACTTGGGAGATATATTGCATACCCTTATCATGTGCTATGTTGGACCTACTTGCAGGTGCAGGATCAAGGGCAAGTGATGGTGGATCCCGTCCATATTTTAGAGCACAAGGCCTTGGGCCTTTGAGGTAGAGAGATTAAACAAGTTTCAGTCTAGTGGGACAAATATGATGAGACTGTGGCTATATGGGAGGATGTCACATTACTACGAGTCCAGTTTCCACACCTATTCCAGTTACTTCCAGAAGGAAGTCAAATCTAAGGTGAGGGGGATGTAGTTCCCACTTCCTTTTGATAATTTTTACAACTGATTTCGATACTTTTGACTATACTTATGGATATTATTTTAGCTTTTGACTTAGCATGATGTTATATGTTATAGATACTAGACTTTTATTTATTTCAATTCGTATATGATGTGTGTGGATTATTAGAGACAATTTATATTAATGATGATATGTTGTTGACATGGTTATATATATTTCGACATGCGATAATTTTTCATTTTGAGTAGACCTTAACAATTGAACTAATCTTGTGATCATATGGATATGGATGAAATGTAGAATCCGGATGTTTTTAAAAATTGTAAATGATATTGTTATTTTCCTAGATGATGTTTGATTTGTATATAGATGATTGTGGATTTATATTGTATATTTTATCCTAGATGTTTTGATGCGGCCATGAGGCCAAAGGAGGTGTTATGTGTTTTTCAAGTAAACATGTCACAACAAACAAGGGGGGATTGGAGACCAACCACATTGGAATTCTAGATGAATTCAACAAGAGTTGCAATGGAAACATGTATTTTTGTTGTGTGTATGTGTTTTTATTGTTTTTAGGGGGTCACCATAGGGGGTCACCTCAATTTTTACCAAGGGGTTATGTGTTATCTCTTTTATTAGTTTCCTTCATTTGATTCTAGTATGTGATTTATAGTGATATATTCTCCTCTTATTAATTCTTGACGTGTTCCTATATTAGTAGATTAATATTTTTACTAAATTAACTATGGATGGGTCAAAAATAATTCATTTATTAGATTAGATGGATCTTGGATTATGTGTTTTGAGTTGAGTGCTTGTGATATTGAGTTTTGTACACTCTACCCCTTCATGGAAATTCGAATTTTTCCTTAAGGGCTAATTTTGGAGGCTTGTGGGACAAGTCATACTTGTCCCACACCTCTTAAAATGCTATACCAACACTACCTATGGGTTTGGGGGTAAAAAATAGACCCCATTACGTGTTTTGGGAATACAAAAAGGTAAACATTATTACATTTTCTTTCATGTAATTAAATTTTTATCCTTAGGGGGTGTGGGATTGGTTTGTGTGTGTAAGTAATTTGTCATTTCACTCACCCACCAATTTGTTGTGCATTGTGGTTGAGGATTGACTTGGGAGGTGGAGTTTAGGATGAGTGATATGGCATCGTACATGGAGCCACCTCAGCCTCATCTCTCCCTTTTCTATTTATTCAAGTTCTTTTACTTGTTTGAGGGTTACTTCATTTCTTTGTGCTCTTACATTTTTGGGAGTTATAGGATTTTGGAGTGCTTTTGGATTTATTGGAGCTTCTTGGTGATTGTTTGGACTTGAAGAGGCTTGGTGTGGGAATCTTGGATAGATCTCGACCATGGAAAGGTAGGAGCTCCAGTCTTGTAAAATATTTTCTTTGATATTGTGTATATATGCATGTTTTTGAGTGTTTTGGTATGCTTGTTGGGTGTTTGTGTAGATTTATTAAGTGTGGTGTAGGAGGGGACTATGGGGATCTGACATGTGGGGAGGCATAAGAGTTCATTTCATGTTTTGGATGGATTTGGGTTTGGTGCCCCACCTTGGACAAGAAATTTCTTACATTTCTTACTTGGTCTATTTTTATGAGGGAGCCATAAGAGATTGTAGGGAGGCATAAGTTGTTCTTCATGGAGGCATAAGAGTGTGTAGGGGTTTTGAGATGTTTATTGGAGGGTTTTAAGGTGGGAACCCATTTCCCATTGGGAGGCATAAGTGACCTCCCCATAGATCTTACTCCTTTGGATTTTTTATGTTGAAGCCTTGTGTATTTTGTTGCTTTCGTTCTTGTTATTGTAATTGTATTGTTTGTGTTTTGGTATGGTTGTAGAATCTTGTATTGTGATGTGGAATCTTGTTTTTTTCCATGAGTTGAATCCATTTTTCATTGCAATGTGGTTGGGGCTCGGGGGCCAATGAGGAGGATGGCTTCTTCTCCTCATTGGAATTCTTGGTTGGGTGGAGAGTGTTGCCTCTCCCCCTTTTTTGTTGTGATCAAATGAATCATGGTGGAGCTCTCTTGTTGGTGATGTGAAACATGGAGCATTGTTGGTGTCCTCAAGAAATCTTTCCTTGTGAGAAAACCTCCTTGTTATTCCCACTTAGGGTGGAAGACTTGTAATATTATATTCCTTTTAGATTTCATTCTTGTAATTTTTCCCACTTTAAGTGGAAGATATTGTATTAATCTTGTGAAGAAAAGTTGTATTTATTATTGGACATTAAAGTGTACTGTGGATTGAAAAAATAAATAAAGAAAGATTTGTGTTTGTAAAGCTAGTTTTGTTGAAATAGAAAAGAAGTTCATAAGGGAAATATATTATTTCATTGTAGTTGATTTATTTCCCACAAAAGTGTGTTTCCTTTGTTCTAAATAAACTATTGGAAATATTGTTGAAACTCTCTTGTGGAATGTTGGAAAATTGTATGAAGAAATATTAAAGCTCATTGTGTTACTTGGAAGGCATGTAATGGAAAAGTTAGACTATTTGTGCATCTTCTTGTATTGTTGATGGAAAAGAGTTTAAATTATAATTGTCTTTTATTTGGTCAATGAAGTAGTCTAATTACTAATTCCTGTAGGTAATTCTAAATTTATAATTATTACTAATCTAGTACAAATTTACTAATGGAAAGGAAATGTATTCTCTCTTACCTTTTTTTTACTATATTTACTAAATTGTTAGAGAACAAAATATTAGTGCTAGTATTCAACTCACCAATACTTTTATCTATTGTTTGATCCTCAATTTGAAAGTAATATTATTACTCTTAAATATTATTAATTTTAATATATTAAAATATGTATATACATATATAACTATATGTATTAAATAGAATCAAATTTAGTAATGTTAAGACTTTTTAAAAAGTTTTTGGCTTGGTAAATCGGGACCATATTGGGGTTTACAATAATAAAAGAATTGGGTGGGGGAAGTGGAGGTCACTGTACCCACACCCTCACTGAAATTAATATTGGATGGGGGAGGGGGCGGTGACCCTCGCCCACTTAAAACTTTTACCATTCCATAGGGTGCACAGTTTATTAAAACCTCGCAGATTTTTCTTTGCGTTTCACAGTGTACATGATCGTAATCCGCTACCGAACCCTATGGGTTTTAAATTGATATATATATATATTTGATATATATATATATATTTGATATATATATATTTGATATATATATGTCTATATATACATATTTTATTTATATATACATACATATCTTAAATCACTAATAGTGTATTTTTGGGTCCATTTAATATAGAAATATTTCAAATTGATACATATATAAACATATTTATATATGTACATATATTTTCCTTCACAAATGGAAATATATATATCAATCTTAAGTAAATCACAAAATAGGATAAAACGCATTTGCCTACTTAGGCGAATATTATTGCAATGAAATAAATAAATAAAATTAAAACCCTAAAGGAGGGTATAAACAAACAAGAAAAATAATGGAGCTTGTATGCCTCCCCAAGAGCTTAAAGGCCTCTAATGGCTTCCTCATCGTCGTTTAATAACCTACTAAACAAAAGAGAAATAATAGGCTTAAAGAAAGAGATAGAGTAGTTTTATTTAGCATACTTTAGGGTTAGTTGTTTTTACCTCATGTAAGGGCCATAAATGAATCCATCCAAGTGATGAGAATCGCCCCTACAAAAATTAGGTGGGGAGTGGGTGAGTGGAACTTGAATTTAGATTTAAATGTTTTATTTCCAAAATGCAAGGGTCTACTTTTTAAGGGGTCACTCCATGGGCTAGGGGTATGTTTTTTATTCTAACCCCATGTCAAATGGGGACCTTGATATTTGTTTTAACCTTGTGGAATTATATAAATTTAACATTTGTTTATATTGGCCCTTTACCCTTGAGACTTAATTGTGGGATTTTAACTATATTAGAGTTAAATGGTTTATTTAAAAGTCTTATCAACATAAATTTTAAGGGGAACCTAAACCATGCTCAGTCTAATTAAGTCCATTAAAATATAATGTGAACTCTAATATTTTGTTATAATAGGGAAAATTATTTTATTAAGTATAATTTGCTTAGAAACATTAATGTGACAATTGTATTTTCTAAGCCTGTTTACAAGACACTTTTCAAAAAAATATTATTCCATAATTTTTCTAGATTTTCCTAGTTTCTTCCGGGTTTCATGTGAGAAGATTTTAGGGGCAATACAAGAAGACGATGACAATGTTTTCACATGAGTTTGCAAATAGTTTCAATAGAAAAGTAGAGCACACATTAGTTTGCAAATACCCTAGCAACATCAAATTATATTATTATCAATCAATAGGGGCAACAAGTTTTTTAAAATGACAAATTTGACCATTCCAAATGCATATTGGGTGAGAATGAAGATCAAATGTTTGACATCATCACCGATTCAACAATCAAACAAAAGGAACAACATTTTAACAAAACAAATCAATTCTCTTATAAATTTCGAACATGCTAAAAGATGGAGAGGATAGCAAGTAAAAAAGTGTAAATCAGATAATCTATTTATCAACTATGAGAAGGCCATGTCTATTCAAGTAATTGGCTAGTTTGGGGTTAGTTTTAGTAAGTACCATAAATTGTGCTTGTTTTAGAGCAAAAATATGAGCTTCATGCTCTCAATACCCAACCCCAATACCTCCCAAAATAGATTGTAGATCTGATAGAGGTATTTTTCATATTTTAAATTCATCTTTTGATCGAAATTAAAGGTATAAATATTTTCTCCATCTTTTTCATTTAATCTAATTTTCGAGCTTGTCTCGTAGCCTCGTTTTCTATGAAAAGGAAGCTACTTTTCTCAATTTGTATCAGGATTTTTTTAGCTTCAATTTTAAGATGATTAGAGTAGGGTCTATTGGATTTCAATTCAATAAGTGCTTATGCACACTTGTAGTAGTATTTTATTTTCAACAAGTGTATTTAATGCACAAAATTTGGCTTCTTCTAAAATTTCTTCCTTTTTTTATTTGTTCGGGAAAGGTAGAAATTTTATGTAAGGAAAATTTTGTTTTAGGATTTGACTCCATGTCTAATGGAAAACTCAAAGCATAGAATATTTTTAGCTAACAGTGAGTAATCCGCTAAGAATCACTAGAAATGTTGACATTTCTCCAACATCAACCATGATGTGTGAGAGGTCAACTTGAAACTTTTGTTTCTCGAGTATAAGGGTTAAGTGTTAACCAAGTTTGGTTAATCAAGGTAGAAGGGGGTATAAAACAATTTCGGGTTACTCATTTTAAGTTGTAGATTGGGTGACACATAATCAATAAGTATCAAGGTAACACTTTTCTAGAATGTTTATCACTCACATCAGATACATTCCAACATTTGTCTTTGTTATGATCATGTGACAACCTTTCCATAGTTTTCGTTGTGACAAAAAATGGAACAACATTGAACATCGAAAAGAACACACTAGGATAATAAGCATTAAGGTTTTAGTTTCTAAGTATCAAAGGAAAGTATAAATTTTAGAGGTTGTAACTTGTTCATTTATTAGTTTTAGATAGAGAAAAGGTAAAATTAATTATTTTTATTCCTTTATAATTAAATGAAAATACATTAGTGTGTTGAGTTGTTTAGGTTCATACCTAATTATATTATTGAAATGAAATGCAAAAATAACATACACAACTCATTACTCAAAGGAAATTTTTAGTTATTCATAAGGAATAATTTTACATTTTATCACACAAGCCATGACAAATAATCGGAAAGGAAAGAATGCATATATATGAACAACCTAAAATGAAAGAGAGAGAAGGGAACCATCATTTGTTGATGAATGGATCTGTCCGTTAAAATTTTTGATCCATATTCTTTCACCTCATCTCCATTCCTATAATAGAGGATAGAAAATTATATTAGAGCTCGGTGGTTCATTCTCTATATTTTATTTCAAGTTTCTTATATGTATGGATTAAAGAACTAACGAAGGGAAGAGAAGGAACATTTTATTTAATGAGATGGAAATGAAAACATCTTGTTTTAGTTTATAGATCTAAAATGAATATGTAATTTCCATTTTTCCACAAGTTACGATTAAAAACATGCCATGAAAGTAAAAAATTGATATTTCAAGTCAACTATGAAAAAAATGATGTTCAAGAAGGTACTAATTTTGTAGTTTCCAAAAGAAATGCACATTTCCAAGATTTCTATAGTCCTTTAAAAGTTTTTAGATTGTAGATTTCATAATATTTCAAGTATAACCAACTTTCAATCATTCAAAGATAAGGTACCAAGTGGTGGCTAACAACAATACAAACTAAATTAAATTTTTATATAAAGCATGAACACAATTAAAGTTACACTTGTTTTTTTAAAACATACAACTATCAAAAGGAAACCATGTGTCCAAAAATGAACAAATGTTCTCACAATAAATATTCAATCATATAATCATCATCAAGAAATAATGACAATGAATGAAATGAACCTCATGAAAGGGTGAACTTACAACGTCAAAATTGTTTCAAAAATTTAGAGACAATTATATGTTTAAATATACAAAATCATAGTAAATTAAAAGCATGCTAGAGTTCCATCCCATTCAATAAAGAGTGTTATGATAATGTTTCCAACAAATAATTTTCTTTAACTTCATGTCCTACGTTGCCAAGTTTTCATATGTTGATGTATTAATTTATAATGAATAAGTGCTCAACATCACATGTTCAACATATAGCTACAAGATGCAAAGCCCACATGAGATCTTCTAGACAAGTTTACTAAAAAGTACCAGAGGTTCAATAAGATTGTTTTCCATCAATGAGGGAGGAACTCTACATCAAGCTGAAAAAATGATCAATTGCTGCCAATATCTATTCAAAAGATCAAGACAATCACATTTGATTCAAATTTTACGGCACCAAACCAATGTAAGGAAAAACCATAATATGTACCAAGATGTACCAAGATGAAATCTCGCATGTATGGCGAATGGTCTTAGAACCTAGAAGGCATGATATCATCTACGGTCCAAAAGTGGAATAATCCAAATTTATATCATTGAACCAAAAATATCACAATAAATGATACTACTAAATGGTGAACCCATACATACTAGTAAAACAGATAAAACAATTTTCAGGATAAGAATCATGGCAAGGAAAATGATTAATGGAGAAATCTAGAGTGCTTAAACTTAGTGTTAACTCTATTGAAATCCAAACGATGTATGAACACCGAGTGCTGGAAACATTTTGGCTACATCTACAAGCTCATCTCATGAGGATTTTCCCATAACTATGGTCAAAGCACAAAGAAAGCCCAGTCGACATATGAAAATAGAGGTCATGCGAGTGAGTCCAAAAAAGTTAGAAATGATTTGAATATAATGAGTCATACTTAAAGAATACAACCATGAAAAAATTGGAATTAAAAATAAAAATAGAAAAAGCCGGCTTGAATAATAAAACTAAGAGTGAAGTGTTGATGGCATGAAAATGGCGATCCAACTAATAAACTCAAACCACCGAGATCTAAAAATTGAAATTAGAAGATGAGAAGGAATCCATTACCTTTCCTCTTAATGGTGGAGTTAACAATAGTGGACCCCAAATGCATGGTCTAAGTGATATTTAGAATAGTGAGATGTTTTAATTAGCTCACTTCAAACAATAAACCCTCACAAATTCAATAATGAAATAAAGAAAACCTTGAAAATGCAGAGGAAATAGATGTGCCACAAAAATCAAGTAATACATAGATACATTGAACTAGATCAGAATAGTGATACACAACCAAAGCCCTACCTTAGAAATGGTAGATGAGGGAATCAAAACTACCAAATATGGCTAAAAACATGGATCTACAGCTCTAGAACCAAAATTAATGACCAAAAGCACCCGGATATGAAGTATTTTGAACTCAAAAATATCCAATGGATACCAAAAAAGAAATTTTGTAATATTTTCCCCTCCATAGCTCAAGCCCCGAAACTTCTTTGTTTAAAATTAAAATTTCAAATGTAGAGTAGTTAGGGTTTCAATCCCTAACTACATTGCTAACTAAAGTAAATTCGTTCTTGACCAAGGTTGGGTTCCGCACAACCAATTTTGCCATATGTCCGCATGGAATACCTTGATGGGAATTTTGAATATTTTAAATGATTAATTATTTCATGGAAGAGGCTAATGGTATATGCCAATAAAACATTCCATGGTGGGTACAAAAATGTTATGATTGCTAAATATAGATAATCGGATGAATGCCCCTTTTGCATGGAAAAGAAATAATATGCATGTGACTTACCAACTCAAAGAATATTATGACATGTATGCTTATCGAAGATGCGAAGCGACAAAGTAGATTTTTACATGTGGACAAAAATAGGATTTTCCATAAAAGAAAAAGTAGTTGTTTCCTTATTTTTTTCAAAAATACATTAATCGCATACAAAAAATCCCATTCCCTTTAGAATCAAAAATTCAGGAGGGTCAACATAAGTTTGACTAAGAAGGTGTGTGGTTTGCATGACATCTATTTTCAGCTTTATATTTATTGTAATTGCATTCTTACGAGTGGAGTTAAGTTTATGCATGTAAAGTTAGCTTTAAAGTTATCTCCAAGTTTAATGGGTCTTAGGTGGAGCTAATTTGGGAATGAAAGGGGTGCAATTTTCTATTTATTCTAATGCTTTTGAAAAAATAGGAAGAGGATTTTTATATAAAAAGGTGCTGCAAAAATTTCAACAGAAAGTGTCCATTAATGAGAAGAAGTGTTTTTGCATTCTAATTTTTTGCAGTCTTGTTCTTTTGAACGTATTCATTCATCTAATTTATTTTCCCTTAAATCATTATGTTAAATACTTAAGCTATCTATCCCATTATAAAAATAGGTGTTCTGTTAATTTTAGTGTGCGTGTTTTTGGAAAGCGGTATCATGAGTCATCCCCTCACAAATTCCATTATTTTGCCTTGGAATTCACCTAAATCCCTAAGGATTGTGAAAATTTATTATTTATTTTTATCGGTTTGTTCACATCCCCATAACAAAATATCCAACAAGCTATGGTGTATCACAAATTTTTATCATTTTTATCTTTCATTCTAACCCTTACCTCCTCCAATTTAGTTTATAGATACCTGAAAGGGAACCATCCTTTCAAATATGGGGATTCACCTCACCGTAGGGATACCCATAGTCTGTGAGGTGTTTCCATTATATATCGATAGAAGTAAGGAGAGAGAGAAAGAACAAAATAGCATTCCTCACATATCGTGCATTTATGTTAGATAACAACTTCCTTTCTCGATTAAAAAATTAACTTTTTTTTGTTGCTTTTCTATTTTATATTCTTTAAGCATTGATATAAGTTAATGGTGTTTGTATTTTGAAACATATAAGAAACCTTAGAATGACATTAACTATTTTTCCTATTCTTATTGTAGAATCGGGTTTTACATTGGGGTTCGAAATAAGAAAGAAACATTATGTTGAACTACGTTATCATTACATACTATAAAAAATATAATTTTAATAGTCTAAAATATATAGGAACATGGGATATATTTTTCACATTACTAAGATATTTCAAAAAATTAAGAAAATATTTTGAAGACCTACTTGGTTGTTTGGCAAGAAACTAGCAATTTTTAAATTTAAATTTTTATAAGGTCATTGAAATTTGATTTGTGGTTTATTTCATGTTAAAAATTGAGAACAAGTTATAGTTATGAACTCCACTATTTTTTAAGAAAAAAATAAAAATTCCATGAATATATATTTATTCTTACTTGAATTAACGATTGTAATAATAACATTAGGATTAATATGTAACTATGCTATTTTAAAAGTTGCATTTTTTCATTGTTAGAAAGACAAATTTTCTCACTTAAGAACAATTAAATCTTCAAGGAACAAAACGATGGAAGTACAAAAGGTTGTGTAAAAGATAGAAATTTTCATTTTTGTAAACTTGATACAACTATCTACACAAAAACTGGCCAAAAAAATAATAATACCAGTCTTTTCCTTTTATTTATCTCTGTCTCCTCTATTTATCGTGCCTTTTATTTATGATGAGATAAAAGGGTATATAGAGGATATCCTATAACTTTCGGTGAAGTGTGAGTTTTTGGTCGATCTCATGTCACCATGGCCAAAGTAGTGTAGGAAGATATTTTTTTAATTCTCTAAGCTTTAAATGTTTCCCGATATTGTTAAAGAGATCTCTATATTATGCAGGTTTTTAAGGGATATGACGCCAATGGCTGAAGAAGTTTAGGGAGGAAATTCTCATGTTCTTAAAACTGTAACTATTCCCCAAAATGCTAAGGACAATCTGTCCTGTAAAATTCATTGTGTATGGAGTTCTTAGATTGGTTTGAACCCACTCGATATAAATTAATCCCCGTCATGGAGGAACACTATAGATTGATTTATACTAGTACCTGTGTGTAAACCAAAATGATTCCCCCACTTTAGGGGTGCATGGCACGTCACGAGATAGTAAAATGTGGCCCCAAAAAGGAATGACAAAGTGGATAGTGAAACTATTCCTTAAAGGGGGGGGGATGTGCTTGGTAGAAAGCAAGGCACAAAAAAAAAACCAAGCACACATGTTCATTTTTCATTATCATTTTCATAATATTAATATTTGTTTATTTACATATATACATGTGTATTTATACCTATACGTGCGTATTTGATTACTTGACCATATTCTCTTTTGTAAGTCTGTTTGTATGCATATAAAGAAGTCAACAACAACAACACACAAATGGTGATTACATCACATAGATGATATAGACCATGTAGGTACACTACACACACTTTTCATCTACACATGTGCTTCCTCCCTAGGTTAAATTTTTCCACCTTTTACATTTTTGCATATTTTCTACATTAATCTACATGGATTATTAGGTACACATCTCTATTTACTTTATGTTACCAAGATTTCTGCTCACCAACATAAAGTGGGGGAAATGTAGACACAAATTCACACACTTTGAGTCATTATTTAGTCGAGGTCTCATGTTACTATTCATATGGTTCTCAAGTGAAAAGAGTAATAATTAACCCCTGTCTTTGTCTATTTTTACGATTATTTCTATCTTATTTTTTATCTTACACATGCACTTTCCTAGTCCTTATTATCACTCTGAGGTTTTTACTATTTCATATGGTCCCCTCTTGGGCAAACTTATCCTCTTTACAATTTACTCTAACCTTTTGGGCATTTCTAGCCATTTGAGATTTCAATATTTTCGATGGTCATCCTTTACGGGTCTAATTAGAAAATGAGAACAAGAGAAATATATAAATATAAAGTTATGTGACCATAACAATGTACCAATCACTAAGCATCTACTATCATCATCTAGAGTTGCATCCATAAAAGCAATCCAAATCTACATTTCTATCCATCTAGATCCATCACAAAGCACACAAGGTTAGTTCATCTACATCACAAGTAATAGGAGGTGAGTCTATTATTTCCATGGACACATTTTATACATTCTACATCTATTTATTTTCTCACTACCTCACAACATGCGATCGTCACAAGAGAAACCTAGCGCATGATTTATACAAACACACATAGAACTACATTGGGTTTGAGATGTAGTACGAGTGCTCAATTAGTAAGTCCACCATTGTGGTTGTTGATGAAATTCTAACCCCTTCATATGCATCTTTCCTTTTAGGATTTTGATGCTTTGATTGGAGTTTTGTAGGTGATTATTTATTGCAAGTATTACATCGAAATTGGAAATCATAAAGAGACATTCAGGTGATAATAGTTAAACATATGTAAACATTCAAAAACACTCCTAAGGATGTCTCCTATGATTTTTTGCATACCATAGCTCCCGAGATCTTATAGAAGGGTGCCCACGTGCACCCCCTCCTTTCCCAGTGCCCTAATCTAGCCAAATATTTCAAATATGTTGTTAATATTTTGTGTGATCATTCCCTCCTCATGTTCACCTAGTCTACACTATGACATAGTCTTACGACATATAATAATTAGTTAAGGCATTTCTTAACCCTTCTTGGACATTAATATTTCACATTTCATTCCTTAGATTGTTTGGGTATATTTATTATATTTTATTGATAATTTATTCAATCATTTTTGTTCCCACCGCATTAGATAATTCTAGAATATTTTCTATTTTAGTTAATCAGGAACAAGGTTAATCACATCATTAGGTTATACATAGAGGGAATATCATGAAAGAAAAATTCAGAGAATAGAGAAGACATGTCTAGATCTTAGGGAACAAGATGAACAAATGAAAGAATTAGAGGATGCAATTAATTAAGTTAAGTAACCATATCAATTGAATTTTCCTTCTTACCTTCCCCATCCAAATCCATTGCCAACATACCTTCCTTGCTAACCATCTAAGCCCAATTTTCAGATTCCAAGCTTCCTCGGTTGTTTTAGTCCCATTCCATCCCCTCCAAATCAAGATTTTAAGACCCATCCCTTTCTCCAAAATTTGTAAAATTAGGTTGAGACCAATCCCACCCCTCCTCCTTCATCCTCAAGCCCATTAAAGGAAGGTGAAGAATAAAATATTAGTCACATGGGGCAGCCATTTCAAAAAAATATAGAAGGTAGGAATTCAAGAAAAATTTGCAGTAATGGGTGTCCAAGATTGGGTTTAATCATGTCCCACAATTGGAGAAAGAATGCATGTAAGAGGTGGAGTTTGATTTTGCAGAGGAGCAAGCACAAGAGGGAGATGATCAACAATTTCTATGTTTTGACTGTAGTGTGCATGTTGGCACCATATTCATAGAGGTTATTGATTCATCTCGCTTGAAAAATCAAAAGAGGAGGAAGAATAATTTTTAAATGAATGGGACATCAAGAACGATGAGACCCAAAGGGATTATTCTACAGATCTTAACAATTAAGAGGTTTAGTTTTTATAATATTTGGAAGATTAAAGTGGTGAGGAAGAACATATTCAACTCTCTACTTTTTCAGCTTAGCCATTTTCCTTAAAGTAAAAAGAGCCTTTTATTGCTAAGGTCTCCCTTGGACTTGAAAAGGAGCAAGAAATTTAATTAGATGCAAATCCTTTCTTTCTTCATTTCAAAAAATTAGTTTTGGAGGAGAATATAGTAGAACAACGTGTTGCCAAGATCACACCTCATGAAAAAGAAAGAGATTAGTTTGATACTACAAAATTCATTTGGTTAATGAGGAAAAGGAGTAAGTGTAGTGCCCACTTACCTTCGACACTTTTTACTATTGATTTCGATACTATTGACTATACTTTTGGATAATATTGTAGCTTTTTGACTTAGCATGTTGCTTTAGATGTTACAGTACTAGTCTCTTGTTGATTTTGATTCATATATGATGTGTGTGGATTATTAGAGACATTTTATATTGATGATGATATGTTGTTGACATGGTTATATATATTTATGACATGCGATGCTTTCATCATTTTGAGTAGACCTTAACAATTGAAATAATCTTGTGATCATATGGATATGGATGAAATGTACAATCGATATGTTGTTAGAAATTGTAAAGGATATCATTATTTTCCTAGATGATGTTTGATTCATATATAGATGATTTTGTATATATATTGTATATTTTAACCTAGATGTATTGATGTGGCCGCTAGTCCGAATGAGGTATTATGTGTTCTGTAGGTAAACATGTCACAATAAACAACAAGGGGATTGGAGACCAAAAACATAAGAATGTTAGATGAATTCAACAAGGGTCTCCATGGTAACATGTATTCTTATAATGTGTATGTGTTTGTATTGTTGTTAGGGGTCCCCCCCATGGGGGATCACCTCTAATTGTGACCAACATGTTTTGTGTTATCTCTTTTATTAGTTTCCTTCATTTGATTTTAGTATGTGATTTATAGTGATGTATTCTCCTCTTATTAATTCCTGATGTGTTCCTAGATTAGTACATTAATATTTGCACTAAATTAATTATGGATGGGCCAAAAATAATTCATTTATTAGATTATATGGCTTGTGGATTATGTGTTTTAAGTTGATTTCTTATGATCTTAAGTTTTGTACACTCTTCCCCTTCATGGAAATTCGAATTTGGACCCAAGGGCCAATTTTGGAGGCTTGTTAGACAAATCAAACTTGTACCACACCTCTTAAATTGATATACCAACTGTACATATGGATTGGGGGTCAAAAATATACCCCATTATTTGTTTTAAGAAGTGGAAAAGTTAAACTTTATTTCATTTTCTTTCATGTAATTAAAGTTTTTCGTTAGGGGGTGTGGGACTGGTTTGTGTGTGTAAGTAATTTTTCATTTCACTCAGCCACCATGGACAAGAAATTGCTTGTATTTCTTACTTGTTCTATTTTTTTAAGGGATCCATAAGAGATTGTAGGGAGGCATAAAATAATGGGGAAGGCATAAGAGGTTATTGAGGGAGGCATAAGAGTGTGTAGGGGTTTTGAGATGTTTATTGGAGGGTTTTAAGGTGGGCACCCATTTCCCATTGGGAGGCATAAGTGACCTCCCCATAGATGTTAATCCTTTGGCTTTTGCAAGTTGAAGCCTTGTCTATTTTTTTCTTTACTTATTGTGATTGTAGTTTTATTGTTTGTGTTTTGGTATGGTTGTAAAATCTTGTATTGTGATGTGGAAGCTTGTTTTGTTGCCATGATTTGAATCCATTTTTTTATTGCAATGTGGTTGGGGCTCGGGGGCCAATGAGGAGGATGGATTCTTCTCCTCATTGGAATTCTTGGTTAGGTGGAGAGTGTTGCCCCTCCCCAATTTTTGTTCTAATCAAATGAAGCATGGTGGAGCTCTCTTGTTGGTGATGTGAAATATGGAGCATTGTTGGTGTCCTCAAGAAATATTTCCTTGTGAGAAAACCTCCTTGTTATTCCCACTTAGGGTGGAAGACTTGTAATATTGTATTCCTTTCAACTTTCGTTCTTGTAAATTTTCCCACTTTAACTAGAAGATATTGTATTAATCTTCTAAAGAAAATTCATATTCACTATTGGACATTACAAAGTGTATTGTGGGTTTTAAAAAAAAAGAATGAAAGAAACAATTTTGTTGTAAAGCTAGTTTTGTTGAAATAGAAAATAAGTTTATAAGGGAAATATATTATTTCATTGTAGTTGATTTATTTCCCACAAAAGTGTGTTGCCTTTGTTCTAAATAAATTATTGGAAATATTGTTGAAACTCTCTTGTGGAATGTTGGAAAATTGTATGAAGAAATATTAAAGATATTTGTGTTATTTGGAAAGTATGTAATGGAAAAGTTAGACTAATTGTGCATCTTCTTGTATTGTTGATGGAAAAGAGTCTAAACTATAATTGTCTTTTATTTGGTCAATGAAGTAGTCTAGTTACTAATTCTAGTAGGTAATTCTCAATTTAAAATTATTACAAATCTATCACAAATTTGCTAATGGAAAGGAAATATATTCACTCTTACCTTTTTTACTATATTTACTAAATTGTTAGAGAGAAAACTATTAGTGCTAGTATTCAATTGACCAATACTATTATCCATTGTTTTCTCCTCACATTGACAGATAATATTATTACTCTTAAATATTAAAAAATGATAAAATAATTTAATTTTAGAAGGTATTTATTAATATAAAAATAAATTAACATTAAAATACTATTAATTTTAATATGTTACAAAATATAGATACATATATAACTGTATGTATTAAGTAGAATCAAATTTAGTAATGTTAAAACTTTTAAAAAAATTGTTTTGGCTTGGTAAAGTTGTGATCATATTGGGTTTACTGATAATAAAAGAAATGGGTGGGGCGGTAGGGGAGGGTCACTAACCCCACCCCCTCACCCCACTTAATATTGGATGGGGGTGGGGGTAGTGTACCTATCTAAACTTAAAACTTTTACCATTCCCTAGTGTTCGCAATCCTTTAAAAAATGCCTATTTTTCTTTACTTTTCACGACACTGTACATGATCCTAAATCCGTTGCCGAAACCTATGGGTTTGAAATTGATTTTTATATATATAAGAATGCATATTTGTATATATGTACAAATTTTATTTATACATACATACATATATTAAATCACTAATAGTGTATTTTTGGGTCCACTTAATAAATAAAATTTTCAAATATATATATATATATGTATGTATATATATATATATGTATGTATGTATATATATATATATATGTATATATATATATGTGTATGTATATATATATGTATGTATGTATATGTATATGTATGTATGTATATGTATATGTATATATGTATATATATATATATATATATATATATATATATACCCAACCCCACTCCCTCACCCCAATTAATATTTGATGAGAGGTGTGGGAGGTGACCTCGCCCCACTTAAAACTTATACCATTCCATAGGGTGTGCAAACTATTAAAACTTGCGGATTTTTTTACTTTTCATGACATGTACACGATCCTAAATCCGCGGCCGAACCCTACGAGTTTTAAATCGATATATATATATATATATATATATATATATTATATATATACATACATATATTAAATATGGTAATACATATATTTTGGGTCCATTTAATAAAAAATTCTAATGGATACATACATACATATATATATATATATACACACATAGGTATGTACACAAGAGTATATACAGATTTATATATGTATATACATTTTCCTACAAAAATGGAAAAATATATATCAAAGCTTAACTAAATAACAAAATAGGATAAAACTCATTTT
The DNA here is from genome assembly GCA_018340775.1 of Taxus wallichiana var. yunnanensis. NCBI lineage: Eukaryota > Viridiplantae > Streptophyta > Pinopsida > Cupressales > Taxaceae > Taxus > Taxus wallichiana. Next base: position 1,033,509,819 of record CM031239.1, on the reverse strand, counting down.
CCTACTTGGGAAAATATTATTGCAATGAAATAAATAAATACATTTAAAACCATAAAGGAGGGTATTAAAAAAAAGAAAAATAATGGAACTTGTATGCCTCCCCAAAATCTTAAAGGCCTTCAATGGCTTCCTCATCCTCCTCCATTGACCTGCAAAAGAAAAGAGAAATAATAAGCTTAAAGAAAGAGAAAAAATAGTTTTCTTAGGTATACTTTAGGGTTAGTTTTTTTTTCCTCAGATAAGGGTCCTAAATGAATCCATCCAAGGATGAGATCCATCCCTACAAATAGTAGGTGGGGAGTGGGTGAGTGGAATTTGAATTTATATATAAATGTTTTATTTCCAAAAAGCATGGGTTGACTTTTTAAGTGGTCCCTCCATGGGGTAGGGGTATGTTTATTATTCTAACCCCATGTCAAATGGGGACCTTGTTAAATGTTTTACACTTGTGGAATTATATAACTTTAGCATTTATTTATATTGGCCCTTTACCCTTGAGACTTAATTATGGGATTTTAACTATTGTAGAATTAAATGATTTTTTAAATGTCTTATGAACATAACTTTTAAGGGGAACCTAAACCATGCTTAGTCTAATTAAGTCCATTAAAATATAATGTGAACTTTAATACTTTGTTATAATGGAAAAAATTATTTTATTAAATATAAGCTGACTTAGAAACATTAATGTGACAACTATATTTTCTAAGCCGGTTTCATGGGAACACTTTTCAAAAAAGCATTATTCCATAATTTTTCTTGTTTGTCCTAGGTTGTTCTTGGGTTTCATGTGCGAAGATTTTAGCGCATGTTACACTTGTATATCGAGCCATTGGTTCAAAACTTGGACCCTTGGGCACATAAGAAAACATGAAACATGAACATTAAACCTAGTACAATATTTAACCTAGCACAAATTTTAAAACCTAGAAAAATAACTTGTCTGAAAATTTTATATTTTAGTAAACATAGAAAAATGGAAGAAAACCTAGAATGATGAACTAAATATCTCCTTGGTTTATGTAGGAGGTGTGGACCAGATGAGGGGTTCTTACACGTAGATCTATACTTTCCATCTCCACATCGGGACGTCAATGTCATTATATGTGGAGGGTTCTTAGGTGGATGGTCGGCGAGACATGATTAGGATACATCCGTTAAGGCCCGTGCATCTCCTTGACACAACAAGGAGCATAGCGTAGAGAAATCCCATGTAGAATCAACCAAAGAAGAGTCACCGCAGAGGGGATAGGGAGACAGGATTTTAGGACACAAGGATAGGTCTCGGAGCCCTAGACCTAGAGAGGAGCATGTAAAGAGGCCTAGGGGTCACCATTCGATGAAGTTACTGAGACCATATGAGGGAGATCGTGAAGCTACAACCATCTCATTAGTCTAGAGATACATGTGGGTTTCAGGAAGAGGCCTGGTTGGAGAGCTTGAGTGGATGCTTCAAGCTCTAACCTTGTGCTAGCAACACGAAAGCTCATGTTACGATCCATCTTCGAAGGATGGAGTTTGTTTCTAGTAGAGAACCGAGGAGTAGAAGATCCAAGTTGACACCGAGATAGTTACTCGGGAGCTCTTTGAGGAGTGGTTCGGGGAGCGGTATTTTCCCAAGAGGTTTATTCGGCGGTGGATAGATTAGTTCCACGACCTCTGTCGAGGCATCTATGAATGTAGCTGAGTATGAGAGTTGATATCAGGACCTACTACAGTATGTCGACTATATGCAAGATAAGAAGGTACAAATTCACAAGTTCATCAGGGGCCTAAATCTAAAATTGGGTTGTGCGGTAAACATTCATTTACCACAAACATTATCGAGAGGTTGTGGTGAAGGCCTATATTACGAGAGGAGACACGGGGAAGATGCAATAGGCCGAGGACGAGTTTGGATCCACATCAGAAAATACATTATAAAGCAAGGTTGAGGGGCTTATCTCCTCCTCCTCGTGGTGTTCACGGTTCAAGACAATCTTCATTCGAGCCACCCTAGCAGCCACCTCAAAGCAGTAACACAAGAGTAGACAAGCCCTCCATTAGGGCCTTCTCGGTTATTTGATGCTAATAGGGGACGGATTATGGGCCCTCCTCCTAGGGGTTACATTAGGAGACAAAGTGTATCAAGATCTTAGTCGAGAAAAAGTTCATCGGCAGAGGCCTCGAAGTCTATATTTGGGTCATCAAGATCCACATCGCATGCCTCTAGAGCATTGGTTGGAGTTGCATCTCACTGGAGAGGACCAGGAAGTTGTTATGGTTGTGGAATTGTTGGACATCATTGGAGTGAGTGCCCACACAACCCTAGTAATAGGGGTAAGATGCAGAATTCAGAGCCTACTATCGTCGACATGGGACGTAGCAATCAGATCTATGTAGCAGTCAAGAACCGATAGGTTTGAACACCAGAGTACCATGATAGAGACGACAGGTAACATTGGTGGTATTCCTATATCCATTTTGTTTGAATTTGGTTCATCTGATTATTTTATTGCACCATCCTTAGTAAAGCGTTGTAAGTTGGTGGCGAGTTAGGTAGGGTCTTGGTTGGGACGTTGAAATGGATTTTGGATCCAAAATGTCTGTAGACTCCCTAGATAAGGAGTGTGTAGTGGCTTTGTGACCCTTTACCACTACCTCGGATCTTCGAATCCTTCCCATGGGTTCGTATGGAGTCATCTTGGGCATGGAGTGGTTGTTTACACATAGAGCGAGAGCATACTTTTACCATAAGACTATTACTTGTACAAATGATCTCTAAGTTGAGTCTATCATAGCAGGAGTTAGGAGACCTATTTTTATTTGCACCATCTATGTTATGTAGCCTAAGTGCTTTGTGTAGCGATGACATTATTAGATGTATGTTGTTACGGTTAGTGATAGATATGAGGATGAGTTTAGTGGACCATCCCTTGATGACCATCACATTTTGAGAGAGTTTGCTGATGTTTTTCTAGGGGAGCTATAGGGGTTACCACCCCCATGTGAGATATATTTTCACATAGATCTTTTCTAGGCACGAGCCTATCTCATGAGTAACCTATCGGTTGATTACCCCCGAGCTCGTGAGCTCAAGTTTAAGCTTGAGGGACTTTTGGAGAAAGGCCTAATCCATCCTAGTGTATCCCCTTGGGGTGCATCGGTGATTTTGTAAAGAAGAAGGATGGATCTCTTTGGTTTTGTATTGATTACCGCCAGCTGAAAAATGTAATGATCAAGAATCGATACCCCCTTTCTTGCATTAATATTTATGTGATTAGATGAAGGGGGCCACAGTTTTCTCTAAGATATATCTTAAGTCAGGTTATCATCAGCTGAGGATCACAAAGGTAGATATTCATAAGACCACCTTCTATATGAGATATGGCCACTATGAGTTCATAGTAGTGCCTTTTGGTTTGACGAATTCCCCCATAGTGTTCATGAGATTGATGAATGGGGTGTTCAGGAACTTCTTGGATCACTTTATGCTCATTTTCCTTGATGACATTTTGATTTACTCACGTACACATGAGGAGCATGAGGAGAACCTTCGTCAAGTTCTTCAGTGTCTTCATGAGCAACATCTTTATGGGAACCTGGAGAAGTGTGCGTTCTTTTAGACAGAGGTGCAATATTTGGGCCACATAATTTCTGGGGAAGGTATCACAGTTGATCCTTCTAAGATTTGAGCTATTATGGATTGGCCAACACCCACTAGTGTGACTGAGGTGTGTAACTTCATGGGCTTAGCAGGATATTATAGGATATTTGTACATGAATTCTCTCAAGTTACGCACCCCATCACTTCCCTTCAATGGAAAGGGAATAATTTTGTATGGTTAGATAAATGTGAGCAGACTTTAAGTACACTAAAGTAATGTCTCACAACGGTGCATATTATTGTAGTTCCACACCCTAAAGGTGAGTTATTTGTTTGTACAAATGCTTCGTGGAAATACTTGGAGACGTTTTGATGTAGGAGGGAAGAGTAGTTGCTTTTGAATCTCACAAACTCAAGGATTATGAGCTCAATTATTTGACTCATGACCTTTAGCTTGCATTAGTTGTGGACACCTTTGTTTGTTGGAGAAATTTCCTTCTTGTATGAATATTTACACTCAAGACTAATCACTTGAGTCTTTGCCACCTCTTCACGCAGCCGAATCTCAATGCTTGTCAGTGGTGTTGGATGGAGTTTCTTTGTGAGTATGACATGGAGATAGAGCATGTGAAAGGGAAGGAGAACATGGTTACAAATTCCCTAAGTAGATAGAGACATGTGGTTATGGCCACTTCAGTGGGTACAGATTTACAGAGCAAGATTTTATAGCAGCTTCCTCATGATGCTTCTACCTTGCAGCCAAGGAAGAGATTGAGTCTCAGAGACCCCTTGAGGGGAAGTTTGATGGATTTTCACTAGAGACAGATGGCCTTCTTAGGCACAGAGGTTGGATATATGTTCCTAGAGATGGAGGCTTGAGACAAGACATTTTGACAGAGGCTCATCATGCACCTTATTCAGCCCATCCCGGGGTGAAGAAGATGCATGCCACCTTGAGATAGTTGTACCATTGGAGGGGAATTCGAGAGAGATGTGGCTTAGTTTGTGTCACATTGTTTAGAGTGTCAGAACGTGAAGGTAGAGCATCGCATCCAGCTGGCCTTCTCTTTCCTCATGTTATATTGGAGTGGAAATGGGACACCATTTCCATGGACTTTATAGTTGGGTTACCAATGTCGAGATACCACCACAACGCCATCATGGTCATGGTGGATAAATTGACGAAAGTGGCTCATTTTTCTCCCATAAAGACTACCTACACATATAGTGCAGTGGCACGGGTTTATCTTTATGAGATTGTTAGATTAAATGGGATTTCGAGGAAGATCATTTATGACCGCGACCCTTTGTACACCTCCCACTTCTAGACTACGATGCAGTATCACCTTGGGATGAAGATCAAATTGAGCACAACTTATCACCCTAAGACAGATGGAAAGACTGAGTGGATGAATTAGATCTTGGAGAACATTCTTAGGATGTACGTTATGGATCATTAGTTGAGATGGGAGGATTATTTGTACTTGGTGGAGTTTTCCTATAACAGTAGCTTCCAGAGTTCAATAGGCATGGATCCTTTTTAGGAACTATATAGCAGAGAGTATAGGAAACCTCTTAGTTAGGACAGGTTAGAGCATAGGGTCTCTCTTGGGCCAGCTTTACTACAAGACATGGAGTAGTAGGTTGTTATGATCAGGAAGAGATTGCAGGAGGGGCGGGAAAGGCGGAAGAAGTATGAGGAACAACATAGGAAAATATGTAGTTATGAGGTGGGCACAAAGGTTTTTCTTCATGTCAGACCACATAAGAGCCTAATCCGTTATGGGAAAGGCTACAAGCTTGCTCCTAGATTTGTGGGTCCTTTTGAGATTTTCAAGCATATCGGTCGTTTGGGCAATCGTCTACCATTGCCACCTAGCTTGTCTCACATCCATGATGTGTTTCATGTTTCGTAATTAGGAGATATATTATAGACCCTTCCATTGTGCTAGATTTGACCTCCTTGCAGATACGGGATTAGGGGCGAGGTGATGGTGGATCCTGTCTGTATTTTGGAGCTCGGGACCATAGGCCTTTGAGGTAGAGATTCACGAGTTCAAGTCCAAGTGGGATAGATATGATGAGACTGCGACTACATGGAAGGATGCCACATTACTACGATTCTAGTTTCCACACCTATTCCAGTGACTTCCAAGAGGAATTCAAGTCTAAAGGGAGGGGGATGTAGTTCCCACTTCCCTTCAACACTTTTTACTATTGATTTCGATACTATTGACTATACTTATGGATATTATTGTAGCTTTTTGACTTAGCATGATGTTAGATGTTAGAGATACTAGACTGTTGTTGATTTTGATTCATATATGATGTGTGTGGATTATTAGAGACATTTTATATTGATGATGATATGTTATTGACATGGTTATATATATTTCTGACATGTGATACTTTCATCATTTTGAGTAGACCTTAACAATTGAACTAATCTTGTGATCATATGGATATGGATGAAATGTAGAATCGAGATGTTGTTAGAAATTGTAAATGATATCATTATTTTCCTAGATGATGTTTGATTCATATATAGATGATTGTGGATTTATATTGTATATTTTATCCTAGATTTTTTTATGCGGCCACGAGGCCGAAGGAGGTGTTATGTGTTTTGTAGGTAAACATGTCACAACAAACAACGGGGTGATTTGAGACCAACCACATTGGAATTCTAGATGAATTCAACAAGGGTCACCATGGAAAAATATATTTTTGTTGTGTGTATGTGTTCTTATTGTTGTTAAGGTGTCCCCATGGGGGCGATCACCTCAATGATGACCAAGTGGTTGTGTGTTATCTCATTCATTATTTTCCTTCATTTGATTCTAGTATGTGATTTATAGTGATGTATTCTTCTCTTATTAATTCTTGATGTGTGCCTATATTAGTAGATTAATATTTTTACTAAAATAACTATGGATGGGTCAAAAATAATTCATTTATTAGATTAGATGGATCTTGGATTATGTGTTGTGAGTTGATTACTTATGATATTGAGTGTTGTACACTCTACCCCTTCATGGAAATTTGAATTTGGCCTTAAGGGAAAATTTTAAACGATTGTGGGACAAGTCAATATTGTGCCACACCTCTTCAAATGCTATATCAACCCTACCTATGGGTTGGGAGGTAAAAAATAGACCCCACTATGATTTTTTATAAGACAAAAAGGTAAATGTTATTGCATTTTATTTCATTTAATTAAATTGTCCTTAGGGGGTGTGGGTTTGGTTTTTGTGTGTAAGTAATTTGTCAATTCACTCACCCACCAATTTATTTTACATTGTGGTTGAGGTTTGACTTGAGAGGTGGAGTTGAGGATGAGTGATGTGGCATCCTACATGGAGCCATGTCACCCTCATCTCTCCCTTTTATATTTACTCAATTTCTTTTTCTTGTTTGCAGGTTACTTCATTTCTTTGTGCTCTTGCATTTTTGGGAGTTAGAGGATTTTGGAGTGCTTGTGGATTTATTGGAGCTTCTTGGTAATTGTTTGGGATTAAAGAGGCTTGATGTGGGACTCTTGGATCAAGCTATACCATGGAAAGGTAGGAGCTACTCTCTTGTAAAATATTTTCTTTTATATTATGTATATGTGCATGTTTTTAGTGTTTTGGTATGCTTGTTGGGTGCTTGGGTAGATTGCCTAAGTTTGGTGTATGAGGGAGCTATGGGAATATTACATGTGGGTATGAATAAGAGTTCATTTCATGTTTCGAGGAGTTGGGTTTGGTGCCCCACCTTGAAAAGAAATTGCTTGCATTTCTTACTTGGTCTATTTTTATGAGGGAGGCATAAGAGAATGTGGGAGGCATAAGAGGTTCTTGAGGGAGGCATAAGAGTGTGTAGGGGTTTTGAGATGTTTATTAGAGGGTTTTAAGGTGGGAACCCATTTCCCATTGGGAGACATAAGTGACCTCCCCATAGATCTTACTCCTTTGGCTTTTGCATGTTGAAGCCTTGTGTATTTTGTTGCTTTCCTTCTTGTGATTGTAATTGTATTGTTTGTATTTTGGTATGGTTGTAGAATCTTGTATTGTTATTTTGAATCTTGTTTTGTTTCAATGATTGAATCCATTTTTTGGTGAAATGTGGTTGGGGCTCGGGGGCCAATGAGGACGATATCTTCTTCTCCTCATTGGAATTCTTGGTTGGAGTGGGGAGTGTTGCATCTCCCCCTGTTTTTGTTGTGATCAAATGAATAATCGTGAAGCTCTCTTGTTGTTGATGTGAAACAAGGAGAATTTTTGTTGTCCTCGAGAAATATCTTCTTGTGAGAAAACCTCCTTGTTATTCCCACTTAGGGTGGAAGACTTGTAATATTGTATTCCTTTTAGCTTTAATTCTTGTAATTTTTCCCACTTTAAGTGGAAGATATTGTATTAATCTTGTGAAGAAAAGTTGTATTCATTATTGGACATTAAAGTGTATTGTAGGTTTAAAAAATAAAGAAAGAAAGAAAGATTTGTGTTGTAAAGCTAGTTTTGTTGAAATAGAAAATAAGTTTATAAGGGAAATATCTTATTTCATTGTAGTTGATTTATTTCCCACAAAAGTGTGTTACCTTTGTTCTAAATAAATTATTGGAAATATATTGTTGAAACTCTCTTGTGGAATGTTGGAAAATTGTATGAAGAAATATTAAAGATATTTGTCTTACTTGGAAAGTATGTAATAGAAAAGTTATAGACTAATTGTGCATCTTCTTGTATTGTTGATGGAAAAGAGTATAAACTATAATAGTATTTTATTTGGTCAATGATGTAGTCTAGTTACTAATTCTAGTGGGTAATTCTCAATTTAAAATTATTACAAATCTATCAGAAATTTGCTAATGGAAAGGAAATATATTCACTCTTACCTTTTTCACTAAATTTACTAAATTGTTAGAGATAAAACTATTAGTGCTAGTATTCAACCGACCAATACTATTATCCATTGTTTTCTCCTCACATTGATAGTAATATTATTACTCTTAAATATTAAAAATGATAAAATAATTTAATTTTAGAAAGTATTTATTAATATAAAAATAAATTAACATTAAAATACTATTAATTTTAATATGTTACAAAATATAGATACATATATAATTGTATGTATTAACTAGAATCAAATTTAGTAATGTTAAAACTTTAAAAAAAAAAGTGTTTTGGCTTTGTAAAGCCGCGACCATATTGGGGTTTACGGTAATAAAAGAAATGGGTGGGGAGCGGAGGGTCACCGACCCCACCCCCTCACCCCAATTAATATTGGATGGGGGTGGGTGCGGTGTCCCTCCCCTATTTAAAACTTTTACCATTCCATAGTGTGTGCATTCCTTTAAAACATGTGGATTTTTCTTTACTTTTCACAACCTATACATGATCCTAAATCGTGGCCGAACCCTATGGGTTTAAAATTGATATATATATATATATATATATATATATATATATATATATGAATGTATATTTGTATATATATACATATTTTATATATATATACATACATATATTAAATCTCTAATAGTGTATTTTTCGGTCCATTTAATAAAGAAAATTTTCAAATTGGTATATACTCGTGTATACATACCTATATATATATATATATATATGTATGTATGTATGTATGTATACACGCAGTATATACATATTTATATATGTATATATATTTTCCTTCACAAATGGAAATATATAAATCAAGCTTAAGTAAATCACAAAATAGGATAAAACCCATTTGCCTACTTGGGAAAATATTATTGCAATGAAATAAATAAATACATTTAAAACCCTAAAGGAGGGTATAAACAAACAAGAAAAATAATGGAGCTTGTATGCCTCCCGAAAATCTTAAAGGCCTCTAATGGCTTCCTCATCCTCCTCCAACAATCTCCAAAACATAAGAGAAATAATAATCTTAAAGAAAGAGATAAAGTAGTTTTATTAAGCATACTTTAGGATTAGTTGTTTTTCCCTCATCTAAGGGCCCTAAATGAATCCATCCAAGGGATGAGATTCATCCCTACAAAAAGTAGGTGGGTAGTGGGTGAGTGGAATTTGAATTTAGATTTAAATATGTTATTTCCAAAATGTAAGGTTCACTATTTAAGAGGTCACTCCATCGGCTAGGGGTATGTTTTTATTCTAACCCCATGTAAAATGGGGACCTTGTTAATTGTTTTAACCTTATGGAATTATATAACTTTAGCATTTATTTATATTCGCCCTTTACCCTTGAGACTTAATTGTGGGATTTTAACTATAGTAGAATTAAATGGTTTATTTAAATGTCTTATCAACATAACTTTTAAGGGGAACCTAAACCATGCTTAGTCTAATTAAGTCCATTAAAATATAATGTGAACTTTAATACTTTGTTATAATGGAGAAAATTATTTTATTAAATATAAAAAACTTAGAAACATTAATGTGACAACTATATTTTCTAAGCCTATTTACGAGCACACGTTTCAAAAAAATATTATTCCATAATTTTTCTAGCTTGTTCTAAGTTTTTATTGGATTTTGTGCAGGTAGATTTTAGCAAGAGTTACAAGAAGACGATGACAATGTTTTCACATGAGTTTGCAAATAGTTTCAAGAGGAAAAATAGAGCACACATCGGTTTGCAAATACGCTAGGAACATAAAATTATATTATTATTAGTCAAGAGGGGCAACAAGTTTTGAAAATGAAAAATTTGACCTTTCGAGCTGCATATTGGGTGAGAATTAAGATCGAGAGGTTGGCATCATCATTGATTCAACTATCAAACAAAAGGAACAACATTTTAACGAAGCAGATCAGTTCCCTTATCAATTTCTGAACATGCTCAAAGATAAAGAGGATAGCAGTAAAATAGTGCAAATAGGATAAAAGTATTTATCAACTATGAGAACGCCATGTCCCGTTAGGTACTTGGCTAGTTTGGAGTTAGTTTTAGTAGTACCAGCAATTGTGCTCCTTTTAGAGCAAAAATATGAGCTTCATGTTCTCAATACCCATTCCCAATATCGCCAAAATAGATTGCAGATTTGTGAGAGAGGTATTTTTCATCTTTTAAAATGATCTTTTGAGAAAATTAAAGGAATAAATCTTGTCTCCATCTTTTCCATTTAATATGATTTTCAAGCTTGTCTCATGGCCTCATTTTCTACAAAAGGAAAGCTACATTTCTCAACTTGTATTATGATTTTTTTAGCTTGTTTTAAGATGATTAGAGTAGGTCGGTTGGATTTCAATTCAATAAGTACTTATGCACACTTGTATAAGTTTTTATTTTCAACAAGTGTATTTAATGCACAAGATTTGGCCTTTTCTAAAATTTCTTTCTATTTTTATTTATTCATGAAAGGCAAAAAAATTTATGTAGGGAATTTTTTTAGGATTTGACTCCATGTGTAATGGAAAATTCAAAGCATAGAATATTTTTAGCTAGCAGGTAGTTCTCCGCTAAGAATCACTAAAAATGTTGACATTTCGCTAACATCAGCCATGATGTATGAGAGGTCAAATTGAAAATTTTGTTTCTCATAGTATAAGGGTTAAGTTCTAACCACGTTTGGTTAATCAAGGCAGAAGGGGGTATAAAAAAAATTCAAGTTACTCATTTTAAGTGGCAGATTGGGTGACACATAATCAATAACTAGCTAGGTAAAAATTTTCTAGAATTTTTATCACTCACATCGGATATTATTCCAACATTTGTCTTCATTATGATCATGTAAAAACCTTTCCATAATTTTGGTCATGATAGAAAATGGAATAACATTGAACATGAGAAAAGAACACACTAGGATAATAAGCATTAAGGTTTTAGTTTCCAAGTATCAAATGAAAGTATAAGTTGCAGACGTTGTAACTTGTTCATTTATCACTTTTAGATAGAGAAAAGGTAAAATTAATTATTTTTATTCCTTTATAATTAAGTGAAATTACATTAGTGTGTTGAGTTGTTTAGGTTCATACCACATTATTTTACTTGAAAACGAAATGCAAAAATAACATACACAACTCATTACTCAAAGGAAATTTTCATTTATTCATAAGGAATAATTTTGCATTTTATCACACAAGCCATGAGAAATAATTGGAAATGAAAGAATTCATATATATGAACAAACTAAAATGAAAGAGAGAGAAGGGAACCATAATTTCTTGATGAATGGATCTATCGGTTCAAAATTTTGATCCATATTCTTTCACCTCATCTCGATACCTATAATAGAGGAAGGAAAATCATATTGGAGCTCAAGGTTCATTCTCTATATTTTATTTCAAGTTTCATATGTGTATGGATTAAAGATCTAACGAACGGAAGAGAAGGAACATTTTATTTAATGAGATGGAAATGAAAACATCTTGTTTGATTGTAGATCTAAAATGAATATGTAATTTCCATTTTGCCACAACTTACTGATTAAAAACATGCCATGAAAGTACAAAATTGATATTTCAAGTCAACTATGAAAAAATTGATGTTCAAGAAGGTACTAATTTTGTAGTTTCCAAAAGAAATGCACATTTCCAAGATTTCTATAGTCCTTCAAAAGTTTTTAGATTTTAGATTGAATAAGATTTGAGTACAACAAACTTTTAATCATTGAGGATAAGGTACCGGTGGCTAAGAACAATACAAACTAAATTAAAGTTTGACATAAAGCATGAGCAAAATGAAAGGTACACTTGTTTTTTTAAAACATACAACTATCAAAAGGAAACCATGTGTCTAGAAATGAACAAATGTTCTCATGCAATAAATAGCCAAGCATATAATCATCATCAAGAAACAATGACAATGAATGGAAGTCACCTCATGAAAGGGTGAAATTACAGCATCAAAATTGTTTCAAAAATTAGAAACAATTATATGTTTAAATATAAAAAGGCACAATAAATTAAAAACATGGTAGTGTTCCATTCCATTCAGAAAATACAGTTATGATGATGTTTCGAAAAATACTTTTCTTCAACTTCATGTCCTACGTTGCCAATTTTTCATATGTTGATGTATAAATTTGTAATGAATAAGTGCTCAACATCACATGTTCAACATATAGCTACAAGATGAAAAGCCCACATGAGATATTCTAGATAAATTTACTAAAAATTACCTAGGGTCAAGAAGATTGTTTTCCATTAGCGAGGAGGAACTCTACATCAAGCCAAACAAATGATCAATTGGTGCAAATATCTAGTCAAAAGGTCAAGTCAATCACATTTGATTCAAATTTTACACATCAAACCAATGTAAGGAACAACCATAAGATGTAACAAGATCAAATTCTATAAAATCCTTAGGAAAATTAGTGTGTCTATAATAGAAGTGTGTTAAATCAATGTTATCCTTTGAATGTACATGTTTAATAGAGAGAGAAATAATAAAATTTGGAGATGCTAAATTTTTCAAAACAGAGAACACTCATACTTAGTAGCTTTCATAATATGAGTTTCATATCTGGAGATGAATGATAAATCCTAAGCTAAAGCCATTAACAAATGAAGTACGAGATCTACCCAAAGACTCATAAAATATCAAGCATACGAGATATGCTACAAATTTGTACTTTTAAAAAAAGTAATCCTAACACTTTAAGAATACAAGATAGAAATTGCAAGCATCAATACATCTTACAATTATAGGTTTCCAAAGTTTCCATGAAGGGAATATTATGAAAAAGATACAAAAATTCAATACCGAATGGGAAAATCTACAAATAGTTAGGCATTAGAAGTAGAATATTTAGAGAAAAAGAATGCACCTCGGGTAAAAGAAGGTGTAAATTGATCCTCAATATATGAAATATAGAGCATAAAATGGTGAGTGGAAAACACTCATCTCAGCTGAAATATCAAATTCCCATAAGATAAATCACTCGTAACAGTGGAAGGTCGTAGCTCATCAAGGTAGAAAAGTCTCAAATCTTTCATATATGATTTGGTCTTAGAACTTAGAAGTAATGATATCATCTACCCGAAGTGGAATAATCCAAATTTATATCATTGAACCAAAAATATCACAATAAATGATACTAGTAAATGGTGAACCCATATATACTAGTAAAACATATAAAACTATTTTTAGGAGAAGAATCATGGTGAGGAAAATGAATAACAGAGAAATCCATAGTGCTTAAACTCAATATTATCTCTATTAAAATCCAAATGATGTATGAAAACTAAGTATGGAAACATTTTTCCCATATCACCAAGCTCATCCCATGAGGATTGACCCATAACTATGGTCAAAGCACAAAGAAATCCGAAGGTCGAGCTATGAAAATAGAGACTCGCGAGTGAGTCCGTTAAAAAAGAGCCATGATCTAAATATAGTGAGTCATACTTAAAGAGGCCAACCATGCAACAACTAGAACTCAAAACAAAACTAGAAATAAGCTAGCTTGAACAAGAAAAACAAGAGTAAATTGTTGATGGCACGAAAATGGTGATCCAACTAACAAACTCAAACAACCAGATCGAAAAATTGAAATATGAAGATGAGAAGGAATTCATTACCTTTCCTTCTTAATAGTGGAGTTAATAACAATTGACCCCAAATGCAAGGTCTAAGTGACATTTAGAATAGTGAGATGTTTTAATTAGCTCACTTCAAATAGTAAACCCTCACAAATTTAATAATGAAATAAAGAAAAGCTTGAAAATGCAGAGGAAATAGACATGTTGCAAAAATTAAGTAATAGATAGACACATTGAACTAGATCACACAACAGTGATACACAACTAAAGGCCTTACCTTAGAAATGGTGGATGAGGGAATCAAAAGTACCAAATAAGGCTATAAACATGGATCTAGAGCTCTAGAACCAAAATTAATGACCAAAAGCACCTAGATATGAAGTATTTCGAACTTGAAAATCTCCAATGGATACCAAAGAAGAAATTTTGTAATAGTTTCCCCTTCATAGCTCAAGCCCACGTGAAACGTATTTGTTTAAAATTTCAAATTTCAAATGGAGAGTAGTTAGGGTTTCAATCCCTAACTACATTGCAACAATGAAGTAAATTATTTCTTGACCAAGGTTGGGTATTGCACCCCAATTTTCCATATGTCTGCGTGGAATACCTTGATGGTAATTTTGAATATTTTAAATGATTAATTCTTTCATGGAAGGGGATAATGATACATGCCAATAAAAATTCCATGGTGGGTACAAAAATGTTATGATTGCTAAAGATAGATAATCAAATGAAGGTAACTTTTGCTTGGAAAAAGAAATAATATGCATGTGACATACCAAGTCAAAGAATATTATGACATGCATTCAAAGGTAAGTAAAGATTTTATCCAAGAAGCACAAGCAACAAAGTTTCTTTTGTACATGTGGACAAAAATATGATTTTCAGAAAAGAAAAGGTAGTTGTTTCCTTAATTTTTCAAAAATACCTTAATTTAGGAAAAAAATTTCGTACCCTTGAATTGAAAATTCGGAGGGTCAACATCAGTTTGACTAAGAAGGTGTGTGAGTTGCATGACATCTATTTTTGGCTCTGTATTTATTGTAATTGCTTTCTTACAAGTGGAGTTGAGTTTATACATGTAAAGTTATCTTTAGAGTTATCTCCAAGTTAAATGGGTCTTAGGTGGAGCTAATTTGGGAATTAAAGGGGTGCAATTTTCTATTTATTCTAATGCTTTTAAAAAAATAGGAGGAGGATTTTTATATAAAAAGGTGCTGCAAAATTTCAACAACAAGTGCCCATTAATGAGAAGAATTGTTTTTGCTTTCCAATTTTTTGCGGTGTTGTTATTTTCAATGTATTCATTCTTCTAATTTATTTTCCCTGAAATTATTAAGTTAAATGCTTAACCTATCTGCCCCATTGTTAAAAATAGGTGTTGTGTTAATTTTAGTGTGCATGTTATTGGAAACTGGTATTGTGAGTCATCCCTTCACAACTTCCATTATTTTGCCTTGGAATTCACCTAAATCCCTAAGGATTGTGCAAATTTAGTATTTCTTTTTATCATTGTGTTCATGTCCCCATAGCAAAATCTCCAACAAGATATGGTGTATCATCTATTTTTATCATTTTTATCTTTCATTCTAACCCTTACTGCTCCGATTTAGTTTAAGGATACACTAAAAGGGAACCATCCTTTTCAATATGGGGATTCACCTCACTTTAGGGATACCCACATGTCCGTGAGTTGTTTCCATTATGTATCGATAGAAGTGAGGAGAGAGATAAAGAACAAACTAGCATTCCTCACATATCATGCACTTATGCTAGATAACAATTCCTTTCCCATAAAAAAATTAAATTTTTTTGTTCCCTTTATATTTTATATTCTTTAAGCATTGATATAAGTTAATGGTGTTTGTATTTTCTACACATATAAGAAACCTTGGAATGACATTAACTATTTTCCCTATTCTTATTGTAGAATCGGGTTTTATGTTGGGGTTCAAAATAAGAAAGAAACATTATGTTGAACTACGTTATCATTACATACGATAAAAAAATGATTTTAATAGTCTAAAATATATAGGAACTTGGAATATTTTTTTCACACTAATAAGATATTTCAAAAAATTAAGAAAATATTTTGAAGACCTACTTGGTTGTTTGGCAAGAAACTACCAAATTTTTAAATTTAAGTTTTGTAAGGTCCTTGAAATTTGATTTGTGGTTTATTTCATGTTAAAAATTGAGAATGAATTATAGTTATGAACTCATTTGTTTTTAATAAAAAACAAAAATTAAATGAATATATATTTATTCTTAGTTGAATCAACAATTGTAATAATAACATTAGGATTAATGTGTAACTATGCTCTTTTCAAAGTTGCATTTTTCATTGCCATAAAGAAAAAAATTCCCACTTAAGAACAATCAAATCTTGAGGAACAAAATGATGGAAGTACAAAAGGTGGTGTAAAAAAGAAATTTTCATTTTTGTAAACATGATACAAATATCTACAAAAAAGCGGCAAAAAAAAATAATACACAAGTCTTTTCCTTTTGTTTATTTGTCCTGTATTCTCTGTTATGTTTTTATATGTCTTGAAGTTTGAAAATGGAATTTTCGGCATGAACCCTTTTTTCCATTCTTATGGCAGCATCAATTTCATTTAAAGGTATTGCTTAGTTGGTCAAAGGAAGCTTCGAACCCCCTCCCAACTTACAATTATTAAACTTCTACCCCATGAACTCTTCCTTAAACACAAGTGTGTTACATCATGTATACATATCAAATGGTGAACACTTATAAACAACATTATTACCCTTACAATTTTCAGCCATCGTTCGCACCTAAAACTTATAGGAAGGATCGATTATCCATGTGCATAAATCCATATGTAGGATGGTGAAACATTATATTATGAGATTTTTAACCATATTTGGACACTGATGTATGATTTTTTCACTTTAAGTTTATTTTTTTATTAGATAAGGCAAAAATAAATTTTGAAGGGATCAAGAAACCGCACAACCTGGATGACAAAAACAAATCCCAAAAGATAAATAAGAAGGAATGAGGCCGAAATAGCGTAAAGAAGAAACAAACCAGACAAGCCCAAGACTAAGAGCTAAAAAGGAGAAAGGGCACCACAGACGCAGGATGATCAAAATCCCTTGACCATCTACCGAAAGGGGAGCCCTAACTACCCTGGCCATTTGCTGTGTGGGATCTAAGGCTCATCTTGATAGGAGAATTTCCTATTTTTCCTTTCTTTTTGTTGTTCACAACCTGTCAGCCATCACCCACATTAGGATCTACATTCTCATTTGGGTAGACTGGTAGCTTAATTTCAAGAACCCCCAAATTATTGGGGCTTTGATGAAGCATGGATCCTTGAGGGTGTAGAGAAGAGGCACCCCACAAACCCGCATCTGCTGAACCGTTTTATTATGGAATGGAGAAATATCTCTCTTGAGTTCATTGAGATTCGGTGAATGACTATTTGAAACATTCTCACCATCACTATCCTCAACAGCATGTACCACTAAATTTCCCGGGTTAAAATCCTTCCACCATGAGACCCATCCCTGGAATGGTTTCTTGGAAATGTAAGATTAACGTTGTTCTCTTCCATTTCTCGTAAGATGGTTCCAATTTTTGACATAGTTATTGTCATTTCCACACATGTCAAAATCATTGCTCTTGTTCCTCTACCACAACATCTCCTTCACACGGGAAACAAAAGGCCTTGAAAATTGACAATCTCCTAATAGTAATTTTTCTCCTCCTATGACATCTCAATCTCTACATTTTTGTCAAGAAATTCTTCTTCACTTTTCTTATCAATTCCTTGATACCTCTTTGCGGTATTAGGTTGTTTAAGGGAGAGAAGTTTATAAGGAAGATCTCAACGAATACCGAGAATGCCAATGGTTGTGGATTTATTTTTGGTTTTGATTATGTGGGTCGTACTCAAGGGAAAATCATGTCACATGTTTTAATGATGATGGTAAAAAAATTTATGAGGTAATTCAAAGTAGATGTATACACATATTGAGAAATGATAGGATTCTAAATGAAAATACAAACTACAACCACACTGAATAGTTCCTTCGATATTGTTTTGTTTCCTTCTTCCTCTGTGAATCCTTCCATAGAAACAGATAATGACATACCCATACATAAATATAATTTCAAAATAATAAAAGATGTGTCAAAAGTACCTGTTATTTCTACGGTACATATGATTGGTATTATTCTTTTTGTATTGCCATGCTCAACTATTTGCAGAGTTGATCAATCAGAGACAAGGAAACGAATAATCTAGGTAAAGGAAAAATTTTGATTTAGTTTTTCTTGTTTCTTTGTGGGGAAACCAATTTGAATAATTGCGTGAAAATATTCATCAAATTCTATGGACACCACAAGCTACTGTGTTGGATATCAATTGTGGGTTTGTCAAAAATATCAGTGGCTCATCCACAAACATTTTTTGCTTTACAAAATTATTTCTCAATCCTTCAATTGTGGAGAACTTTAGAATTCTATAGTGGGATACATCTTCGGATAGCTACGTTCCTATTCCATCAATAAAAAACAAATCAATGGAGCCTCCCACAACTATAATTTCCACATTGACCATCTCTAAAATACTTGAAATGGGAAACAAAGATAAAAATGAATGAGCTTCGATGATTATAGAGGTGATTAACATTAATATGGAAAATGTAATTTTATAGGATTTCCCTTTTCAAAAGGTGATAATCAATACAAGAAGAAAGTATGGAAAAAGGGATATGGCATGTGGTTTTTCATGCACTACAATATGGAGGTCTCATAGTTTGACTATAGGTATGTACTTTAAATCAATATAAAAGATGACATAGGGGAATTACACTCAGCAAAATACTTTCACAAATCAATAGAATATATCATGGGTATCTTGATCACAGACCCTCAATTGTTGTCTATTGATGATGATGCAACTCCTGAAATAATAAACAATGTTATTGACTAAAAAAAAAATTCACTCTCTTCCTTGAAATGATAGTTTACCGAGGAACAAGTAACTAAAATGTGTCATTCTTGATTCTATTTTTTAAAGTGTTCCTTTTGCGTAGTGTTTAATGATAGAAAACTTGTGTTACACTTAATCCGAGAATTTTTCCTTATTTTCCCATAGTCTAAACATATTTTAATAGAATTATATTTCCTTTTAAATTTGTTTTTGAATAACTTCTTCCAACAAATTTCTACATGTAAGTTCTATTATCCAAATAACTCTCCTAGTTATCTAGATAACTTATATTTTTATCCCAACTCTAGTGTTTCAAATTTAATGTTGCGCGCACACAAGATTGTTCTTTTGACACCTTGGCACGATTGTAGTTCCCCTATACATTCTTCTATCCCCTTCCCTTTTTTTTCCTCCCATGCGCTAATTATCCGACTCTTTGCACACCGTACCCATTACTTTGTAATAGTTGCTCCTTAACCATACATTCTTTGCTCACCAGTTTTCCTCATCTCCCCACGCACATCACACATGCCCCGAGCACCTACCATTTTTTCCCCTTCACACACTTTCTTTGCACTCCCATGCATCACACATACTTTCATTCACCTCTTTCTTCCACATGTGCCCTTACGCCTTCTCCTTTGCGGCCTTCTATACCAAGTCATCTCCCATAAGACTTGAGTGTGCCATGTGTGACCAATCAAAGTGTCCCAATAGGGCATTGAATCTAGACAACCAACTAGTGCATGACACATGGCAGAAAAGACAAAAAAATGAAAAATTTGCCATCATTTCATCCAACTGTGTGTGTCACGTGTTTTTCGTGTTCCAACAACTCGGAAGCTTCACGACATTACATATTTTTCTACAGAGATCAAATTGGTGTGCACCTAAAAATTTTAGATAGATGTTGACACAAGCTACATGTTAGACTATTCAAATTTCAAATTCTAGTAGATGCGGTAGGTGAGAATTGGGAAAACATCTCTCTAAACATTGATGAGTAGATTTGATTGCTCTAACCACCCAATTTAGTATGATCCGCTCTCTTTTGTCCTCAACACGTGAAAAGAGACATGAGGAAGTGTATTTAAAATATTTCCAAGAAGATTTGTAGACATTGAATGCTTCTTTTTGGTGGTTATGTTTTAAATTCAGGTTTTCCCTCCTTTTCCTTTCTTCTTCCATGAATTCATCTATAAATGTAAAAGCAAGGCTCATTTGTTATATTCGATGCTTTGGATCCTTATGAATATTAGTAAGGACTCCATATTTTTGTATTCTATGTTGAGACCTCCATATTTTTGTATTCTATGTTGCGAGACCTCCATGTTTTGCTCTTGCATGAGGATATCGGCCTCCTTACCATTATAACAATTTTGTGCATTTTGGAAATAATGGAAGCATTGTTTTGTGACTATTCTCTATCCTAGCGTGTTTATGTTTCTTCTTCTTTCCTTTTCTCTTGCATTGTGGATTGTTGTGCTACTTCAAGTCCCCTGTAGTCCCATGTTTGGTTGTGTCCCGTAAGGACGATTTGGTGAATGTGTGTTTTGGTGTGCTACTCATGCCTAGCCTTCTCTCACACGTTCCCTATCATTCTTGCTCAAAACACATAGTGTTCATCCCTCTTTTCTCATGCTATACCCCTTTAGTGTAGTTTACTTTATGTTATCCTTCTTTCCCTAGTCTCTTGGCATTCATAGCTCGGTTTCCCCTTTTCAAAGCACTAGGATTAGCGGTAGAAGTAGAGATATATAAAGGAAGGCTGGTCATCTCTGGAGATCCATCCCAAACTCACAAGGTACCATAACTTTGGGATGGTTCCATTGTGGTCTCGAGACTTCTTGGTTCCTTTTTAGAGACTCGAGACACGGGTGCATGTTTGAGCAACCAACAATTTCGGAGCACGCCGAGTGGGACCAGAGTGAAGAACTTTACATCTTCATCTTAGCAAGTTTGATGTGTTATTGCTAAGATCCAGCCTTTGGAGACATTTTTCAATGCATCTGGCGACTCCACTGATTCAACATGCCTATTAGCTCATGTGTAGACCATTCTCCCCTCATTCCTCCATTAATTTCTCCTTTTACACCATTCCACATTCCTCTTTTGAAGTTTTACAATCATGACTTCTTTCCCACCATGGAATTCTCATTTGTAGCAACAGAACTATTTCCCTCCATTCCCAAAGTTGCAAAATCTTCCTCCAAATCAGTTTTATAAGCCCCATTATCCCAAAAGTGCATACAACCCACCCTTTTCTAACCAAAATGTTTATGAAGAACAGGTTTATGCAGATGATGGTGGAAACTCTTTGGCCATATACGATTTTGAGAGGTAGGTGCTAGAGATAGAGATGGACATGATGTAGCTCACAATCAAGTGCTCCATAAAGGTAGTTGAAGTTGGCTATAAGGTCCCTTGTCCATGGATTGGCCCTATGCTACGGTCAAGTTTAGTACCAGTGAAGCTACACTTCATCATTAAGATGCTGCCCCACATTATAGATTGGGCAAAAAAAGTGTTCGAGGCTCAAAAAAATAGCCCACTTCAACCCTTTCAATAGGGCAACCTGCACTACCATCTTATAGCCCTACCACTCCTCTGTGCCAACTTACATCATCTCAGTCTGATGTGCATGTCCCCATCTTCTTACACACTACCCCCATTGAGAATTCCACTTCTTCTCCCTCGTTTTCATCTCACCTTCATTTCTCTTCCATTCCCATTCCTTCGTGCGCCTCTAATCCTCTTGTGCGTGTTCCTTCCACACCATTTACATCCATACTCCAATTTTCTTGAGTCCCCTTTGTCTAGTTGTACCATAAATGAACAACCTCTAGCCAATTCGCCTCTCGAAAAAAATGTCATCATATTTGACGACTGTAGAATAGTTGAAGAATGGCATGACTCATGTGACTCCAACTGGGAAGAGCAAATCATATGGGTGCCTATTCCAGAAGAAAATCAGTAGGCCCTAAAGGGTGCAATTCTAGAGGAGACCAAATTACTTGTAGAGGCAGAACCATGTACACCCAATATTTACACATCCAAGCTTGCAAACGCTCTCCTTCAGGAGGAAAGTCTACAAGAAAATCCCATATGTGGGATTGATTTTCAAAGTAATGGGAAAAATGCAAGCATTAGACCATGTCCAATTAGATATCTATCTAGCCTAGAGCCAAAAACAGAGTTTCCACTAGTCGTGCTCATTTTAGAGCATGAGGTAGAGCTTCAGCGCAAAGGTGCAGGCAAGTGCCTTCCGAGATCCAAGTATAGCACCATTCCAAGAGGTGTATGTTATGTTTTATGATACTTTGAGGAGGGTGAAACACCATCTGCAAGGTGATTTTTCACTCTCATTTCTGACCATGTTCAACATCAAATCAACTACATGGTGGTAATTTTTTAGGAAGGGAAGATAATTCTCCTTGCCTATTGCAGGTTTACTTGAGTGCCCTATTCCTCTAGTTAGTTTAGGTTAGTTTAGGTTTGATTTTAGTAACACAAGTGCTCACACACACTTTGCATGTTCCATTTGGGACACATATGATTTTTTAAATTTTATACGGTGTTGTGCTTCTCTTTTGGCAACCTCGCTCTAACACATTTTTCTTTGTTGTCATGCCCACAAACCCTTTTTGTTGTTTCTGGGATATCGGTTCAATTTTGGAAGAGGTAGTTCCAACGGTATGTGTATAGCTTTCATTCTCATCAATCCAAATCAGAATATCGTGATATGAGAGTAGAGATTCGAGTTCAGATTTTAGAGACGAGCTTTAGGTGACTTCGGGACTTCAAGGTTGTAGATCAGATATTCAAATTTAGCACTTGACTCCATGCCCAATGGATGCTTCAAGCTCTCTGGTCTCATTGCATCTAGTAGGAAGATCGCCCAAAAAAATTTTCCAAAGCTGTTATCCAAATAACTCTCCTAGTTATCTGGATAACTTATATTTTTATCCTGACTCTGGTGTTTCACATTTTAGGTTGCATGCACTCAAGATTGTTCTTTTGACACCTTGGCACAATTGCAGTTCCTCTGCACACCCTTATGCGTCTTCTGCTCCCCTCTGCATTCTTCTATCCCCTTCCTTTTTTTCTCCCCGCGTGCCTAAGTTTCTAACACTTCACGCACCACACACATTACTTTGTAATAGTTACACCTTAACCATATGTTCTCTTCTCACAATTTTATCTCATCTCCATGAGCGCATCACATGCGCCCCTTAGCACCTACCCTTTTTTCACCTTCACACTCCCGCGTGTCACGCGCAGCACTTTGTTCACCTCTTTCTTCCACGCACGCCCTTGTCCCTTCTCCTTTCCACCCTTATCTACCAAGTCATCTCCTATTAGACTTGAGTGTGTTGCACGTGACCAATCAAAGCACGCCAATAGGGTGCCGAATCTAGACAACCAACCAATGCATGACATGTGGCAGAAAAGACAAAACAAATGAACAATTGGCCATCATTTCAGCCAACCTATGCATGCCATGTGTTTTTCTTGTGCCGATGAATCGACATATTTTGCTAAAGAGCTGAGATCAGCACACGCGTGGACTTGTCGGATAGCTATTGACACAAGATACACATTGGACTATTGATTTCAAATTTTGGTGAATTTGGTAGGTGAGAATTGGGAAAACATCTCTCTGAACATTGGTGACCAAATCTGATTGCTCCAACCACCCAATTTACTATGATCCACTCTCTTTTGTCTTGATGCAAGAAACATGCATGGGGAAGCATATTTCATAGATTTCAAGTGGATTTGTAGACATTGAATGCTTCATGTTGGTGGTTGTGTTTCAAATTTGATGTTTCCCTCGTTTTCCTTTCTTCTTCCATGAATTCATCTATAAATGTAAGAGCAAGGATCATTTGCTATGTTGGATACTCTAGATCCCTACATGTATTGCTAAGGACTCCATATTTTTTGTATTCTAAGTTATAGACCTCCATGTTTGGCTCTTGCATGAGGATATCGGCCTTCTTATCATTGTATCGAGTTCTATGCTTTTTTAAAAGTAATGGAAACATCATTTTGTGACTATAATCTATCCTAGTGTGTTTGTGTTTCTTCTTCTTTCCTTTTCTCTTGCATTGTTTATTGTTGTGCTACTTTAGGTCCCCTGTAGTCCCATGTTTGGTTGTGTCCCATAAGGATGATTTGGTGAATGCGTTTTTTTTGTGCTACTCGTGCCTAGCCTCCTCTCACACATTCCCTATCATTCTTGCTCAGAACAGATAGTGTTCATCCCTCTTTTCTGGTGCTATCACCTTTTAGTGTAGTTTACTTCATGTTATCCTTCTTTCCTTGGTCCCTTGGCATTCATAGCTTAGTTTCCCCCTTTCAGCACTAGGAGTAGTAGTAGTAGTAGAAATAGATAGAGGAATCAACCTTCTCCGAAGATTTTTCCCAAATTCACAAGGTCCCACAACTTGGGGACGGTTCCATTGTGGTCTCAAACACCTAAGTCCCTTTTCAAAGACCCAAGATGCGGGTGCACGTTTGAGAAACCAACAAGTTCATAGTATTTTACTTTGATATTTATTAAAAAAATTAGACTCTTCATTACTATGTTTATTGTAAAAAATGCATGTCATGAATCTCCTTCCAATCTCCATAAATCTAAAACTATACTAGAAAACATTACTTTGTGGTGGTTACTTATGATGCATTGTATCTTACTCTTAATGTTTTTGGCTATCAATAGTTGTTTTGGAACATGCATTTTTCACTTATATCTAATGGCATTTTCTCATAAAATAATGTTATAGCCTTACAATTTCTTTTCTCTAGATTTTGTGTATTTATAAGTTTAAAGATTAAAAAAGAAAATTTTCCCCTTTCTGGTGTCATTTATTGTAAGTTTTGTAGTTTGCAAGCATGTTGACTATGAAACATATTTATTCTCTTTGGGAATTTGACACATTGCATAGAGATGATATAAATTCCTTTCAATGGGTTTGATACTATGCTCGTAAACTCGGGGGTCATACTTCTACTGCATTGTGAAGCAACAATTGATTTTTCCTCATTTTATCTCCCAACCTTCTCATTCCACATCAAGCATGGGAGTTTTCCCATATGTTATCAATACCTCGAGTGTTCAAAGACAAGTTCTAATGTCTCTATCAAAATATTTGTCTTATCGATTACATTAATTTCATCTTCTTCTCAGTAAAGCGTAAATAATTTAATGGTATAAGGTTCATTTTAAAGTATGGAAGCAATAACTCCATGCCCAACCCTTAATCATTCTGTCATGTCCACATTTTACACACGAGAAAATTAAAAAAATACCAAGATAATTTTTTTACTTACATTTCTCACTACATAACGCGGAAGGGCCCCAAGAAAAGAAAATCAAAAACACATACGACACTTACATAAGTCTTCAACTCACATAGACACATGGAAACACTATATACATGTCGATGCCACACTTTCCCTAATGAATGAATACTAGACAATGACCCAACCACAAGAAAAGGACTCAAAGATTGGCAAACCCACAACACATCATTTTCTTAATTGCATCTTAGTTATGATTAACATTCCAAGAACATTATTGTGCAAGGATAATTTTCTCCCTTTTTCCACCTCTGATTCTTAAGTTCATTTCACATTTAATTTACAGTTTGACCATTTCAAGTTGGCTCTTTATCCTTTACAAAAATTTCCATAACTTACATAATTATTTGGCATATTTCAAATTACATATAAAGTACTTAATTCTCTTGTTCTTATGTTAATAATATGCTTCTCAAACGTTTATTCAATGTTTAAATTTTACCCTTGCAACTCAAGTGAATCTGACTTGATGTCAAGAAAGCAATATTAGGATTTAAGGGGGTGGTTTAGAATCAAGATACCTTTTTCCCATAAACATTCTTCGATCACAGTATCTTTATTTCCCGATTCAACATTCCCACAACAAGAAATTGTATTTAGATTATATATATATATATATATATATATATATATATATATATATTTTATTTCTTTTTCCTCAAAGTTTGATATCACGAAGGGGAAATCATATTCTTTGCAACACATGAAAATGTTTAATTGAGTTTTAAGGACTCTAAGAGTGACATTATTCCTAACCTCAAATCTTGTTTTACTCTTATGTGCTTTACTCTTATATCGCATTATGGTCTCATCATTAGCATTGTTTTATAACAAAAGAGTTACGAAAGTACTTTCCTAACATCTTGAAGAAGTACATGATTGGAAGCATTATAAACTACACATGAACCACAAGTGATTTTTGTTCAAGGTAAGATCCCATGTTTCTACATTTCATGATTCTACGTGTGAAATATTATTTTATTCTTAAAGTCAAAAAAGGGCATAATAAGGGATTACGGGACCAAGTGTTTTTGGTTTCCTAGGTTGTCAAAAGTCAAGATAATTCAAATCAATTTCGTTTGTAGCGATTACTTACCATTTCCTCACCACATTTTAAATCCTAATCAACTAATATTTGGTTTAATTCTAATTTGCACCTAAGTATCTACACCCCAACTATAAATGAGATTAATGTGAGATTGCATATTTATGCTAAAAACCTTCATGAAAGACCAAGGTGTTATGTTGTTAGTATCCAAGGTAACACATTTATCTATGAGGAAATAAAGAGATCATTAACAAGATTTTAAGTAATAGTACAACTATTATACTAGGTCCATTTATGTCATCTAGATCCCACAAGGAATTCATTCGATGATGGACAAAATTCCTAGATCTAACTTTGTAAGACTTGGTAAATGACAAGCATACTAAGGAGGAAATTTGGATCTACTTACTCTAGATTAAAAATTCTAGGTCGCTCCTAATAGTCGGGTTCACGATGGTAATGATAAACATACCATGCATGATGATAACACAAACTAGGGGTATTATTTACCTCAAATAGGAGGTTCCATTGAGTACAAGGTTCAAGATCATTCTACGATTTCAATTTCTTCCATGCTCAGAAGGATCCCACATGAAGACAAATTATGGATGGATTTTATGTTAGGGTTGACTATTGTGGTTAGATTTCTTTATTACATTTTCAAGGTAAGAAACACAACACCAATTATTTAATCATCTATTACACACTAGAAACACATTGAAAGATATTAAATTCAAATTCATTTAACACACACGCACATGCGCGCACACACACAGTATATATATATATATATATATATATATATATATATATATATATATATATATATATATATATATATATATATATATATATATATATCAATCCTTTTACCACACGTAACTATGAATCAAAATTGCACCTATGATTAAATGTGCATTTCCCAATGTATCCCTAAAACTAACATCTCCTACATATTAGCATATTTCAAATACAATGTTTCTGTAACATAGGACTACATTGTACATATATACATTTTACAATGACCTGCATAAATTTTGATAATAAGAAATGAATTACACCACACCCTTTCACCATATTTCTTGCATCCTA
Source organism: Taxus wallichiana var. yunnanensis (assembly GCA_018340775.1). Lineage (NCBI taxonomy): Eukaryota > Viridiplantae > Streptophyta > Pinopsida > Cupressales > Taxaceae > Taxus > Taxus wallichiana. The sequence goes on along the minus strand of CM031239.1, from coordinate 1,033,482,288 downwards.
CAAAACCAAGTGAGCATGAAATCAGCGATAAATCAGTTGGCATGACATCCACCTAGATCTAGCATAATTAACATTTTCAGTTTTCCATTTACATAATATTAATAATTTTCATTCAAAAAGGGGGGTTAGAGACACATGTTTATTTCATTTCATTTCACCTTATTTCATAACCAATGAGAGAGAGAGAGAGGGAAGAGAGAGAAACACTATTTTGTCAAAAGTTAAATTTCACACAATAAGTCACATGATAGATTTTCAAACAGTTATTTACAAGTGTCAACAAGTTTCCATGATGGTTTGGTTACCCGCTGGAGGTCCTACAAATTTCTTTTTATTTTTTGCTGCTAGTTGCAAAAATATGCAATCTAGGCTTGGAAGCTAAGAAACCACTTTCAAACGTTGTCTTCGATGGAAAAACACACCATGTGTAAGTTTCTACATGTCCTCATATACACCAAGAATTCACAGAACTTGAAGAATTCAGAATTGGTGAGCGGTTTTCAAACGGCGATGCATTTTTGAACCCACTAGTCATAATTGGTCTAGTTTGACCTAGTCAAACTACAATTGGAGGCCTAACAAATGCCCTTTCCAAACTATCTAGAAGAGTGTTTTTCCCCAAACTAGAGGTTGAAAGCAATTGTCTAGTAAAATATACTATAGATTTTCGAGGGAGGAAAGACATTTCATTGCTTAGGGTTCAAATGGTGGTTTAAAACAAAAGCCAACTTTTAAGTTTGGTAGCTTCCTAAAAGTACAAAACTAGGCACCAGTGCTCCTAGAGGAGCTGCGAAGAGAGCACAAATGATCAAACAAGGTCGAGCTATTACTTGATGTGACTCTCTACATAACAAAGAACACATACGATGCTTGACATATCCTTAGAGTGTTGTTTTGCAAGTCTCTCAAAATTACATTTTCTAACTTTTCAAGGTAGACGAGAAAATGTTGTTTGATTTGACGACATCATCTAACTCTTGCCGATACCAATAGATACAAGCACTTAATTTGGATACTCTAGTATCATCATATAAGGTTATGGTAGCTACCACAATTAATGTTTAAATTTAAAAATCAGTTTCGTCAATCACAAGGTGAAGTTTTATTTCTTTACACCAATTATATACGGATACATATCCATTTGTACAATTATCTAGTGGTTTAACATTTCTATAATATTGAAAATGAAGAACCCAAATTACAAAAATTATGAAAGAAAAGGTAAAGGAGACCATGCCTAGATTAAACAAGACGACGAAACATTGTGCAAGTGGTGCTCCAGGTGGGTTCACCAGCATTCCATGAAGCTCCAATTCTCTCTCTCTCTCTCTCTCTCTCTCTCTCTCTCTCTCTCTCTCTCTCTCTCTCTCTCTCCCACTTGCAAGAGATATTTCAAGAAAAAATACAATGCATTGTACAAAAACTTTTTCTTAAGCTTAGGTCAGTTGATTTGCACATATTGTGAGAAAATAAATTAAAATAATATTCCTCCAACCCAAAAAAATAATCTTTCTTCGTCAACCAAAATCCCTTCCCAAATTGAGTCTTGTTGCTCAAAATCAGCCTCTTTTCAACTCTCTGCACCTATAACGTTACTCACCGAGAGATTCTCAAATCTAATGTAAGGTGATCCAGGTAAGAAAGGTCGAGATCTCCTTCAACAAAAACCCCAATTTGAGTAAGCTATCCAGTTCATTTTTGTTCAATGTGCTCACTACGAAGGGGACACACAACAAAAGGATGCAATATTGGTTGAAATAAAGGCTCAAGTAACTCTGAAACCTCACTTCCTGCTCTATTTGCAAGAAATTCAAGACATGACTGAACATTATTTCAAACCATCAAAGTTTCATTTGCATTCAATAGCTCTGCAACAAGAACATCAAAAATCCTCACAAAATCTACCTACGGCGTTCACTATTTTCCTCATCCACATTATTCAAAACTATTAGAGATTGTAGAAGTACTTTACTCGTGTCTTCTTGCTCCCATTTTGGCATAGAATGGAGGATTTAAGCAAGGTGTGAGTAATTTGGATTTACACATGCTAATTGCATTTGCTTGAAAGTTTTGAAGCCTTTTCAACAAACCCATTTTGTGCATATCATGTAGTTCATGTTATCCACACAACCATGTTTATTTTTCTAAGACATTTTTTCCAAATAGCTCACCTGCCATGTGAATTCTCCCACATATGCATACCTGGCTACAAATCATTTTTAACTACAACATCTGAAAAAATCTTGTCCCTCCCTCATTATGTTGTGATGGATGTCCATTCCCTGTTCTAAATCCTCAATTTAGGCACATGGTGGAGGGTGTTGGCAAAGGATGTGAAGTCTGTATTTTCATTGCTTGAATGGTTCCATGGCCTTTTTACAAACCCATTTTGTACGTATTATTCCATCATTACAATCTATGAGGCCACGTTCAGGCATAACTTTGAATAGTTCACCTACCATGAATAGTTCTATATTAATCATACACGTCTACTTGAACATGAGCGACTACAACATTTGAAAAACTCCTCTATCTTTTATGTTTTGATAGAAGTCCATACAACATCTTAGATCTCACACATTATCCACAAGATTGGAGTACACGACATAGGTAAATTGATCATGTTTGATATTGGTTTCTTCGCACAGGAGAACTATTTTCTTGTCTCAGAGAGGCTGGATGTCTTCATACCTGTGCTGCCATAAAATCATTCCAAGTGAAGCTTCCTTGTCCTTTCATTTGGTCAAACACTAAAATTGTTCAAAAAGAGATAAAATGCATCCCTAACTTGGTTCTCCCGAGGTTAGCACATCTGAAAATAAAATCAAGTGTCTATAATATCTTGCAAGGTACATGACAAGTCTTAAAGGTTGTGAGGGTTCCCATGTGATTGCCAGGAAAGCGCACTCCTCCATACTCCTATCACACTCCACCGTGATGTATCTATCTAATAAATCACTTGTCATTTCACTAACCTGCTCCACCAACATTAATTTATTGTTATCATCATTTTTTTTTTATAAATTATTGCTTTGGGCACTACACTTCCCTCCCCTTATAAGAGCATCGTCCTTGATGCGATACAATTCTGAAGCTCTAAGGGTAAGCGGAAAGAAAGACAATAATGACACATGTTGTTCAATGAAACATTTGTTCATTATAACATGACCACAAGGAAACAAACTAAATTTGGTGATATCATAAATTTTAATGTTCTTGTGAAGATTGGAATTTCATTTTTACTTTATTACTTAGTTAGTATTTTCTGTAAGGTATTTTTTTTAACCTCAAACTCTTAGTATTTCAATTCTTAGGATTTTAGTTGTCTTATGTTCATAGGTGCCAATAGAACTGACATAACAATACTACATCAGGGTCACACACAACACTAATGGTTCATAAGACATCATGATATTTACCGTTATGATTATATCACATCACAATAACTCAACTGAACCAAGTAAAGAACATACATAGCCCTCACAACATAGTACTTGTCACACATGCTTCTCACCCAAGGTACTTGTAACATAAACATACTACAAAAACATGGAATTCCCAACATGTACACATATAGGGGTTTCATGCAACTAAAAACCATAATTGTAGCTATATAGGGTAAAGATGGAAACAACATCATAAGACATAAACCAAAATCTCAAAAGTACACATTACTCAACCAACTTTGTACGCCTCCTGAAGCATCACAAACAAGTTTATATACCTCCCAAGAATCACATAACAACTCCATATACCTCCCAAAGCATCAATCACACCCACACAAATCTCTTATGCCTCCCTCAAGTCTCTTATGCCTCCCTCAAGTGTCTCTTATGCCTCCCTCAAGTCTCTTATGCCTCCCTCAAGTGTCTCTTATGCCTCCCTCAAGTCTCTTATGCCTCCCTCAAGAAATAAAATAAAGATAAATTTTCCTTTTCACTCCCCAAAAGAGGTCGGTCACCCTATGGCCCTAGGCGCATAGAGTCCAGATACCTCTAACCCAAGTGACATAATAAATCATGGTTCAACAACCTGCTAGTTATCTGTAACTCCTTGGGGCATACCCCCATACAACGAAGTGGGTCCATAGGTCCCACCACTCCATGGTGAATCCCATGACCCTATTCCAACACATTACGACATTAGAACCAACATAACAATCCATATCAAATTCCAAGTGGAAATAATCCCAAGCCTTGGGCTAGGCTATAAAATTTTTAAACTTGATACACAATTTAAAACTGAGAAAAGAAAAGGCTAATTAGCCATGGTTAGTGAAAAATCTGAATGTTAGTGCAAAAACCAAATAAATTCCCAAAATATAAGAACATGTCAGTCAAGAAAATTGTTGGTTCTAGCAAGAAAAGGGAAAGTGCTTGATTTACGAATAAAATACATGTATATGAATAACACATTACGATAACTATGTGGCCTTATACAACCACCAAGGGGGGTACTCAATGAGTTTTTGGCACTCGGAAACATCGAGCCTCAACTCGTAAAATATCATATCAATAATACAACTATCATCATCTTTGTCTAAATCATCCCACCACCACTTCGACAAGGCTCAACATAGTCAAAATCACATAGGTTGAATCCATACGATAACCATATTAGGAGAGAGAAATGAGTACAAGTTTCCATCTACTAAGCCTAAGGTGTCCGTGAAACACAATATGCATGACACTTGTTGAGAAAGTACCACACATACCAAATGAAAAAAAGTGGGTTTTCAGCCTATGTAAGGCTCCACTTCCTATCTCGTACTTAGCTCGAGTGACTAGTCAACGGTACACATTTCCTCACTCCAAACATACACCTTTTACCGATTTCCCTTAGGGTCGGTTAGTGTAAGGTCCACAACATAACATATAACTACATCACTAACACAATGGTGATTCACACAAATTAACCATAGTGTCTTACACATGGTATATATACAGGGTAAAACACAATCATTACTTTCATGGGTTACAATACATCACATTACCACATTCTACACCCAAAGTGCAATCACTGTACAATAGGGATCATACGCTCACCATATGCCCCTAAATCATGACATGAACCATCACATATTACATGAATTATATGTATGAGGAACACAATGTCTAACTTTACAACATATAGTCAATTACAATACAACATGGTGATGCACACGATTCATCACAATACAGTGATGACATCACGATACAATCTAATTTTCTTTACACCAATTTTGTCATGCAATACATCAATACACCTACATATCACATAATGACAAAATGCTCCAACACTTCACAATCCACAATAACATTCTTTTGTCACACACAATAAGGTGGTACATCACACATGAACTCTTCATAGAATCCATGAAAAGGAGAGAGAATACTCTCATCACAAGCACATCAACATGAAAAAAATATGCACTAAGTGACATACACAACATGTGCATTCACAATTTCACAATTACGACATAGTTCACATCACGCTTATATCACATTACTCTTCCAATATCCACCACCATCATGCAACACCATCACAACTCCAATCTTCCCCAGAGGTTCGAGAGCATGAACCTCGCTCTGATACCAAATGTAATGCCCACATTTTACACACACAAAAACAACAATAAAAATACCAAGAATTTTTTTGACTTACATTGCTCACTACACAATGCCACAAGGGCCCCAAGAAAAAAAAACTCAAAAATGCATACGACACTTACATAAGTCATCAACTCACATAGACACATGACAACACTATATACATGTCGATGCCACACTTTCCCAATGAACGAATACTAGCAATGACCCAACCACAAGAAAAGGACTCAAAGATTGGAAAACCCACAACACATCATTTTCTTAATTACATCTTAGTTATGATTAACATTCCAAGAACATTATTGTGTAAGGATAATTTTCTCCTTTTTCCACCTACATATTCTTAAGTTCATTTCACATTTAATTTACAGTTCGACCATTTCAAGTTGGCTCTTTATTCTTTACGAAAATTTCCATAACTTACATAATTATTTGGCATATTTAAAATTGCATACAAAGTAATTAATTCTCTTGTTTGCATGTTAAGAATATGCTTCTCAAACATTTATTCAATGTTTAAATTTTACCCTTGCAACTCAAGTGAATTTGACTTGATGTCAAGAAAGAAATATTAGGATTTAAGGGAGGGGTTGTTTATAATCAATATACCTTTTTCCCATAAACATTCTTCGATCACGGTATTTTTATTTCCTAATTCAACATTCCCACAACAAAAAATTGTATATATATATATATATATTTGTATGTATGTATCTTTTGTTTTTTTTTTTTCCTTGAAGTTTGATCTCACTAAGGGAAAATCATATTCTTTGCAACACATGAAAATGTTTAATTGAGTTTTAAGGACTCTAAGAGTGACATTATTCCTAACCTCAAATCTCATTTTAATCTTATGTGCTTTACTCTTATATCGCACTATGGTCTCATCATTAGCATTGTTTTATAACAAAAGAGTTACAAAAGTTCTTGCCTAACATCTTGAAGAAGTACATGATTGGAAGCATTATAAACTACACATGAACCACAAGTGATTTGTGTTCAAGGTAAGATCCCATGTTTCTACATTTCGCGATTCCGCATGAGAAATTTATTTTATTCTTAAAGTCATAAAAGGGCATAACAAGGGATTACGGGACCAAGTTTTTTTGGTTTCTGGGTTCTCAAAAGTCAACATAATTCAAATCAATTTCATTTGTAAGGAGTTACTTACCATTTTCTCACCACAAGTTAAATCCTAATCAACTGAGGTTTGGTTTAATTCCAATTTGCACCTAAGTATCTACACCCCAACTATAAATGAGTTTAAGGTGAGAGTACATATTTATGCTAAACAACCTTCATGAAAGACCAAGGTGTTATGTTGTTAGTATCCAAGATAAAACATTTATCTACGAGGAACTAAAGAGATCATTAAAAAAGTTTAAGTAATAGCCATGTACTACGAAGGGGACACACAACAAAAGGCTGTAATAGTGGTTGAAATAAAGGCTCAAGTAACTCCAAAACCTCACTTCCTGCTCTATTGGCAAGCAATTCAAGACATGACAACACATTCTTTCTAACCATCAAAGTTGCATTTGCATTGAATAGCTCTGCAGCAAGAACATCAACAAATCCTTGGAAACTCTGCCTACGGGGTTCACTATTTTCCTCATCCACATTATTCACAACTATTAGAAATTGTAGAAGTACTTTACTTGTCTCTTCTTGCTCCCATTTAGGCATAGAATGGGAGGATGTAAGCAAGGTGTGAGTAATTTGGATTTACACCTGCCAATTGCATTTGCTTGAAAGTTTCGAAGCCTTTTCAACAAACCCATTTTGTGCATATCCTGTAGTTCATGTTATCCACACAACCACATTTATTTTTCTAAGACATTTTTTTTTCCAAACAGCTCACCTGCCATGTGAATGCTCCCACATATGCATACCTGGCTACAGAGCATTTTTAACTACAACATCTGACAAAATCCTGTCCCTCCCTCATTATGTTGTGATGGATGTCCATTCCCTGTTCTAAATCATCAATTTTGGCACATGGTGGAGGGTGTTGGAAAATGATGTGAAGTCTGTATTTTTATTGCTTGAACAGTTCCATGGCCTTTTGAAAAACCCATTTTGTACGTATTCTGCCATCATTACAGTCCATGAGGCCATGTTTCAGGCATAACGTTGAATAGTTCACCTGTCATGAATAGTTCCATATTCATCATACACGTCTACCTAAGCATGAGTGACTACAACATCTGAAAAACTCCTCTATCTTTTATGTTTTGATAGACGTCCATACCATGTCCTAGAGCTCACACTTTTTACATAGGATGGGAGTACACGGCATATGTAAACTGATCATGTTGAGACTGGTTTGCTACATAGGAGAACTATGTGACTGTCTCTAGAGGAACCTGATGTCTTCTGTACACTTCCATAAAATCATTCCAAGAGAAGTTGCCTTGTTCTTTCATTTGGTCAAACACTGAAACCATTCAAAAAAATCTAAATTGCATCCCTAACTTGGTTTTCCTGAGGTTAGCACATCTGAAAATAAAATCAAGTGTCTGTAATATCTTGCAAGGTATGTGATAGGTCTTAAAGGCTGTGAGGGTTCCCATGTGATTTCTAGGAAAGCCCACACCTCCATACTCCTGCCACACTCCACCCCCACGTCTCTATCTAATAAATCACTTGTCATTTCACTAACCTGCTCCACCAACATTAATTTATTGCTATCATCCTTGGTTTTTTTAATAAATTATTACGGGAACTACAATTCCCTCTTCAATTTACTTCTTAACACTTTTTTGCGACCCTTTCCACCAATGTGTCAGCTTCCTTCTTCGTGGCACTGTGAGGCTGTTGCAAATTCCTCTCCTTTGTCACAAACACGTGTCGCTACTTTTTAACATACATCCCTCTTCCTTCACCTACATATTTACGTTGATCGAACTTGGTTTCACATTCAGAATCTCAACGCACATTTAGAAAAGAATTAGATTTATTGTTAATAACCCAACCCTACTCGATTTTATTGGAAAACTACCCTCGTATGAATATAACATCGTCAAATGGATTGCATGCATACAATAAATGTAAATATGAAAAAAGTGTACATCACTTCTCATCATGGAACAAGATGGAACTAGGACGTCTCCCTTATGTTCTTAGTTGTTTGACTCAAGTCGAGGAAATTCTCATTGCTTGTGTTAATCCTATCTTACAAGTCAGTCAGGTGTGAGGAGGACAATATAAATACACAGGTCACACAATAAGCTTTCCTCAAAACATTTCCTCCATAAAAAAATATCTTCTGCACAAACTTGGAGATTAAGAACTCCTCGTACAAAAACCTGGAGCCAATTTTACAAAATATGACTTATATGTTAGCAAATCTCATGTGTTGGAAGCTTTGTAATTTAAGATTTCATATGATAAATACTATAAAGATGTATTTATTGATAATAATTATCTCGAATGATTACCTTCTTCCCCAACAGATGTTACAACCTTTATGAATGGAATTGAACTCATTTTTCATGACCCTCATGACTATTCAGAATATATGGCTCAAGAAGAGTCTTTGGACATAACTAACAATAGACATGCCAAACACAGTATGCCAGTCTTCTTATTTGTTCCCTCCATCCTCAATTCAGGTACAAAATAGTAACAAAATGAACAGTTTATTCTTGAGCAAGGTATAACAAGTCCTCTTACTCTACAATGGCCAAAAATTGGTCTTTCCCCAATAAATGAGTATAACAAAGAAGGATTGTTCTCTATGGTATTTCTGGTTTTATTTAGAACAATAATAACCATGTTTAAAGAACCTAGAATGAAGGAAGCGCTTTTACGGGAATATGCTTTACATTTGTTATGGTACCATAACTGAAGGATGCATGTTCAAACTGCAGTTCCTCTGCAGTTCCACCGCCACCACTGCAGCTCATCTTCTACAACTCCAGCTCATCCTCCTATTAGTTTCCTTTAACTAGTTCTTTACTTCAGTTAATAAATTGTAGACTGAGCAATTCCTTCAGTCATAGGATTAGTTTAATTTCAGTTAATGTGTTTGTAGCTGCAGTCATGTGCAGTCATCTTTTGTTTGTAATTTCAGTTAATGTGTTTGTAACTGCAGTCATGTGATGATAGTTCAGTTTTCTGCTCCTCTTGACTGCCCAATAAACTACAGTAGTTTGTTCTTTAAATCATTTCCTTTCTTTGAGTTTTCAAGTACAACAGAAAGGAAAAAGAAGACAATTCTAAGTTGAATAAAATAGAACTTTATTAGCCTTGTTGTTCACTCACTTTGTGAGCAGATTTACTGTTAATTTCTATGTGTTTTGTTTTTGTTTTCTTCATTGTTCATAAAATATTCAGTATAGTATAAGTGCTGAGATTTTATAATCTTCAATTGGTATCAGAGCTGGTTGCAGGACTATTCTTTTTGCAAAAGTTGCAGGTTAACGGTTCTCTCCAAGAATTACCAGAATGTCAAATGGTGGCAATTTCTCATTCCAGCTTCCACTGTTTACCGGAGACAACTACGATTATTGGAGTATAAAGATGAAGACCCTACTATTATCCCAAGATATCTGGGATTTAGTAGAAGGAGGATACACGGAACCTGCAGATCAGAATGCTTCAAATGCTTTAACAACAAATCAACGAACGCAATTGAAAGAAGACAAAAAGAAGGACAATCGAGCTCTTTTTGCTATCCAATCTGCATTGGATATATCAATTTTTCCCGTATAGCTGGTATGACAAAGTCAAAGGAAGCATGGGAGGCCCTACAAACTGCATACCAAGGATTTGACAAAATAAGGTTGGTAAGACTTCAAACCCTTCGAAGAGATTTTGAAAGTTTAAGTATGAAGGACGCTGAGTCTATTCAAGAGTTTATTACTTGTAACAACCCAAAAATTTCACACACAAACAACACAGTAAAAGAAAGGATTTTTTTTTTTTTTTGACTTGCTTCGACACACAACACGACACAACATGTCGTCACAAAGTTACAACCAACTCTGGGAACCACTTGTTACGGGGATGACCACAAGGTCTGCACGGAAACGTTCACACCCAAAAGGATAATACACTTTTTTTTTTTTAGAACAACATAGAAGTCCAACCACATGACACTCTCACAGCTAGGGCAAGCCACAGTAAGAAATGATTGAAGGTTATTTATTTTGATAAAACACCCTTTAACTCATGACTTATGTTTTCAGAAAGATTCAATAAATGATTCACACAAATTCATCTTACCAACTGAGTTATTTTCTTACACACTATAGAGTAGTTCACTTAAAGTCTTCTCCTACTTGCTAAATCTTATTATCTTCCAGAAACTAACCATTGTTTTCCCTTAAGCTTGTTTAAGAGTTCACCCAAAAGGGGTAGTGTTCACTAGTTTAGCTAGGGATATCAAATTTTAAAATTTTACTTTACAAGGATAGTTTCACCTTTGATTATTTCAGGAATCTCTTGTTCTCAAGTAAGTCATCTCTACATTAATTTATTTGAATATATATATTTAGTTAACTTCTATAAGGGTTAACCACTCCATTTAATTTTACTTATATCACATCATTACAAGGTGTCAGAGAGTTTTGACTTAACACTTTATTCTCAAAATCAAAGTTTTACAATACTTATGCCAATGTAATGATTGAATATCATTTCTCACCAAGGTAAGTTACTAGTCTAGCAACAAAAGGGAAAGAACACTTCACCATGTAGTTTTTTCCAAACATACCAAGACAAGAGATCTTCTAAACTCCTTGCACGCAAAGTTACAAAATTTACTTTCTACAAAGAACTTCATAATTTGAACTGATGAAACTTTTACACTCTTTTCCTTTAATCTACTCGCATAATCCATCTGCACAAATATTTACTAGAGTCAGTTCGCTAGAACTGAGCATGATAAGATATAAACCTCACCTAATAATTTATGCCATCTAGCATTTAAATAAATGAAAGTTTGCAATACTCCTTATCAAATAAATTTCTAACATACATTTAAAACTTAACTGCACATCTCATGATAATACATTTCATACTCATTAATGTTCACTTCCTTAAGATCTGCTTACATAAGAACACAATTCCAAGTGACTAGATATACAACCTTAACCATGCAATCAATCATACTTAAATTACAGAAATAATAATAACGCTCACCTAATACCCTCGACCTACTTCACATATATAAGTATCCAACAGTATTATCTTTCAATTAAATAAAAGCACCAACAACATTAAGTTTATATAATAAATACAAGTATCAATCTTATATTATTCATCGATATTACCCAAGTATCAAACCTTCATAGATAATCAGTGATATGTAAGTATAATTTGGATATTTATCTCACAATTTTAAGAATATACTTATGTTAACCAAGATTCCACCAATCCACAAGTTCATATATTATTTAGGTATCCTTTTGGTTGCTTATTACCATGTCTTTATATGTTTCTATTAGTATAAGAGTCCAACTCGTTGGAATGAGTCACGATCAACAATATTGTCATATTTTGCTAATATGTCAAAGATACATTTGACTAGCTAAGATATGTAAGCGCGGTCCAAGCCACTATAAATACAAGTATCAACATTATCTCAACTCCCAATTGAGATGCAAGTATCAATTTTTAGCTAACATAATAATCATCGTAAATGCCAGAAAATATTCCACTCGTTAACCAAGTATTGAAATAACATATTTATCCTACTTGGTTACACGATAACATAATATACCTGTTATATAATTCAACCTCCACTTGCATACCCCAATTTAAGGTTATTAATTATTGTTCTAAAAAATGAAGTTAAATAATTTGGTGGACTTATATCCTTCTTCATCATACATGGTATACATACGGTCCCATTATGGTAGCTATCACCTTTACTTAAGGCTATCCATGACTCCATTTTAGGGTAGTTATCTTAACTTCCCTATTCATCTATTTTCCTACCAAAAAGTCTTTCGACAAGCTTCAAGGTCAAAGTATAAGATAAATTTATAATTTCATATTTCAAGCATTGCCTGAATTCATATGCATGAGGACATCACATATCAATCAATTTGAAGAATGCCAACATTCATGAGAGTTCGATGTATCCAATAATACTTTAACCGATACAAAGATCCAAGTAGTGCCTCAAAATTAAGCTATAGAATTATCCACACAGGATATTGACTTGCGTGCTTAACATATTCGCAAAGGTCATAGAAAACCCATTAAACGCATGCTTCAGGAGGGTTCCAATCTAATAATAAGCTCATAGTAATAATAATAGCAGAGGGCCTGGTGAGGGGTTTTCAATAATCCCCAAGGTAAATGATAATCGAATGACTCAGATGGAGCTATCTAGAAAGACCAATAAAACTAGTATGACTCTTCCCAAATAGAAGCCCCCAATCCTAATGGGAGTTTATATTATTATAAATCCACAGTAAAATCCAAATACAGTCATATCGGAAATTCCCTTTTTCAAGCCATGTTCTACATAATATAAACAATACAAGAAAAATTATAAACCTCATTCACGCTCCATAATATTTTCTACAGAAACCATCATTCAAAGGAATAATCAAGGAAAAAAGATAAACCAACATTATAAGATCAGTAGGCAAGAATCGATGTAGAGATTTCTTCTACTCAAATAGTAAGTAAGATAAACTGTAAAGGAGGAGAGAGATCAGTTCATGCAATTATGATTAAAAGTCATTTGAAAACTCATCTCTTTTTGGGCATCTCTTTCAAGAAGGAGTCAATATATGTAAATACATGTTATATGATATCCAGAGTCCAAATGCTATCTATTTAGTAAAACAAAAACACATCAACATTCCAAAAGAAACCCACATCTACAGCATTCGAACAAAATTACAGATATTGATTTATCTAAATGCTAAAGGAAATAAATCATTAAGAGAGAGGGTTAGGGCTTATCATGCCTGTTTGGGGCTTCCTCAATGTAGCCACGTCGAACCAAGGCTCCAGCAGCTACAACACATTCCAAAAACATTCATTATCCTCAGCACGTAGATCTCTCATGCAAGCTATGTTAACTGGAACATTTCCCATTGCAGTACACAGCTGGATGCTTTTATTGAGCGTGTTGCTCTTGCCACTGCTGTGGAGTTACTGCCTTCTTTATTGAAAGTGCGTGGATTTCTTTTAGTTCTTCTGCCAGTGCCGAATTTACCATACGATGCCGCTCCAGTAGCCTCTTCCCTTCAAATTGAGCTGATACTATCTCAATAGAAAAGCTTGCTCCACATCTGATAATTACAATGGTTTTAAACTACGTGGAAGCACGGGTGATGTCCTTACCCTCCAGATGTATCGATCACATTCAGATGAGTTGGGTTGAGTTTGGAGGTCAAGGTGGCCTCCACCGCCTCCTTTGTGATGCCCATCTCTGCTAAATTTGATTTTGAGGATAAAAAAATAAGTACCTATAGACCTGTTGCAGGTCTCATTAGAGAATCTTTGCAATAAAATTTCATCAGGTCTCCTTGTAACACTCTCACTGTCACAAAGTCGATTTTGAAGATAAAAACTCAGTACAGACAATAATAGCCAATTCTCCAACACTCAACTTAGTCTCGAAGTTCACTAGTGTTCATTCACAGAATCCCAAAAACACAGAATACCCTTGGAGTGTATGCAACTGAAACCGGTTTTTCACAAACCATTCGCTGAATCCAATCCCCGCCTCCAACCCAATAGGAATAAAAATATCTAATACCCACATCCTGCTTCAAGGAATCGTTTCGAAGAATGATCACAGACCTCAAATACGAGCTTAAATTTTAATAATCCCTCCATTAACATTTTTACTAACAATAAACTTGGAGCGCACAAGCAGAAAGGCATATCCAACAACCCAGACAGGGATGAAAAACAAAGGAACATTATATATTCATGCTACAGATACCCAAGTATTCTGACAATAAAATGACCAAAAAGAAAAAGAAATAGTCCAGGCATATAACCCTACAGGCTCTGAACATATGAACCGGTTAAATTTAATCATCTTCGACCACTCAGGAAGGAATCAAACCAATAAACAACACCCACATCCCGTCTCGGAAGTATGAGAAGAAAACAAATTTTTCAGGCCATAATACAAGTTCAAGGATAAGTAATCCTTCCAAACATCACAGCTAATGTTCATACGATGCATCCAAAAGAAGACAACCCATTTTAACTTCAAGGATTTACAACCCAATAGTGGAGAAAATAGAAGATTAATTAAACATACAACCAACAGACATTCAAAGATCTTGAAATGAAGTAACTAGATACAGAGAAAAAAGTCCATGCGACTACACAAAACAATTATTCCTTCACCACACAAAACCATGCGGCCAGGCTAGAAAACATCAGGTAGACCACGAGAGACAGCAGATTGAGTCAAACTTTTAATAAATGGGGCATGTGCAGCCATCAACAGGGAAGGTTGAACATGCCAAGAAGGATGGAGGTTTTAATGCAATGGCAGGTGGCTATTAAAGCCACCCACCTCCAGCCAACCAAGGAAGAAAATAAAAATACATTAACATTCCCTTCCCCATGCCAAACGTGGTACACAAGGAGATCAAAAGGGAGAGACAAGGTCGGTTGGGGACATAAAAATCCATATTTAAAATTAGTAATTTAAAAAAATTCTAAGATTGAGGGATCGGTCGACCCAGGAGGAGAACGGGGTTGAGTACTTAAATAAAATATTTACGCGAATGCCACCCCAAACCGTGGCACCACCACAAAACATACTCTTCCTCATTTGCGCAACGAGGCTCAATCAACGGGAGTGACAAACAAATTAAAAGGGTAGTTTAAAGATAACAAAGGATGATGTCGATAACAATCGACATAAGGAAAATAATAATAAAATAAAATCGTTGATCGATAATACTATCATAATGTCATTATTATTATTATCATCATTATTATTATCATTATTATCATTTTACTGACTTGCAAGATAATTATCAATTATAGTCATAATGGTCGTGATCGAAAGGTAAAGCAATTTAAAAGGAATATTATTATTATTATGGGCATCCTCTTTTTAATTGAACATGCCCTATCAAAACCCAAACGTTATTCCGGCTGCCTACAAGGCTTCGAAGACACAAATTCCATTAAAAGGAAAAGTAACGATCGTTGCGGAGGCCAGCACAGGAAGCATTACATAGTCCACACACAGAGGTGTCGATAACGACTCGAGAAAGCAAGAAGGAGAGGGAAGGTGCTAAAACATCACTAAGACATGGTCCAAGACATCGGAATTACATACAGTCGTTCGAAACTCGACAGAAATGGGTCACTATGACAAGAATTGGGGTAACCATCGAACGGGGCATCACAATTACTAGGGCTCAAAGTATTGTGAACCATATTAAAACTCAAGGGGAAAGTGTCATAGAGCATAAAAATTGTAGAAAATATTTTGAGATCTCTTCCTCCAAAGTTTGATCCAGTGGTCATAGCCATTGAAGAAAGTAAAGATCTAGCCACATTCAAAGTTGCAGAGTTGATAGGTTCTTTGCAATCTCATGAGGAGCGTATGCAACGTTCTACAGTGAACCTCATTCAAGCCTTCCAGTCTACTGTAAGAATTGAAGAAAAATCTACAACCCCTTCTCAATCAAACAAATCTGAAGGGGAATCTTCTACATCTAGAGGACGTGGCAGAGGAAGAGGAAGAGGAAACAAAAGAGGTAGAGGAAGAAGTTCAATGGATCGGAGAAGCATCCAGTGCCAGTATTGTGAAAGGTATGGACACTATGAATCTGAATGTAGAAAGAAAAAATCTGATTTAAATAAGTCAAGAGCCAACTATACTGAAGAGTCTTTTGAAGAAGCAAACCACTCTACATTCTTCGCTTGCAATTTGGCAAAAGAACCTCAAAAGGATGTTTGGTTCTTGGATAGCGGTTGCTCAAATCATATGACAGGTAAATCTGATCTCTTTGTCAAATTAGATGAATCTGTAAGGAGTCAAGTAAAATTTGGTGATGATAAAGAGGTTGATGTAATGGGAAAAGGTACCCTTGCAGTAAAAACTAAGCAAGGAGAAACTACATTTATTCATGACACTTTGCATGTGCCCAAATTACAACATAATCTTTTAAGTATTGGGCAGCTTATAGCAAAAAATTACAAGGTTGTGTTTGAAGATAACTGCTGCAAAATATTTGATAAATCAGCTAATCATTATCTTGTAGCAAAGGCTTGTATGATAGAGAATCGATTATTTCCTCTCACTTTGGAGTCCAGTAAGATGCATGCCCTCAAGGAAACCACAGATGATTCATGGTTATGGCACCAACGGTTTGGTCATTTGCATTTTCAAGGATTAAGTTTGCTTCATAAGAAAGGCATGGTGAGAGGACTTCCTGCAATTCAGGCAAAAGAAGAAGTTTGTTCAGGGTGTGCACTTGGCAAGCAACATCGAGACAGTTTTCCGGTGAACAAATCATGGAGGGCAAAATCTCCTCTAGAGCTTGTGCATAGTGACATTTGTGGTGACATGCAAGAGGAATCTTTGGGTAAGAATATTTACTTTCTGACATTTATTGATGATTTCTCATGCCACACATGGGTTTATTTTCTTAAGCAGAAATATGAGGCATTTGAATGCTTCAAGCATTTTAAGGCTATGGCAGAAAATCAAAGTGGGTATTCTCTCAAAATACTCAGAACAGATAGAGGGGGAGAATTCACTTCCAATGAGTTTGCTGATTTTTGTAATACTCATGGAATTAAGAGACAACTTACGACAGCTTATACCCCACAACAGAATGGCATTGCAGAAAGAAAGAACCGTACCATTATGGAGATGGCACGAAGTATGTTGCAGTTCAAAAACCTTCCTAATTGCTATTGGGGAGTTGCAGTAGCAACCACAACTTATATTTTGAATCGAAGCCCAACAAAATTGCTTCAGAATATCACTCCCAAGGAAGCTTGGAGTGGACACAAGCCCTCAGTAGCTCACTTTCGTGTATTTGGTTGCCCTGCATATGTTCATGTTCTAGAAAAGAAGCGAGAAGAAGTTGGATGCAAAATCCCAACTTTGTATCTTTGTGGGCTATTCAGATTTCATGAAAGGATACAAGTTCTATAATCCTGACACAAAGAAATGGATTATTAGTCGAGATGTGGTTTTTGATGAAGGGGGAGTATGGCAATGGCAAAAAGGAGTTCAACAAACTACACCACTCATCATGGGTATAGAAGATGTTCAACAAGTTCCTCCTCTCCCCGCAAGCTCAAGTGGAAGTTCAAGCCCCAGTTCACTAAGTTCACCAAGTTCCTCTTCAGGTGATAGTTCTAGTCCACAATCAAGTCCAAGTTCTTCACGAAAGGTACGAAGTTTAAATGAAATTTATCAAAGGAGTTCTAATTTGAATCCAGTTTCCAATTTTTCTTTGTTTAGTACCATTCAAGTTGAACCTTCAGTGTATGAAGAAGCCGTGAAAGAACAAGTATGGATTAATGCTATGAATGAAGAGATGCATGCAATTGATAAAAACAATACATGGGAATTAGTGCAACTTCCTAAAGATAAGCAAGTGATTGGTGTCAAATGGATCTATAAGGTGAAATATCATGCTGATGGTTCTATGAATAGACACAAGGCAAGATTAGTTGCCAAGGGATTTGCACAAACACCTGGGGTAGATTATTCAGAGACCTTTGCTCCAGTTGCAAGATTTGATACAATCAAGATTATATTGGCTATTGTTGCACAACACAAGTGGCCAATCTATCAGATGGATGTAAAATCAGCCTTCCTAAATGGTTTTATTGATGAGGAAGTCTATGTGGAACAACCTATTGGTTATGAAATTCTAGGAAAAGAACATTTGGTTTACAAGCTAAAAAGGGCTCTTTATGGGTTGAAGCAAGCACCTTGTGCTTGGTATGCAAGGATTGACAGTTACTTCTTGAAGAAAGGATTCATTTGAAGTTCCTTAGAGCCAACCCTCTATATCCAACATCTTGGTAATGATATTCTAATTGTTTGCCTTTATGTTGATGATCTCATTTATACAGGTAATGCCCATCTCTCATGGAGAAATTTCAAGTAGAAATGAAACAAGAATTTGAGATGTCAGATCTGGGACTCATGCATTATTTTCTTGGAGTGGAGGTGCAACAACAATCTGAAGGTATATCCATTTCTCAAACCAAGTATGTGGCTGATCTATTGAAGCGGTTTAGAATGATGTCATGCACTGCAGTTGCCACTCTGTTGCCCTTGGTGAAAAATTAACCAAGGAAGATGCAAGTTCCAAAGTAGATGCCACTTTATACAAAAGTTTGGTTGGGAGCCTCATGTACCTCACTACCACGAGACCTGATATTATGTATGTTGTGAGCCTTATCTCTCGGTTCATGCAGGATCCACATGAGTCTCATTGGCATGCTGCAAAAATAATTTTAAGGTATGTGAGTGGTACACACAATTTTGGCATTCATTATTCTCCCACACATAAGTTTGAGCTATGTGGTTACATGATTCTGATTGGGCTGGTTCAGTGGATGATAGAAAATCCACATCTGGTTATATTTTCTCACTTGGTTCTGGAGTTGTCTCATGGAGTAGTAAAAAGCAAGCAACCATTGCTCTCTCTTCCGCAGAAGCAGAGTATATTGCAGCAGCAGCAGCTAGTTGTCAAGCCATATGGATTAGACAGATTTTGGAAGATTTGCAATTGGTTCAGGAACATCCAACCACTATTTACTGTGATAACAGTAGTACCATTGCAATGACAAAAATCCTGTGTTTCATGCTAGATCGAAGCACATTGAGATTCGACATCACTTCATCAGAGACTTAGTTCAAGATGGGACAGTGGAATTACAATTTTGCCCTACAATGGAGCAAGTTGCTGATATTTTTACCAAAGCTCTACCTATATCCAGTTTTGTTGCTTTGAGGAATCAGTTGGGACTCATCTCCATTTCACATGCAGGGGGAGATTGAAGGATGCATGTTCAAACTGCAGTTCCACCACCACCACTGCAGCTCATCTTCTACAACTCCAGCTCATTAACTAGTTCTTTACTTCAGTTAATAAATTGTAGACTGAGCAATTCCTTCAGTCATAGGATTAGTTTACTTTCAGTTAATGTGTTTGTAACTGCAGTCATGTGATGATGTGCAGTCATCTTTTGTTTGTAATTTCAGTTAATGTGTTTGTAACTGCAGTCATGTGATGATAGTTCAGTTTTCTGCTCCTCTTGACTGCCCAATAAACTGCAGTAGTTTGTTCTTTAAATCATTTCCTTTCTTTGAGATTTCAAGCACAGCAGAAGGAAAAAGAAGACAGTTCTAAGTTGAATAAAACAGAACTTCATTAGCCTTGCTGTTCGCTCACTTTGTGAGCAGATTTACTGTTAATTTCTGTGTGTTTTGTTTTGTTTTCTTCATTGTTCATAAAATATTCAGTATAGTATAAGTGCTGAGATTTTATAATCTTCAATAACAACTATTTTGGCATCCACCCTTGCTTCACCTACTATTTTCCCAAACTTATTATGCATCACATGAGCCAAACAACTGTAGCAGTTTTCAAGTAACAAAATATTGAATTTGGTGTTCTGATAACTATTCAAGATCTTTACAAAATGCTGCAATAATTCCCCTCCAACAGCCTGCTCGATAGTTTTATGCACTTTGGTATAAACCTACGATGGACACGGTCTTTCTGGGAAAAACGTAGATGTGAAATTTTAGACATAATCAAACAATTGGATAGACCGAATTTGTTCTTGACTCTAAGCTCCATAGATACCGAATGGTCAGACATTTACAACATCATTCCCAGTTCCCCCTCTTGAACTAGTTCATCATCCTGAATGTGTCTATGCATACTTGCACAAAAAACGCACAATTTTCCATGAAGATGTTTTGGAAAAACACCTAGTGGCGAATGACTATTGATATAGGTGAGTGCATTAATGTATCAAATATTTACTTCCATTTACCTTGCGAGTATTTATAACATTATGTATTTTCAACAAGTATGAATTTCAACATAGAGGTTCTGCACCTTTCCATGGTTTCCTTTGGCTATAAAATGCTCCTAATATTGATACACTTTATCCAATGAACACCGCAACTATGGAGGCCACTCGAAAATAATTTGATCTTTACATACATTCTTAGAATCTAAAACCTGTGTCTCATAGGTTGGAATTTATATGACGGTCCATTCAAGATTACACCGACCTAATGAATACATCTCAAATACATTCATGTTCCCCTTCTGTAGAAATTGACGAAATTTTGAATTGAGTACAATGCCACACAAAATTCTCGAAACAAGCTTACTTGAGATAAAAAACCAACTCCAATGTCGATACAATGCTCCATGGGAGACTCGGCCTACATAAAGTTTGTTTCCTGATGATGAAGGAACAATTTAATAGTTATCGGCATCGAATGATGATAGGCTCAACATACATAATCAAGTTATTCTTTCAACTTGGAGATCTATTGCTGAATTCTTGCCCATTTTATCTCACCATGTTGTTTTAAAATACATTTCAAAGTATGAACCCAAGATGAAGAATCAGTCTAAAACCTATTATTAGATGTTTTATAGAATTTCCAAATATGTCAACCCATATATCCAAACACAAGTCACCATCGGTAACATGCTATGAGACACCACTGTTCAACATGATATAAGTTCAAAATAAACCTGCCACATGTTACAAAAATTAGTGCTTATTTTGTGAAGTCTCTTCTTTGTTTCCTTAAATGTCAGGAAAAGAATCTCTAGGAGAGTTTCCGAATAATGTTTGCATATAGACTCATAGAGGATACAACACTCTTCATCGAATCCTATAATTAACTCCGCAAATATGGAAACCCTCTCTCTCATTAAAACAAATCGAGATTAGACTTATAGATGGTGTAGGAAACAAAATAAATTGAAGCTACGAACATTTCCAACTATTGTCTATGTAAACCCTAGATTCGCTCAAGATCCAACATTAGAATCAACAACCTTTGAACTCTTTTTTAGGTAGAGCTACTTCTATATGAAACCATCTATGACTTTTATTCATTCATTAGGTCTACATCTGAAGATGTTGTGTCCAATTGGAACTTTTTCAAGAGTAATTATAAACCCTTTCATATACATCACTCCATTACTTATTCTGAACATATATTAGACTCTAAAGAAGATTTGAAAGATTCCTATAAAAAAATCAACATCATCAAGATGAATTTGGTAGTTTCTTTCTCGGATGTACCCTATGAAAACTATACGTATGCAAAACCTATATTTCTTGGGTCGTCAAGACTTTGATGTCAAAAATAGTTGGAATATGTATGGTGTTATTTATTCTTTATAGGAAACTAGTCCTTGTTTTATAGAATTGCAAAGAAACACTATAAATAGTGATCGCCTTCATATATCACGTATAATAGCTACTCACAACTTCTTTCTTGACCAAAATCTTTCATTATATACAAACGCCTCCATTTATCACATAGACAAAACATTCCGTATATGATATTTATAATTCAAGGAACTACGGGAACAAGAAAATCATATCTTATTAATGTTATTATGTCGGCATTTAAAGAGGCATCATGTGTCAAAAGATCATGTTAGCTTTTGTTTGCACCTCGTTGTTGTTGTTGCATTCAACATCTATACATTTTAATGCCCCAAATTTATGGCATTAAAATACCCTTTTTAAAACTATACAAATTTGGTCAATTTTTTTTAATTTAAAATTCTACGAGAAATAGTTAAACATTCTTACGAGTTAACTACATATTTATTCCCTTGGTAAATAAAAAGGTACTTTACTTAAATTAACCCTTAAGAAATTTAAGTCACCCATATAAATTTAACATTTTATTATTTTATTTAAATACCACTAAAGAATTTAAGTACCCTCAAAACTTAAACACGTTACTTTATTAGAAAATTCTCCGTAAGGTCACCTACCCAATTTATTTCTCCTCATTTAAAAAAATTCCACACTTTTTTATTTAATTTATCTAAACACCTAACCATCTTTCACCCCCATAAGTTAATTAATTACTTAGCCCACCCATGTCATGTTGTAGGGATTAATAGGAGCCCTTAGATCTTTTAAATCTTGGCCCTAGATTTTATGGGTTTCAAAAAGCCCTAATCCCTCATCTTTTATTTTATCTTTTACTTTTTTCATAACCATTTTATTTTCTCATTGTTACAGGGTAAAGGAGGAGAGCCATGGAGGCTATCGAAGCCATGGGTTATTCTTTTTTGTTTTCTTTTCTCTTATGTAGGGTTTTGATGAAGAAGATCTCTGCCCCAATTTTTTTAATTTTTTTTTTAAATATTCTCTTTTAAATATAAATTTTATAAAAACAACTCTTCATCCGAATTTTTTAGGTTTGATTAAAATTAATTTATTTTTATTTTTATTTTTTACACAATCAACATATATATATGGAAATTATTCACTAAGTTTCGTAATACTTTTATTCACCTATATCAGTATTTATATACTTATATATATAATTATATTAAATTCAATACATATATATATATATATATATATATATATAATTGGATGTATAATACTTGTTTACTTATTCTTTTATTTTGTTTCTAAACAGTTTTGTAATGATACAAAATGGTTTGAAAGAATTCTATGATATATATATATATATATATATACACTACAGATTTGTAATAAAAAAATCACACCAAAACTGATTTTGCAACCTATAACAGAAAAAAGAAAGGACCTTCACCATATTAATTAAATAAAATTTTAAATCTACATTCTGTAAAAATTCCAACGTACAAATCCTTTCTCTTAAATGAGAGAATACATTCTTACTTTCGAAATTAACATATAGAGAGAAATGATTTTAATTAGATAAATCAATCATTACATGGAAAAACTTGGACAACACTTCACATATTTAAATTAAAATTTGGAAACATACAAGAAATTTGGTTTCTTTTCTTTTCCACGTATGGAAGAATATAACCTCACATCCTTAGCCCAAATCTTATATAAGCTTATACAAGATTTTGAGCCTACACATATCCCGCTTTTTTATTTTGCAATGTGTACAAACATTCATAAAGAATAGAATCAATTGTTTTTCAACATTCATAATTCAAGGTTACATGTAACTATATTATTTTAATAAGAGTAGTAGATGATTCTAACATGAAAATATCAAGATTTCAGCATAACAAAATTTCTTTCTCAATAAGAGGGTTCAATCAAAACTAACTCTTCTATTTATTTTACAAAATAATTGCAAGTTTCTTTTAATTTTTATTATACAAGACCACACAATAAAAAATATTTAAAAGTGTGAACATGTCTCATAAACTGGTACAAGTTTACAAATCACCATGATGATTACAAAATAAGGCTTAAACAAGAATCTTCCGTGATTGAAGAGAACACAACACTTATTGAAACACTTTTTTACTCAAGATACAACCACATCCCAAGAGTAATAGCAAGGAAGATTTCATGTAATGCAACATGATCTAAGCCTAAATGAATCACATTGCAACAATAAGACCAAACAAGGTTACATAGAACATATTTTCTTCGCAAGAGGATGGATCTACAAAATCCCTACAAGTAAAAAATACATAGATTATCCCGGGAATAGGATATCTCAACAATGAACATTACATAAATATCAAAACATTTAAACCCAAATTAAAAAACCTCCAAAAAGAGGGGAACCATGAGACAAGTACTAAATATTCTACAACAATCATCAAGCTAAAATTTACATGCTTTGTATTCCATAAGGTCTTGAAAAACAAGGAGATAGGCCATGTTTTCCTCCCCCAATAGGCATCATTACATGCCTTTCAAAGTTTTTTATGACATGCTAGCTTCCCTCCAAGTGCACGAGAGAGAGGGAAAACATTCGTCAAATGTGCACAAGTAGGGAAGGAGTAGAAATACGAACATAAACACAAATCTAACATTAACCAGATACCCAAAACACAAGACAACAATCAAAACAAGGAGGATAAAACAACAAGTTCAACCTCCAAATGGGGAAGAGTGGATGAGATATCCAAATGAGCCAAAAGGTGTGATCCAACCATAGGAAACACACATACCAAAAATATCAAAAAATCCTCCTTATTCCTCCATAACAAGCACCCCTCCTTATTTCTCCTCCCAATCACCAAAATTCCTCCTTGGGAGGATTTTAAAACCTCTTGGGTTTCCTTTCCAAGGATGGGGAAGGGGTTCAAACCATATGAACCACCTTCCCCACCTCAACCATATGAGGGGATAGAAAACATGAGAAACCAACATGATTTGTCCATAGAGCCATGAGGTTTAAGAGGGAAATTCACTCCTTCCCCAACACTGTTGCAAAATCCATCATGCCATATGATGGATGGATAAAAACATATTAAGGAAACAAAACAAGCATACCATGCACTACATACAAAACATAATCACACACAACAACAAATTTCATCTAAAATCTACATACAATAACACCAAAGAAGGATCAAGGATCCTACCTCCAAGAGCTTTCCAAGTCTTTAAGCTATCCAATCCACTTCCAAGTAAGAGCTTCAAGTCTCCAACTCCAAAATCACTAACAAGCCAAAAGACAAGCAAAAGTCCTCTTCCTCCTACATGAGGAAGTATTTGAAGAAAAAAAAGGAAAAATTCCTCACAAATGAGGGGTGACATGTGTCACCCCTCTCTTCCCTCCAAACCAATATTCCAAAAATTTTAGAGAGAAAAGATAAATTTCATTTTAGCATTAATCCCCCAAATTACCCAAAATGAATATAAGTCAAACCCATGCAACTTTTAAAAAGAAACACATTGTTACAAGAATGGTGACTTCAAATAGGTCAAATGAGATGAAAAACTCCCATTTGATGATGAAATGAATCCCCTTACCTATAGGTATGGTGAAAGGGACTTATTTTAATAATAAGAGAACCCCCAAAGCCAAAAGAGGTCTCCAAAAATGCCATAAATATTCCAATTTCGAGTTTGGCATTTTAGGTACAAAAGCTAAGGTTGTGGGGCCCACCCAAGGGTGATCATGTGACCCCAACCTCATAAATAAAATTTAAACTAATCAAATACACCTCTAAAACAAGTGGGGACCATTAGGTCCCCCAAACTAACTCTACAACACTAAACAATTTAAACAATAATAAATTTACAAAGTTACAACATTACACTTTAGGGGTCACTCATGGTGCCCAAATATGACATGCAACCAAGTAAGGCTTCACATAATTAACATGGCTAAGACTCGGCCCAATTGGACACTTCTGCACACTTGAGTAGCCACCCTGAAACCCATGTTCTCATGTACCCTGTAATCTACTTACTTATTGCAAACATTAAATGCATATGTCCAATAAAATGTATAAATTAACTACTCATTAAATCAATCAAAATATAATCATGCTAACTATACTAACACAATATCAGTAAGGAATTGTTAACGAGAAACATACAAAATTTCATATTAATTCAACATGTGTTTATCATCCTACCACACACATAACGACATCCATCCATGCTATAATATGATAACATCAAATAACCAAATAATTCATGATATCAAAATGTGTGACACAACCATATGTCCATCATATAGCCAATAAGATCAACAACATTGTAACATGTTATTATTCAAAAACATCTACTTAAATTAAATATCATACTAGTCAAAACTAAATTGGCACTCTGTGCCCAATTCATCATACATTTCCTCAAATGATCAAATATCATAACATAATATCAACAAGGTGCCATAATCCATGTTCAATCATCAAATATGAGTATATAGTCAACAGATAAAGTGAAGCTAGAAAATGTGGGCACTAAATCCCACTCTCATAAAATTACACTTCCTCTTGGAAGTCATTGGAAGAGATAGGGATATGACCCCTCAATGTATCGTGTCATATCATGCGATTGATAGTTACAAAAGCATGTCCCACTTATTCAATCTTTGTCATGTACCAAGTGTTTCTCTCATTTAGTGTAATTTAATTAAAGAAAGTTTTAGCTTCTAAGGAATTTGTTATTAACATCATCGTCTAAACCTCTAAATGGTCACATGTAAGTGGATGTCTAACATTACGATCTCTTTAAGGGAAATATATATTTTTTCTTCAAAAACATGTCTCATCAAATATAACATGGTTAAACTCAAGTGTAATGAAAATAAGAGAATATTAATTAGGGAAATTGTAGTTTCCAAATATATTAATTTTCCTCATCATCTAACTTTCCTACAAGGTTCCACATAAGAGGATGCACAACATAAGGTATATATTTAAGGGAGGCTATTAGTGGTTGAGCTGAGGAACATAATGGTCATTTCAAACTAGGTTAGCAAGTCATGTAAATATGATGTGTACGAGCCCACTCATGGAAACCATCCAAGGTACCATAGTTACCATACAAGAGGAGAGTGAAATTTTCTAAGTTTTCATGTGGTTTCACTTCCTATCTCACCACTACTTTAAAATTTGGGGAAAAAAGTTCTTGAGCCTATCTAATATGGTCTTAACATCTGCAGTATTCATTAAAGTCAAGGATGAAGATTCAAATAATACCAATAAAAATAAGGATGATAAATTGATTTGAAAATTATTTTGACTTTCACATAGAAATAGCGCCGATAATTTGTGGGTGAAATATCTAGCCAACCTGTAATGTCCACAAAATTCAGATCTCAAAATCATAAGAAAACCTATTAATTTAATATGGGAAATTTTACATAATCTTTTTAAGAGGGTTACAAGGGTGAAATTATTCACAACTTAATTAAGTTCTCGAATAAAGTTTCTACACAATCTTGTTGTGTTCGAAGTAAATTAATAATGAATTGTTATCCAATTTTTCCCCTCAAATGAAATTGGACAAACATGACCTCACATAGAGAAATAGAAGGATCGATTTGGCCATGGGAGCTCACATTTTGGGCTTGAGACAAGTAAGTCATTGGAGCAGGCCAAGCACATTGTAGAGGATTTCAGGAAATGTAGAAGCTCGAAGTCTGAAATTCAAACTTCGGATGTGGGGTCATTTGGAGGTAGTCGACATGAAATCCGGGGTATCTGCATAAAGAAGCGTGAAAAAAGCAAGAAGGTCTAAAACTTGAACACCGAAATTTGGATTTTGGGGTTTGGTATTTCGGAGGTTTCACTCACTCAACCAAGTGAAGGCGTGTGTCGGGCACGAAGACACAAAATATGAGAACTTGAAGTCTGAAATTTAGAGTTCGAGCTTTTAATATTTCATAGGTTTCATGTGTCAAGCGGATTAACAGTACCCAAAACCATGAAATTGGAACCCCAAAAACCACAAACACGAACTCCCAAAACCTTGAAACCCAAACACCTAGAACAAAAAAGTTTGAAACCCGAATTTGAAATTCTGAAGTTAGAGGTTTCGGCATTTCGGAACATTGAAGTCCTAGTGCACTCAAATAACAACTTGAAGTTTGAAACCCAAAGTTTGAATTTTGGAATTTGGGGTTTGGCAATTTCAGAGGTATTTTAATCTCGGGAAGGTGAACAGTAATTATGACCTCCAGTAAAAATACCCAAAGCTATGAATCCACGAAAGTCCAAAAAAGTTATTTGGAGAGGGCGATGCAGGTTCAAAGTCCGAAATGCAGATTAAATACTCACATTTATTGTAGTATGGCACCCTCATCTTAAGATGGCCATAATTTTTACTAGTAGCTTGAATTTGCATAAAATAGGAATTGTTATCCAAAATTCACCCCCCTGGGTAATTTTGATAACATGCATCAGAATATTCAAGTCCCAGGCACATTGATTGATTCAGAGCAAACATCATGTTTCTGAGGTTCCCTCAGATATTTTTCTAACTCCCCTGGCCGAAGAAGGAAGGAGCAAGCTCTGAGAAAATGCGAAAAAGTTGCAGAAAGGCAAGTAGGTTGATCCAGGAAAAATCATGAAAATTGGCTAAGTCCTGCTCAAGGTCGCCTTTGGGACGTGTGGGATAGAAAGGCGCGGATCGGCCGAAAAGCCTCCAGGTGGCCCGCTAAGCAAAGTGGGACAAGTGGGACAAAAAGACCCAAACCATCCGGATCGGCGAAATGAAGCAGGAGACGGTCCTAAAGCATTTGGGACATACGGGACAAAAGGAGTGAACAGGCGAGCAGGAAGATTTTGTCCCATGAAGCACGGGGACATCTCGCCAGGCATGGCGCGAACCGGCCGGTCGGCCGAAATCAGCACAAGGAGCACAAGGAAAAATGGGACATAGGGACGCGCAGGACGTGGATCGCCAAAAGGGCCGAGAACCAACCAGATCACGACACGTGTCACAAGGAGAAAAAGTCAAAAAGTCAAAGGGGCGAGTTTTGAGCACTGATCCGAACCAATGAGATAGCGCCACGTGTCCCAGCTAGGGCCCACAAGGAAATTTCAAACAAAAGCCTGCTTTGAAAGGTGGAGGAGAGAGAATTTCTCACCAATCAATGCATGCCACGTGTCATCCAGTGGCAGAGCTCGGATTTGCACATTCTTTATATCAACGGAAAGCTTATGAAATTCTCTACATGATTCTGGGATCAATCTTGAGTTTTGGTGTAGTCTAGAGAGAGAAAATTGAGAAACGGCTCTGACGCGTGATAATGGCCAGAAGCGACGTTTCAACAACCTGTTTTAATGCTAATGGGTCGCATTCTTCTTCAGCACGGCCAGAAGTGACATTTCAGCGGCCAAATTAATGCACATGGGTCGCATTCTCCTCCAAAATCACTCAAAGTGACAGGGTATGGGTTGGTAAGATCCTCCATGCTGATTTAATGCATCGAAGTCAATGAGGAATGGGCTTGCATGTTTTCCCACGTTTCTGTCCCCTGGGCTCGACCCATGCAATGTAAAAAGCCAGATTTGGCTCATTTAAAAAAGTGGTTCATCTTTTCTGCTCTGCCCTCCCTTCTTTTCTTCTCTAGGGTTGAAAATGGAGTTTGAGCCTCCTCCCTTGCTCTGTAATGGAGTTTTGCCTCTTATTAATGGAATGATGTTCTGTGCAAACTTCTGGAGAAACAAAACATGTTTTGTGATGCATCTATCCATCCTTGCTCATTTTTGCTTGTTCTCTTCTTGCCTCTCTTCATTGCAGGTATTTGTGCATGTTTGAATGTTCATTGCAGGTTTGGAGCTGTGTTCATGGAGTTTTGGGACATTTTCTGTGTGAAATCTATCCTTGGGCCTGTGATGCGTCTGTCCATCCTTCCCATTGCTCACCTCTCTTTGTCCCATGGCAGTTTTGATAGATGTTCAACATTCTCCTTCTCTGGTGTATCACCGTTTTAGTGTAGGCTTTTGTTGTTTTTCCTTTCTCTCTCTCTCTCTATCTCCTTGGCATGGTTAGATTAGGATTAGATTAGCTTGCTTGCACTGGAATAGCTTGTGGCAGGTAGTTTAGGAGCAGGAACCAGCCTTCTCTGGAGATTCCTCTCTCGGTTTCACAAGTCCCACGCTTGGAGAGAGGTTTCCATGTTGTGCAAATCTGCTGGATGCACGAACATCAACCTAGAAGCATGATGTGCGTCCGGGGTCTTTGTGATTTTGCATCAGCAGTTTTGGCACGCCGGTGGGACCTTAGAGGTCTTTCACTTCATCTTTTGCAGGTTGGTGTGTTCTTTGTGAAGATTTCAGCCTTTGGAGGCACTTACAAACACATCTGGCGACTCCATCCGATCGGTGACTCATTCTACGAATTGCGAGACCCGTTTCCATCCATTTTCATTCATCCTTCTTTCCTCCCTTTCATTCTTTTCCATTCCATGAAGTTGTGCAATCATGACTTCATTTCTATCATGGAATTCACATCAACAAGCAGATATATCACACCTCCAACACGTTTTACAAACCCTACGAGATCAGCATGCATACTCATATGAACAGCAGTGCCAAATTCAGTTTGGCTATGGAGCTTTCCAAGAGCAAGAGTATGCATACAATGAAGACCATCAGTTCCAAGATGCTTGAGTCATTGGAGAAAATCCAAAATATGGAGGTGGGGATGGCGCAGATCCAGGGCTCAAGCACAAATGAAAGCTCTTGGAATCGGTTGTGGAGCACCTGTCCATGGGTGGGACCTTTTCGAGGCATTACTGACCCTCGGGAGAAGCTTAACTTCATGATTTCAACGCTGCCTTTGCTTGCAAATTGGATTGAAGAAATAGAGGTGTATGAGAGAAATATTCAGCAACCTTGTCAATGGGTAAGCACACCTTCTCATACCTTTTCTTTTCCTCTTTCCCAATCTGTATCATTTTAGCAATGTCAAGTTTCAAAATCTCCATCTGCTGTCCCAAGTGTTGAATCCATCCCTCCATCCCTCGGTCTTCCACCACACCTTGATTCTTCTTTCCTTTTCCCTTCCAAACGGTCATCCCCTCCACAAGAGCTAACAGAAACACCCCCTCCTCCAAAGAAACAAGAGGTTTCACTGCCTCCACCACCACAAAAAATTGTAAAATCAATTGAGTTACAACCCATCTCTCCTCTTGCATTCCCAAATCCATGTTGGGAGGATGAAAATCAGAATGCCAGTCAAGGAAAACAACAGCAAAAAGAGAGGCCAAACAAAGATGAAGAAATTCAAAGTCTGAAGAGTTGGGCTCTTAGATTTGGGATGACAAAGATCCCCTTGATGGTTAAGCCTACAGAAGAGGCTAAGGTTGAACAAATGGTGGTCATGACTGAATTTGTTGCAGCAGAAGAAGAGCAAAAGGAAGAAGCAGATCAGCAATCAGTTTTCTCAGAACGTGGTGCTGATCCAATTCAATTTGCACAATCAGCCATGGAGGAAGAAAGCTTTGAAGAAGATCTTGCAGTCCCAACTTGCCCTCTAGAGCAGCAGAATGAAGAGTTTGACTTGACAAACTTCATGCTAGAGGAAGAGTTTTATCAAGGGCAAGATTCTCTTCAAGTAGTAGAGGAAGGAGAAGCTGCTCCAAATCCAAAAGAAGAGGAGCACAATCTAGCTGTGGAGGAGAAAAGTGCAGATCCAAAGGGTTTGAGCACAAAGCAGGTTATAGAAGAACCTTCAGTTCTTCTCTCTACTTCATCTCTCTCAAGTTAAGTGCTTTGATCGAAGAAGAGTTTGCCCCCAAACTCAATGTTTGGAGGATTAAAGAAACCATGGTGATCGAGTTGCAAATCAAGAGAATGCCATGGGAGAGGTTGAACATTTGCAGCGCGGGACAGCAATGATAGGCGGTTTACTGCCGATTTGGAGGACTGTTTTGATGGAGAAGAGCCGGTTGAGTTTTCACCTTTCTTTCTTTCATCACCCACATCCCAAACACAGAGCTGCTGCCATGAAGGAGAGCTTTCAATTGTAGCAGCCTGCATCTTATAACAGCTCTTTGGAATCAAAATTGGAAGATTTAAATCTTCCATGTTCTTCACTGGAGGAAGAGAAAGGACAGAAGGATTCCACCATTTCTTCCACACCATCCATTCAGGAGGGTCTACAAGAGAACTCCATTCTTGGAGTTGAAAATCAGAGCTATGGGCATATCAAATGGACCATACCTTGCCCAATCAGGTATTTGGCTTCATTGGAGCCAAAGGAGAAGCCACAACCGGTCATGCTCACTTCTGGGCATGAGGATGAGCTACAAAGTACCAAGGATCAGCTGCCATACCTCTTCAATCCAAATGCAAAGCAACTAAAAGAGGTATTGGATTTGTTTTCAGTTGATACCTTGATGATTTGGATAGAAGACCAGCTTCTTGTTGATTTTCCATCCATCCAAATGCCATGATCACTCGCCAAATCAATTGCATGGCTGCCAATTTTGAAGAAAGGAAGCTATTTCTCACAACCAGTTGTAGGGTTTGTTTAGCTTGCCTTTGCTTCAGTTAGAGTAGAGTAGCTAGGTTTGCTTTCAGTAGAAGAAGTGCTTGTGCACACTCTGCATGTTCCATTTGGGGCA
Organism: Taxus wallichiana var. yunnanensis; assembly: GCA_018340775.1. Taxonomy (NCBI): domain Eukaryota; kingdom Viridiplantae; phylum Streptophyta; class Pinopsida; order Cupressales; family Taxaceae; genus Taxus; species Taxus wallichiana. The sequence continues at coordinate 1,033,449,711 of CM031239.1, read as the reverse complement.
TGTATGATTTTCAGTTCTGTACATAGTTTTTGGTGTTGCTGGTTTTGCTCTTGCACTGTTCATTTCAGTGGCCTTTTGGTGAGAATGACTCCATGCCCAGTGGGATTTAATGGCTCAGAGGGAGGTTTTCAAAGTTCAGATCATTTTTCAGGCTGCTACTCATGACTCCATGCCCAATGGATTGCTTCAGGCTACTGATCATTCATCTAGCAGGCAGATGACCCCGCTGAGTCGCCAAACTATTATCCAAAATTCACCCCCGGGTAATTTTGATAACATGCATCAGAATATTCAAGTCCCAGGAACATTGATTGATTCAGAGAAAACATCATGTTTCTGAGGTTCCCTCAGATATTTTTCTAACTCCCCTGGCCGAAGAAGGAAGGAGCAAGCTCTGAGAAAATGTGAAAAAGTTGCAGAAAGGCAAGTAGGTTGATCCAGGAAAAATCGTGAAAATTGGCTAAGTCCTGCTCAAGGTCGCCTTTGGGACATGTGGGACAGAAAGGCATGGATCGGCCGAAAAGCCTCCAGGCGGCCCGCTAAGCAAAGTGGGACAAGTGGGACAAAAAGACCCGAACCGGCCGGATCGGCCGAAATGAGAACAGACGGTCCTAAAGCATTTGGGACATCTGGGACAAAAAGGCGCGAACCGGCCGAACCGGGCGAAAAGAGTCAAGTCAGTCCAAAACAAAGTGGGACAAGCGGGACAAAAAGGCGCGAACCGGCCGAATCGGGTGAACCGGAAGATTTTGTCCGCGAAGCACAGTGGACATCCGGGCGCAAAGGAGCGAACCGGCGGTTCGCCGAAATCAAGCACAAGGAGCACAAAGAAAAATGGGACATAGGGACGCACAGACGCGGATCGCCAAAAGGGCCGAGAACCGGCTAGATCACGACACGTGTCACAAGGAGAAAAATTCAAAAGTCAAAGGGTGAATTTTTGAGCAATGATCCGAACCAATGAGATAGCGCCACGTGTCCCAAATTTAGGGCCCTGAGGAAATTTCAAAAGAAATCCCCGAAAGGTGGAGGAGAGAGAATTTCTCGGCCAATCAATGCATGTCACGTGTCATCCAGATGGCGAGAGTGGGAAAGTTTTCAAAACACGTTTTACGCTGTTTTGTGCCCTAAAACTTCAGACCTCCATAACTTTCGATCCGAGCTCGGATTTGCGTTCTTATATCAATGGAAAGCTTATGAAATTCTCTACATGATTCTAGGATCAATCTCAAATTTTGGTGCGATCCGAGAGAGAAAATTGAGAAACGGCTCCGACACGTGATAATGGCGAAGCGGCGTTTCAACAACTGTTTTAATGCTAATGGGTCGCATTCTTCTTCAACACGGCCAAAAGTGACATTTCGCGCCAAATTAATGCACATGGGTCGCATTCTCCTCCAAAATCGCTCAAAGTGACGGGGTATGGGTTGGTAAGATCCTCCATGCTGATTTAATGCATCTGCGATCAATGAGGAATGGGCTTGCATGTTTTCCCATGTTTTGTCCCTGGGGTCGACCGACCCATGCTGATGTAAAAAGCCGATTTGGCTCATTTAAAAAAGTGGTTCATCTTTTCGCTCTGCCTTCCCTTCTTTTCTTCTCTAGGGTTGAAAATGGAGTTTGAGCCTCCTCCCCCTTGCTCTGTAATGGAGTTTTTGCCTCTTATTAATGGAATGATGTTGCGTGCAAACTTACGGAGCAACGAAACGTGTTTTGTGATGCATCTGTTCATCCTTGCTCATTTTTCTTGTTCTCTTCTTACCTCTCTTCATTGCAGGTATTTGTGCATGTTTGAATGTTCATTACAGGTTTGAGGCTGTGTTCATGGAGTTTTGGGACATTTTACGTGGGTGAAATCTATCCTTGGGCTGTGATGCATCTATCCATCCTTCCCATTGCTCACCTCTCTTTGTCCCATGGCAGTTTTGATAGATGTTTAACATTCTCCTTCTCTGGTGTATCACCGTTTTAGTGTAGGCTTTTGCTATTTTCCTTTCTCTCTCTCTCTCTCTGTCTCCTTGGCATGGTTAGATTAGGATTAGATTAGCTTGCCTGCACTGGAATAGCTTGTGGCAGGTAGTTTAGAAGCATGAACCAGCCTTCTCTGGAGATTCCTCTCTCGGTTTCACAAGTCCCATGCTTGAGAGAGGTTTCCATGTTGTGCAATCACACCGGATGCCTAAACATCAACCTAGAAGCTGATGTGCGTCCGGGGGTGCTGTGATTTTGCATCAACAGGAATTTTTAGCAATCTCTCAGAGTCCTCTACACGTAAAACAACAATGAGGTTAAATATTTCAAAATGAGGAAATACAATCCATAGTTTTAAAGGAATGTTTCCATATTTATCACCTACCAAAATAATGAGGTATGATATTCCTTTCTTCCCCAAGAAGCAAGGTAAAATGGAGTATGGGCTTTACAAACTTTCCCATCACTCCTACAAGAAAAATTATTGATTTTACAGGATATTGGAGTCCAATATCGAATATCTTCCCTCTCTCTCTTAAAATTTGTTCATTTATAAATTATAAATGGGTTGCATGTGCAAAGGGTTGGTCATTTTATCTCCTCTTATGCACCCCATTCTTTTTGGGGCTTCAAGCCTTCCTCTCAAGATTTTTAATGGCTTCATGCCTCTTTTTCTATAGAAATGTATTGTGTATATCCATATGGAGCAATAATATTATGTCTATGTTGATCTCTTTAACCTCTCATGGTTTATTGTCTTCATCTTACCTTTCATTGTGCTTGCTTAATCTATGTATTTCCTTGGTTATTACATGATTTTGGTGTGTTGTGATCATTTGGGAATGATTTACTAGATGTAATTTACTCTGTTTTGTAGTTCCACCCTTTCCGGGTTCATCTATTCCATTTTTTGCAGACTAGGGAAAGTGATCAGCACACCTTTTATTATGTATCACCACCTTTGGTAGTGTAGGTTTATTTCACGCATTCCTTCTTTCCCCTGTCCCTTTGGAAGAATTATATTAGGATTCACAATATTTTTCTTGCATTAAGAGTAGTTAGTGGCAGGTAGGTTAGGAGCAGGAACCGACCTTCTCAGAAGAGCTATCCTATTTTTCAATGTCCCACACTCGGGATAGATCCATAATATGCAATCACGCTGGATTCCTAATCTCAAACTTGGGTAATTCAGAAGTGCTTGTGATTTCACCATAACATTAACTACTATTAATTTATTTCCTAATTAATTTTGTGGTTTAGAGAAAACACTTACTAAGCTCCATTGATTTATTTATTTACACCCTCAATAATAATTATTTGAAAACACCCTTTAGTTCATTATCAAAACCCATGCACATTTACTTTATTAATCGCACCCAAAAGGGTCACAAATTACGTAACCACGAAGTGGCCCCATTCACGCAATAACCCATACCATTTTAATTTATTTCCCATTCCCATCAAAACACCACACACTTAAGTTATGTACGATCAAATATGAGTCATTAGATTAAATATATCCTAGCTATTGGATCCTATGATTTCTAAAAAGCCCTAATTTTCTCTCTGTTGACTTCTTACTCTAATTTTTACCCTAATACCATTTCATTTTATTTTGCAGGTTTGGAGAAAAGGAGGAGAAACCATGGAGGCCAATGAAGCTTGGGAATATTCGCAACTCCATTTGTTTTTGTAGTTTTGTGTTAAAATGAGGGATCTACCCATTTTCCTTTGTGGGTACTAGATAGGAGAGAGCTGAAAAACAAGGTGAAACGATAAATCTTGGATAGTTCAAGAATTATTCCCATTTTAAGTGAATATACAAAATATATATATATATATATATATATATCACCTTTAAAAGAAATAAAAATTTAAATATATATATATATATATATATATATATATAATTATAATTTTATAATTATCTTATACTGGGAACGAGATTGGATGAAATTTATTCACAGCGTAGTCTTTATTAAGGAGTCACGGCTCGTGTTTATAGATCTGCAGGTTAATATGGTCGCAGCCATAGTAGTTAGGGTTGTAGTATTGGGGGTTGGGTGTCACCCCACCCATTATTAGTTTTATATTAATGAATATGGGGTGGGGCGGTGCCCCAACCCCCACACCCCACTATGTTTTAATGCATATAATAACCAACACCAAGGCCATTCGACCTGTTATAAAATTTCAACCCATTTGATTATATTTAGAAACTTTATAATATAAGTCGTTCGGCTAAGCATAAGCATTTTTCAATATTAAAGTTATGTAGTCGTAATATATTAATGTTATATAATATAATGTCTTTATTTCAGTTATATATATATATATGTGTGTAATTATAATATATATAAGTTTTTATAATTATATATAATTATAATTTTGGTTTTTTTCTTGACTTGTTTTAAATAACAAATCCAATTTAAAGTTAGTTGAATGGAGATATAACGAAAAATATAAGACTTTGATAGAACGAAGGTTTTGGAGTAAATTTCACAACTAATAGGAGATGTGATTTTTGTCTTAAGCAAGGGGTTTGTAGTGTTTACAATATGTAATTTCTTTTAAATTTGACAAAATATTACTAAAATTTATTTTTGGAATAATTTTACAAGGGAAGAGCAAGGAAGACAACTCAAATATAAACAATCTTCCTTTTTCCTTTCAAATAAAGCTTCCAATTTTACAAAAATAAAATTACATTACAACCTTTTAATACAAGTCTAAATTAGTGAGAGTTTCATTTCAATAAATTCAACATTCAACAAACTATTTATTTTCCAAAAAAATTAGAAAGTATCTATTTTCTTTTTTGCAATCAAACCTCTCTTTTCCAAACTACATATCACAACCTTGAATAGAATCCAAAATTTTGAGAGTTTCATTTCCAACAAATATACAACTTAAGCTTCCTCCTTTCCACTACAAAATTACAATTTGATAAATAAAATCTACAAGGCTATTATTTTGATATACAAAATTTACAACTTTCCACACTAAATGGGAACAACAGGTCAAATTTACAACATAGAGTTTCTTTCAAATGGTCAAATACACAAGTATTCATTTCAATGTCTCCTCCCAACTTCATAGCTTCAATTTTTAACCTCTTCAACTCTTCAAATATTTAATCACAATAAAAAGAAGGGGGAGTAGGAAATGTTCTCCACCCAACCTTTAATCCAATAGGAGGAGAATCCATCCTCCTTATTGTCGCTTGAGCCCTAACAAAAGAATAATTGGGAGTATAATGTAACTTTGATAACTTTCATGAAACAGGCATTCCACAATAACAACACATTCAAAATACACACAAGGAAATATTTTCAAACTTTCTGAAAACACATAGGTTGGAAAACAAGCAAAAAGGAACGAGGAATATGGGACCCACCCTTATTTTCATCCCATGTGAAGTAGGATTTTCACCCAAATATCTCCATGTGCACAATACAAAACATTCAAACACATCCTTATCTCTCCCCATTCTAAGTATGCAAAAATATGTCCATCTTTTCCTTTTCAATCCCCATAATTGAAACTTCTAATCACACTCCCTCTAAATTTTATGCCTTGCATCTCCCTTTTCCCTCCCCAATGGTCCCATAATTCCATCTCCCACACCCCTTTTAAGGAAAGCTACCCAACCAAAATAAATCACATTCAAAACACACATCAAATATTCAAACAAGCTCAAATTTTACATCTAAATACATAAATAAAAGAATGAAAGCAACTGGAGATCTTAGCACTCCATCAAGCTTCCAAAGGTATTAACTCTAATAATATTTCACCTCTTCAAACCAAGCACAATCCAAATGCAACTCCAAAAAGTGTAAGAGAAGAAAAACTACGACAAGTAACCCAAAATCCTTCAAATTCATTCAATAAATAAAAAGGGAGGTAAGGATGATAAGGAGGATCTATGTAGGATGTCACTTCATCATCCTTCCATTCCCACTCACAAGTCAACACACAAAACCTAATGCAATAAATGAACATGTAAGACTTATGAAATGCACACATGACACTCCAACATGCACTTCATGCTTATCAAGGATAAATTAAATATGGTAAGTAAAAATTATAATTATTTTTATTTTACATTCAAAAATTCATTAAAATGGTCAAGATAAGGGTTCATTTTAAGAGACTTCCGAGAAATTGAAAGTGGAAAATCCGACAAATATCCTGATAACCACTTTCACAAAACCGGTGATTTATTTGGGGTTTGTGTGCAACACTTTCGTGCACCAAAAAGGTTGTTGTTGCATGACATTGACCTTGTTAGTGCATGAAAGTGACCTTATTATCTCCCAACAACAAGGTTGTTATTGTATGACTTGATAAACATGTTTTTGTGAGACAACAAACTCGTTGTTGCATGACTACAAACTCAATGTCGTAAGACTATAAAATGCAAATCCCCTATCGAGCATCTATAGCCTCTTGTCATGTGTCAACAACACATGATTTACACGCATAGACAACCTTAAGTCATGCATCAGCAACTTCTTGTCATGCGTCAACAACCTCTTATCATGCGTCAACAACCTTCTTTGCAATTTCATGATACTTTATATGTTGGTACCTCAGTATGCTAGTAGTAAGTTAGTAGTATACTACCCAACAAATCACCTAGGTTTATATAGGAATTTTTTTGAAGGGGTTGTTGAAGCTGACCCCAAGAAAAATATATAGTGTAAATTTTAGGAGAAAAGGACACTTACATACGTTAGAAAATTCTCCTTTTCAAATTTTCTTAAAATGGAATATCCACCACTAAAAAAAGCTTTGTCAAAATAAGCCCTATACTTCATATGTATGGTTGGTATAAGAGGTTGAGATGTTAGTGGCAAGGTTGACTTTTCAAACAAGTCGAAAAAGTGGCCTACATAGCCAAATTCGAATTTGGGATGGAAAGAAGAGTACTCGCCACTTAAATGCAATTAATTCATTCCACATCAAGCACAAATCAATGACTATATACTCCATTTATTACCCACATGTCACCTCTTCTATTTAGTTTAAAATTTAAGTTAAATTAGCTAATTAAGACACATTAACAATTGCTAATAAAGTGACTAAAATTTCTCAATCTTTAAATACATACAACACAAAATAAAACACATAAAATTAGAGAAGGAAACATTACACCCTATGGCCACACATGTGAGGTCACCCCCCATGGGAAACCTCCTAAATAAGCATGTAATAACACAACATATACAATAGACACAAGTTGTCAAATTTGGCCATATCGCAAAACACCAAATATTCTTTTTAGTTGGTTCCGTATCCCCTTTTTGTGTATAATGATATAATTTTCCTATAATCACAAACAATAATACCTTTCGACCTCAAGGAAATATCAATATTTAATGGGAATCAAAGCATATAAAACATCCATCATGCAATCCTCAGCATACATCCAACAATAAAACACACACAATTATCTATCAATTAACATCGTCATATAATGTAGCTAAATCATTATCATCAAATTTACAAATTTTTATCAATTACTTTCAATCACTTAACGCTTCAACTCTAATCTAGTAAATAACTTAGAATTATTAATAATCAAATTTCACATTCAACAATAATCATAAAAATTCCCTATAGCTATTTTGAATCCTAATTACTAGATGCACTCAATAACATATTACGATCCCTAATACCATCCTATTGTTAAAAATTCAAAAATCAATGAGATCACATGGTTAGTCCAATACTCCGAATATAATCAATACCTCAAGAATACAAATGTTAGTATATAAAAAAGTTACCATTCTATATTATCACCATATCCATAAATGTCCATCAAGGTCCGAATACACCTATAAAATCCAAATTGACGATCAAAAACAAATTAATCATGATCTCCCTCATATCTTAACAACATTCTAACTACAATATAATAGTAAGGTCCATGTCTCTAATCAACCATAATTAAAAAACATAATATAATCAGTGTTGAAAAGGAGTGGGCATTACATTCCCCTCCCCTTAGATTTGACTTCCTCCTGGAAGTCATGGAAATAAAGTATATGAATATAAGTTACACCCTTTGTAGGATTTCTATATTTCAAACAAAAATGGGTTCCCGAACAAAGTTTATTTCAATGCTATTGAACAAGGAGAAGGGATATTACTAGGTGTAAGTACTAAACCACCTCCAAAAAAGGTTGAATTATACTTCAATGTTCGTTATTTAGATGAGGTTAACAATTACAAATGATGACCCTCAATTTTTGCATAGGGAAGCACACCTACTCACAGCTCTATAAAAATTTAGTGCCACACAAGATGAGGTTTAACAACAAGGAAAACACCAAAATCAGCAAGGACGCAAACTATTCATTGGGAACACTTTTATAACTTGAAGGAACTCAATTAAATTTTCATGCTAATACTAACAATAATCTTGGTGAAAAGGTTCCTATAATAACTTTAATTTGTCCTCAAATATTAAACACACAAAATCTAATCCATATTTAGGAAACCCAAATGTTTAGATAATATTTCTACTAGAAAGAAAAGTAATCTTTGCTTTGTCTAACAAAACATCATTTATTAATTTTAAATCTACCCTAGCTCAAAGATTCTTAAAATGTTCACAAGCATAATATTATAATCCATAGGAACACTCAAGCGAGCTAGGAGAACTAGGCAACAAGAGAGGTCCAACTACAATTTATGAGAGCAACACACAAGACATTCTTGTAGAATGTATGAAGACAAACTTGCACCATTATCTTCCTTAAAGGACCAAAGTGAACAACATCATGCTTCCATAAAAGGAAAGAGGATTCCAAAATTCCTCCATATCCTTAACATATGTTGACCAATCTTACCACTAAGCCTACATCACTAATGGCATAATTTAACACAAGATGTGCCTCTCTTAAATCTTGAGATATAGACTCACTCTGAGAGGCCACAATCATACAATTTTTGAGCTAAGAGGAAAAAAGGGTACGATAACCCGAAAGACACCTACAAAGGAAATTGCACATGTTATGTTCAAGGGAGTACAATGCAGCTAGAACACATCACTATAAACAAGGTGTTTCATTAATCAAGGTAGGCGGTTAGACCTAAAGGTTTAAATTTTTTCCACCTTTGGCATGTTGGGATGTAGGGTCCATCAACATGAACATATCAATTAATTCACACTAACAGAGGGATAAAATCTTTATGTACTTATAAAACTTTTCACTACTCAAATAGAGGTCCAAAAATGACCTGACATATACTTGTGTTATAACCATTTTACATATGTTTATTGTTTGATATAACAAAGGGGTATGGAAAGTACTCAACCATATCAAAACCCCAAAATCTTAGGCCAAAAAAGAGATTAGATAATCCTACAATAGCTCAAGGGAACCTTTCAATTAGTTCAAACTTTTTAGATTATGTACTTTATAAATTTAGGGCATGCAATAGCCATTTATACAATCAAGGTTGTTTATTTATACATTGTGCTCAATCTAATAAAATTACTCATTCCATAATCCAAATTATAAGACACAAGTTATAGTTACATTCGCTAAGCACATTTCTTATAAGTTTTCTTAATTAATGCATTCCTTTTATTATGATATCCCATATCTTGCATCATTAAGGATCATTACCAATGTTGGCATGATATTTTGCCATTCTATATAGGTGGAAAAATTATTCATTCTACTTCTAGGGGAAGTATAATAGGTTTCTTGTCATTTTTCACAGAGTTTCTCTCTTCTTTTTTCTATTTCTTCTATTGAGCTACAAAGCTAGAGTAAGGAACCCCTTTTTTCCTTAATGTTCCAGCTTACTTATTAAGTTTTGAAATTCCAAGCCCCTCAATTAGAGTTCTAATATGTTTAGGTTTATCACATTACTAATTGAATTTTAATGAGTAGGAAGAGTCAAGCATATCACATTATTAAGTTTATAGAAGCAAGAGATCATTAACCAAATGGAACTTATCAAGTTTACATGATTTATTTACAAATTTACATGCATACACAAGTATCAAAAAAATATATGATGATGGAAAACATTAAAGTTACAAATTTTATTTTACAAGTTAAGGAAGTGTAGATAAGTATAAGGAGAAAAAAAAATTGTGGTTTTAAACTCAAAATAGGTTCACTATATAAAAAAGAGTCATTCCCAAGAAATTTATACCTTCATAAGATACCATACTCCCTCTCCAAGAGAACATCAAATTACCAGGAAGGTAGACAATTGATTTACTTAGCCATCGTCTCTACGGCCAAGTCTTATAGCTTGGGATAAAAGAACATGACATAAGCTGTTGACATTTTTGCACCTTGTGTGAAAAAGGTCAACTAGAAACTTTAAGTTTCTTAGATTTATCAAGTTGTAGGTTTTACTATGTTTGGGACAGCCACCTCGAGAATAACATACGGGTTTTAATTGTTTTGTTCTCGGCAGGTCTTGAAGTCACGTTTAGATCGAACTCCAAATAGGCTGAAATTACAGGATGCCATATCCATTTGAAACCCTTATCAGAACTATGTAATAGCCATAAATGACTATTGTAAGGCCCTAAGGAAGGCAGGAAGGGTAGCATGTACCAAACATGAAGTTCTAAAGCTGCAGATAGGTTACATGTTTTAAGAAGAGGGTGCAAAATAAATTTCAGTCATCCATGAACATCAAAAGGTACATTTGATTTTTATTTATTTCCATACATAAGTGAATTATTTAAGTGTGTTGAGTTGTACAAGTTCATTATTATCCATTAAAAAAAAATAAAGTACGAAAAGAAAGATATACATCTCATTACATGAAAATAGTTCATCTATTCATATGGAATAAAAGTACAGTGAACCCACACAAGCCGTGGGACGTAACTTGTATGTACTGGAAATAAAAGATGCATATACTTAAAACTATAAGAAAATGGAGAGAGAAGAAACCCATCATTTCTGTTTGGGTCGGTTCTCTCATGCTTTTGGATTTGTTTCATTTTCAGTTGCTTCATCCTCATCTCCAGTTCCCAGCAACAGGTACCTGTGAACATACAATATATATTGTTAGAGCTCCAGGTTTGGTCTATATCCATGTGTTTATAGTTTCACGTAACTGAATCCTTTAAAGAAAGCACATACAAGATACATAAAAGATAGATTTAGAGAAAACATCTCCTTAGTACAGTTGAATTAGAACAAGTACAGTAAAATGCATAGAAGAATTCCATTTTCAGAAAGCTTGACACCAGAGGATTAAATAGATGATCAAAGTACAGAATAATCACATAGTGCATATCAATGAATTCAGTCATGAGAATCAAGATCAAGTACAAAAGGAATTCATAAGAAGAATGTCCTTTTAGAAAGCATGAAAAATGAAACAGATGGTCAAGTACAATAAGAATTGCAGTAGATAGGAACAAGTACAAAATATCATCATCTGAAAGTAGAAATGGAACTCAAATTTTTTGCATCATTTGTTAAGATCAAAAGTATGCATTTTCATTATAAACTGAAATGGACTATGTAAGGTTACAGTTTATGAAGTAAAACAACTTATGATGGAAAGAGCATTGCTTCAGTTCAATTTTTTCTCACGAAATGACTAAGGAATTACAGAGTTCACAACCAAAATCAGGTAGCAAGTGGCACAAGCAGAAAAGAATGGTAAAATAAGACAAACTCCAAAGGAACTTTATATTCTAGATTTTAGGAATCCAAGCCATAATGCTTTGAAAAATCCTCAAATGCTTTGAAAGAACATGATTGAGACATTAAAACTCAGAATAACTAATTATTCAGATCTATAGTTTTCACATCAAAATTTGCACAGAATTTTAAATAAAATATTTGGTCACATCAATGTATCAAATGAATCAAATACAGGTACCATAAAGGAATAAATACCTCTAAATGATAAATATCGAAGCCACGTTCAAGTGTTCAAATGGGTCTAATATATTTCACTCATTCAATAGTGAATGGAAACATATTTCTTAAATCTGAATGATTGAAATATATTTCTTAAGGACATAAGAATAAAAATTTCCAAATTACATTTATGAATCAAATTTTTAGAAGATGCATCGAGCACTACATAAGCTAAAGCTCATTTCAGTCAAGTATAAAACAAAGATTCAAAGATTTTACAATGGCATAGTTCTTGTGCACGATAAATATTCGAGACAACTAACAGTGATAAGGATCAATTTCTAAATGATAAAACAGGGAGTTCAAATCACAAGGATATCCATCTGAGAACTCTATAGTATTTAGAACTCACTTCTAGTGCTATAGATCTAGACTTGAAATGGGAGCTCTGGGTAAGAACAATATAGAACTCAAGTCTCAAAAATGGCTACTATTAAAATTCAAAGCCCTAAACTCAAATCTAGGTTGAGCCATAACTCATAAAAGACCTAAAACAGAGTATAAGAAAATCAAAATACATAATCTACATTGTAGTGAAATAAACTACCTCACACTGATCTAAAAACACGCTCAGATCAAGCAAAGGATTCATGTCCATCCTCAAGAAAATAAAATCATCTTCATTTTACTAGATTACCAGCATGGAGAAATGTTGAGATTTGTAGAAAAATCAACACAGGGTGCACAAATGAACTCAAGCAAGTGTGATTAAACCCATCATGCGTTTTTTAAAAAGGAAATCACCTAGAAAAGCCAATAAAAGAAGTGTTTACAGTTTTTGGAATGTTGATCAGTTAAATCATCCACTAATTAGAACTGTAGTCTCAAAGAAAAAAAACAAAAATCATCCCAAATCTAGGTTAGGTGTACGTATGTACAAGAAGAAACCTTCATAAGTGATAAAGTGAATATCAAGATCGGGGTCGCAGAAAATTATATCACAGCTCACCTTGTAAGACATGATCTAGCAAGGTAAAGCTGAATCATGAATACCATGTATAATCTCAACAATAAACTAGAAGATTCTCTCTAGGCTACCACAGTTTTAAAGGAAAATTCAGAGTGAGATCAGGGCAAAAAATGTGAGCTTCATCTCTAAGCGGTCATGAACAAGTCCACATAGTAGCTCAAAAGACAATAAAATGACTGACGTGAGTAAACCCACAAGGATTTTCAGAGATCAACATGTACAATGTCATCAAAGAGAGAAAGGGATTCCCACTTACCGAGAAGAATGATCGCCATAAGACCTCACAGATGTTCTTTAAAGATCAAGAAGAATCATCAAGCAGAGAGTTTTCAAACTCATCAACGGTGGTCACATTTCTCAGCTCTCCAGTAGGGAGGATTCCAATGAAACAAGATCTCAAAGATATCTCACAAAATACGAGTACCCACAATACAAATCATAACCCAAATATGGAGAAATATAGAAACCCCAATGAGCATCAAATTATGGTGACTTTGTTTAGGCACAATACATAGTGAATAAACCAGAAACCAAAGATGGTAGTTTACAATAATAGATCAAAATCTCAATATCTCAAACCTGAATAATCAAATCAGAATAGAGGCGAGAATAGTTTATAATTAAATGATTTTGCTTTATCACCATTCAATAGAGTAAATAATATAGAAGTTCAAACTACGAATTGGAGACAAACACATGCCCAAGTTGAAAATGACAAACCCATTAATGGGTATTAGTAGATCTAGGTATTCCGATCACTTACCTGAAATTAAAAGGAAAATGACTCCATAGACACGAGCCAAGCTCACAGAACCAGTCGAGAATGCATGGTCACCTTCCAATAGGTGTCAAAGGTTTTTCCTCTCTAAGGAATGAACTCTCTATGAGTTTCTCAAGAAAATCAGACCAAGGAAAATGATCAAATTTCATTGATACAAAGTACACAAAGTTTCCAGATTTAGAAAATAAAACATGAAATACCAATTCATGGTCATAAAACCAATAGAAGATTCATAGGAAAATACACTACCTGGGAGTTTAAGCTTCAAACCCTTGTCACTAGTTGTGTCAAAGTTTTAGTGCAAAACCCATTAATGGGCTCTCAAATCTGAGGAAATGGAGAGTGCAAGTTTGAAAGATCACATCCATGGCATCAAATACAAGATGGACCATTAGAACAAAACATCCAGAGTTCCCTTATGACAAGTAGACCCAAGTTTCACGAAGTGCTATCACAGGTGCCAAGTAATGAAGCTTTGATTTATTAGAAGGTCGCCAAGAGATCAAACCAAGGGATCAGACCATAAGATCACAAAAATCTCAAAGAACGGTAAAGAAAATGCACAGAACTCTCCAAGCACTTCAAAATGGAATGATATCAAGCTCAAAAGCTTCATCAATGGTGGCTGTAAATTTTTCTTTTTTACGAGTTAGTTTAGCTTGAATAGAGCTCGAGAATGAAAATTCCACAATGATTAGGGTTGCAATATTTTTACACCTTAACTCAAGTCCCGAGTTCACCAGATTCAACCATGGTTAGAAAGTATCGACGTGTCAATGATGCGAAGAAACCCTAACTCCACTCAAGTTAGTTTCGAAAGAAGATCCACCAACACAATCAAGATAAGGGTCTCCAATGTGGAGGAGGGGACACAATTCTTGTTTAAATAATTATGTTCAACCAAAACCATACAAATATCATATCCAATGATCAATCCAAAAGGGGAACAAATAATCAAACAATGATTATTATTCAAACCATGGTCTAAGAGATGCATGTATTATGTCAAAGGTGTCGAATGTGATCAAACCAAAGATGAAAATAATGCCATGTTCAAAAGAATTCAAACCATGACTAGTATATGCCATTTTAAGGGAGACCCAATCAATAACATGCCTGTCACGATAAAATAGAAGATAGAACTGGAGCATGAGCACATGAAAGGAGGTGGTCCCCACAATAGGTAAACATTGTTTTGCTTACTAGGAGATAATAATGTGTTTGGTCACAAAGGTTAAATGTGTCAACATCATATGCATCAAAGGATCATGCAATGCAAATGTCAACCTCAAAGTACAAGGAGCCTTTTAGAGGACTATTACCTTATTTTCAACAAAAATAAGAGTATTATTTTTATCGTACATGTGTTCATAAGTGGTCCCCATAGTGGGAGAGTTAGAGTTGAATGAATTCTACTAAATTAAAAAGGAAAAAGCGTTATTTTTACTTGCGCAGAGGAGTAAAATTTTCATGTGGCCACAAGAAGAAAAAGACTACATACATTGGAGAAGACTTGCTCATCAAGCAAGGATTTATTATTAGCAATATTATTCACACCTTATTTTCCTAAAAATAGAATAGTGAACTAAGTTTAAGCGTGATTTAATCAAAGGCTATTAATGCCACTTTGTATTAGTTTGATTTATTTTATTCCTTTATTTAATAATAAATAAAGGATAAAAATGGGATGTATGGGCGAAAGTACAATTTTACGCTATTTCTAGGAAGGGTAGGTGAATCAATTTTGTTATATATTGTGTGCACTAGCAAAGCATAAAGAGGACTTTTTAGATATCTTTGCAGGTCTTTGAAGTAAATTTCTACCGGTTTTCCCTTTGAATGTGAAGTATTTTCTTCCTTTCCAATTATTTGCAATCTTGTGAATGTTAATTCCCTGATTAATCATCTTACCCTATTGCAAATTTCAATAATTTCTGCTAGATATTAATGTGCATGTTTAACTTAACAGTGTTGTTGTGATTCTTTTCCCTCAATACATCGAGTGTTTGCCTTTAATATTCTATAGAAAACTGTTGGCATGTGCATCATAAATTCATTCCATATCAATTGTGCATGTACTTAGTCAAATACCTCATACAATTTTGGTGTATCACCTCAGTTTTAATTTCATTTTACAGTCATCTTTTACCCTTAAACCCCAGAAAATCAGTTTAGGATACATCAATAAGGAACCGGCCTTGATACTAAAGACTCACCTCAAAATAGGTATACCCACAGACATGAGGTGTTTCCATTGTATCTACGAAAGAGAGAGATAAAATCTGAAAGCTTAGAACACTGCAGACCATCTCTCTACATGGTGCACTTTTGAAAGATACTTTTTTGGCGAGCACGATGGAACCAGGAGTAGAAACTACTATTGATGTGTTCTAAAGATTCAAGATCCAACAAGAACTCATATGGTGACTCCGCAAATCTGATTTCAAATTAGTATAACACTTAACAACGTCATCAAATTTTCAGCTGTAGTTCTTAGGTATTTCTCAAGAAAATTAGATCTATTTATTTTTTGTTATCAGCCATTTTTATGAGCAACAGACCCATTTTTCATAGTTACATCATTTTATGACATCCTACTGACCATTAACCCTCATTTTTAGCAGTATTATCAGCTAAGCCAACATCCCTTTTATTGAATTTCCCATTCGAGACAGTTCCATAACCTCTATCGAGAATGAATATCCTTATGAACAAAACCTTGGAAACTAGTATGATTGTTAATATGATGATCATTACGTTTTTTAAGGTCAAAGTTATCTAGAAGGTTATCTTTGAGTGTCTAAGGCGAAGAGATCTTGAAGTAGAGCTTAATGAACTTAAGAAATCATTTTTAGCTTTCAAGGAGAGCTACAAGATATCGTTACAGTGAAAACCGATAGGCATCAGTTGTGGAACCCTGTCAAAAGAGTTTTCCCACTTACCTTCCCTATTAGAATTCAATGCCTATATGTCCCCCTTGTCATCCAAAGTAGCTCATTCATCAAATTTTAAATTATCAGGATGCTATAATTCCTACTTTTCTAACCCATGATTGTGCATTGAACCCAAAATAAAGTGTCCAAGTTGGCATTTAGATGATGTCCTAAAAATAGAGTTTGTACCCCTGACCTCTCTTTAAAAGTTAAGGATGAGATTAGTCCCACTCCTCCTTTACTCATACTTCCAGTCCAGAAAAAGAGGATCATAATATCATTCAGGAGGGATAACCAGCTAAAGAAAACAATAGGTTGGAGTTTTTATAGAACATAGAGCAATGGGCTTCTAAATTTCAGTTTGATCATACTCCAAAATTAGAGGATCAACCCATTCAAAAGGTACAGTCTAATTTTTTAGTAGATCTAAAGTAGATTAGGGATGATCAATAGTCTTTGTGTTCCAAGAATAGTGTGCATGAAAGCACCATACTCCTACAAACTACTAATTCATCCCAGTTGGTAGAACCTGAAGGAAATTTTCAAATCATTTCCAAAGATAAATCAGCTGATCTAAAGGATGAGCACTTGGTTTACAACTTATCAGTTTCCATGGTTGATGACCAAAAGGAAACAAATTAGTTTCAGAATAATCATGATCAAATAGTTGAGTGTGAAGACCCTCATTGTGTTGCATGCATGGAGATAGCTACATTATTAGGGACTTGCAGTGTTTCATAAGGACTATTAGATGGTACTACAAGTATTCGAGAGCAGCTATTTTTATTGAGGAGGGAATGACATGTTCAAAGAACATTGTAAGAAGGGATAGAGTGAAAAAAATGAAAGTGCTACTGAAATGTCAGTCTTGGTAGTAGTGGATCAACAGATTGAAAAGGATGAACAACAATTTGAAGACTTTGAAAATATTTTCAAATAGTTTAAAGAAGGAGAACAACCATCTCATCATCTTCATGATGTTATGATTGATGAAATACAACAACTTGAAGAGGCTGAATTTTTTTAGATCAGTTTCAGATTGTTGAAAAGAATATACAACAGTTTATAGAGGTAGATCAGTTCTCAGAACAGCCTTCAAAATAGCTTCAGAAAGAACCTATGATCGAAAATAAGGTTCATTTTTCAAGTACAAGACAAGAATATTAGCTTTTCAACTATTTGGAGGCCATGTCCTATTTGGTATCTTGCTGGTTCACAACATGCCATGGCAATACCAGAATTCATGCTCATATCAGAGCAAAAGAATGAGCGCGGATATTTAAAAATCAGTTCCAAATCCCTTCAGAACAATTTGTAGATCAATTAGAAAGATTCTTCATGTTTTGGGCTAAGTTTTGGAACAAATTCAATTTACACATCTCATTTTTAGTTTTGTCATGCTACTTGTTTTGCAAGTTGAATTCATCGTCTCGGTTCTAGAGAAAAGGAAGTTATTTTTCACTACATGTCTCATGTTTTATTTAGCCTTGATTTACAGTTGGTTAGAATAGGGTAGATTAGGATTTCCCTTTCAATAAATGCGTTCATGCACATTGCAGTTTTCAATTCAATAAGTGCACCTATGCACATGATCTGGTTCACCAGATCCTTTCCAATTTTGGTGTGTTTTTGAAAAAGGCTTATTTGGTTGTATGCATTTGACTCCATGCCCAATGGACAAGAGCAAGGCACTAGTCTACAAGCTAGTAGGAAGCTTTCCCCAAGGATCACCAGAATTGTTGACATTTTTCACACCCTATGTGAAAAGGGTCAACTCAAAACTTTTAAGTTTCTTAGATTGATCGAGTCGGAGGTTTGACTATGTTTGGGACAGCCACCTCAGAATAACATACAAATTTTAATTGTTTGGTTTTGGACAGTCTTGGAAGTCACGTTTGGATCAAACTCCAAATAGGTTGTAGTTACAGAATGCCATGCCTCATAGATGCAACCATTCCATTTGAAACCCTCATCAGAACTGTGCAACAGCCGTAAACGACCATTGCAAGGCCCTAAGGAAGACATGAAGGGAAGCATGTACCAGACATGAAGTTCTGAAGCTGCAGATAGGTTGTAGGTTTGAAGGATAGGGTGCGGAATAAATTTTAGTCATCCATGAACATTAAAAGGTACATTTGATTTTTATTTATTTCCATACATAAGTGAATTATTTAAGTGTGTTGAGTTGTACAAGTTCATTATTATCCATTCAAATGAAAGAAAGTACAGAAAGGAAAGATATACATCTCATTACATGAAAATAGTTCATCTATTCATATGAAATAAAAGTACAGTGAACCCACACAAGCCGTGGGATGTAACTTGTATGAACTTTAAATAAAATATGCATATACTTAAAACTATAAGCAAATAGAGAGAGAAGAAAGTCATCATTTCCTATTTGGATGATTTCTCTTGTCTTTCTTTGGCTTTGTTTCAAATAATAATTGTAGCAAATAAGAACAAGTACAAAATAACATCATCTAAAAGCAGAAATGGAAGTCAAATTTTTTGCATCATTTGTTAAGATCAAAAGTATGCATTTTCATTATAAACTGAAATGGACTATGTAAGGTTACAGTTTATGAAGTAAAACAACTTATGATGGAAAGAGCAAGTGTCACAAGTAGAAAAGAATGGTAAAATAAGAAAAACTCCAAAGGAACTTTATATTCTAGATTTCAGGAATCCAAGCCATAATGCTTTGCAAAATCCTCAATTGCTTTGAAAGAACATGATTGAGACATTACAACTCGAGAATAACTGATTATTTAGATCTATAGTTTTCACAACGAATTTTGCACAGAACTTTAAAGAAAATTTTTGGTCACATCAAAGCATCAATTGAATCAAATACAGGTACCATAAAAGAATAAATATCTCTAAATGATAAACAGTGAAGCCAAGTTCAAGTGTTCAAATGGATCTGAGATATTTCACTCAATCAACTAGTCAATGGAAACATTTTTCTTAAATCTTGAATGATTGAAATATGTGTACTGGGAGGTAAGAATACAAATGTCCAAATTACGTTTACGAATCAAAGTTTTCGGAAGATGCATCGAGCACTACAGAAGGTAAAGCTCATTTCAGTCAAGTACAAAATAGAGTTTCAAAGATTCAACAATGGCATAGTTCTTGTGAACGATAAATCTTTGAGACAACTAACAATGATAAGGATCAATTTCTAAATGATAAAACAGGGAGTTCAAATCACAAGGATGTCCATCTGAGAATTCTATAGTATTCAGAACTCACTGTTAATGCTATAGATTTGCACTGGAAATGGGAGCTTTGGGTAAGAACAATATAGAACTCAAGTCTCAAAACGGCAAATTGTTAAAAAACAAATCCCTAAACCCAAATCTAGGTTGAGCCATAGCTAACAAAAGACCCCCGAATAGAGTATATAAAAATCAAAATATAGAATCTACATTTGCAAAGTGAAATAAACGGCCTCACACAGATCTACAAACACGCTCAAATCTAGTAAAGGATTCACATCCGTCCTCAAGAAAATAAAATTATCTTTAGTTTACTAGATGACCAACATGGATAAATGTTGAGAATTATAGATAAATAAACATAGGGTGCACAAATGAACTCAAGTAGTGTGATTAAACCCATCACATTATTTTTCAAAAAAGGGAAATCATCCAGAAAAGCCAAAGAAATGTTTACAGTTTTCGAGAATGCGAGTAGTTAAATCAACCACTACTCAAAGCAATTGATCTTGAATCAAACAAACAGAAACAAGCCTAATCTAGGTTGGTGTACAAATGTATAATAAGAAATGTTCGCAAGCGATAAAGTGAATATCGAAATCGGCTCATAAGAAAATCAAATCTGAGCTCACCTTGTAAGACCATATCTAGCAAGGTAAAGTGAATCATGAATACCATGTATAATCACGAAATAAACCTAAATATTATCTCTAGGATACCACAGTTTTAAAGGAAAATTCAAAGTGATTTTAGTGAAAAAAGTGAGCTTCATCTCTAAACAGTCATGGATGAGTTCACAGTAGCTCAAAAGACAATAAAATCAGCGTGAAAAAAATCCACAAGGATTTTCGAGAGATCAACATGTATAATGCCATCAAAGAGAGAAAGGAGCCCGACTTACTATAAGAATGATGGCCATAAGACCTCACGCACGAAGTGCGTCAAAGATGAAGAAGATTCATCAAGGAGAGTTTTCAAACTCATTAATGGTGGTCACGTTTCTCAGCTCTCCAACAGGGAGGATTTCAACAAAAACAAGATCTCAAAGATATCTCACAAACTACGAGTACCCACAATACAAATCATAACCCAAATATGGAGAAATACGAAAACCCAATAAGCAAAAATAATAATGACTCTGTTCGTTCAGTACAATACATAGTGAATAAACTAGAAACCAAAGATGGTGGTTTACAATAATAGATCAAAATCTCAATATCTCGAACCAGAATAATCAAATCAAAAATAGAGGCGAGCAAAGTTGATACTTCCATGATTTTAGTTTATCACCATTCAATAGAGAAAACAATATAGAATTTCAAATTGCGAATTGGATAAAAACACATGCAGGTCGAAAATGACAAACCCATTAATGAGTATTAGTAGATCTAGGTTTCTGATCACATTAAATACCAATTCACGGTCATAAAACCAATAGAAGATTCACAGGAAAATACTCTACCTTGGATTTTAAGCTTCAAACCCTTGTCGCCAACTGTGTTAAAGTTTTAGTGAAAAACCCATTAATGAGCTCACAGATATGTGGAAACAGAGAGTTTAGGTTTGAAAGATTACATCCATGAAATCAAATAAAAGATGGACCATTAAAACAAAACATCCAGAGTCCCCTTATGATGGTAGACCCAAGTTTCACAAAGTGCTATCACAGGTGCAAAGGAGTGAAGCTTCGAGTTCTTAAAAATGGCAGCCAAGAGATCACATAGAGGGCTTTAAACCAGAAGATCATAGAAATATCAAAGAATGGAAAATAAAATGCACATAACTCTCCAAGCACTTCAAAATGGAACGATATCAAGCTCAAAAGCTTCATCAATGGTGGCTGTAAGTTTTCTTTTTTGTAGAGTTCATTTAGCTCAAATAGAACTTGAGAATGTAAATTCCACAATGATTATGGTTGTAATTTTTTTTTCCTTAAATCAAGTCTCGAGTACACTAGATTCAATCGTGGTTAGAAAGTACTAACATGTCAATGCTATGAAGAAACCCTAACTCCACTCGGGTTAGTTTTGAAAGAAGAGCCAAAACACAATCAAGATAAGGGTCTCACAACGTGGAGGAGGGGACACAATTCCCATTTAAATGATTATATTCAACCAAAACCATACAAATATCATATGCAATGATCAATCCAAAAGGGGGCCGAATAATCAAACAATGATTATTATTCAAACCATGGTCTAAGAGACCCATGTATTAAGTCAAAGGTGCCAAATGTGATCAAACCAAAGATGCCAATAATGCCATGTTCAAAATAATTCAAACCATGATTAGTATATGCCATGTTAAGGGAGACCCAATCAATAACATGCCTATCATGATAAGATAGAAGACAAATTGGAGCATGAGCACGTGGACAAAGGTGGTCCCCACAAGAGGTAAACATTATTTTTCTTACAGGAGATAATATTTCCTATGGTCACAAAGGTTAAATGTGTCAACATCATATGCATCAAAGGATCATGCAATGTAGAGGTCAACATCAGAGTATAAGGAGCCTTTTGGAGGACTATTACCTTATTTTCCCCAAAAATAAGAGTATTATTATTATTGTACATGTGTTCACAAGTGGTCCCCACAGTGAGAGAGTTAGAGATGAATGAATTCTACTAAATTAAAAGGGACAAAGCATTATTTTTACTTGTAGAGGAGTCAAATTTTCATGTGGCCATAAGAAGACATAGACTACATGCATTGGAGAAGAGTTGCTCATCAAGCAAGGATTTATTATTAGCAAAATTATTCAACCCATTATTTTCTTAAAAATAGAATAGTGAACTGCAGTTTGACTATGATGTAATCAAAGGCTATTAATGCCTCTTTATATTAGTTTGATTTATTTTATTCATTTATTTATTATTAAATAAAGGATAAAAATAGGATGCATGGGTGAGTACAATTTTAGCCTATTTTTAGGAAGGGTGGGTGAATCAATTTTTCTATATATTGTGTGCCTTAGCAAAGCACAAAAGAGGACTTTTTAGATACAGGAGTGCTAAAGAAATTTTACGCAGTTTTACCCTTTGAATGTGAAGTATTTTCTACCTTTCCAATTATTTGCAATCTTGTGTATGTTCCCACTAATATTTTGAATGTCAATTCCCTGATTAATCATCTTACCCTGTTGCAAATTTTAGTAATTTCTACTACATATTAATGTGCATGTTTTACTTAACAATTTTGTTGTGATTCTTTTCCCTCAATACAACAGAGTGTTTGCCTTTAATATTCTATAGAAAATTGTTGGCTTGTGCATCAAAAATTCATTCCATATAAATTATGCATGTACTCATTCAAAGACCTCATACAATTTTGGTGTATCACCTTAGTTTTAATTTCATTTTACAGTCATCTTTTACCCTTAAACTACATAAAATTAGTTTAGGATACATCAATAAGGAACTAGCCTTGATAGCGGAGACTCACCTCAAAATAGGTATACCCACAGACCTGAGGTGTTTCCATTGTATCTATGAAAGAGAGATAAAATCGGCAATCTTAGAACACCTGCAACCATCTTTCTACTTGGTGAACTTTCGAGAGATACTTGAGTTTTGGAAGGCGATGGGACCAGGACTAGAAAATACTATTGATGCGTTATGAAGATTCAAGATCCAAGAAGAACTCATCTAGCGAGTTCGTGAATCTGATTTTAGATACGTACAAGACTTAACAATATCATCCAATTTTCAGCTACAATTTTTAGGTATTTTTCAAGAAAATCATATTTGTTGATTTGTTGTTATCACCATTTTTATAAGCAACAAACCTATTTTTCATTACTTTAGTATTTTATGAGGTCCTGCTGCCATAAACCTTCATTTTGATAGTATTGTTAGCAAGCCACAGTGACCCTTTTATCCAATTTTGAGTAACATTATTTTTACTTAGAGGAGTCAAATTTTGATGTGGCCACAAAAAGAAAAAGACTACATGCATTGGAGAATATTTTCTCATCAAGAAAGGATTTATTATCAGCAAAATTAATCAACCCATTATTTTCTTAAAAATAGAACAATGAAGCTATTGATTTGTGATTTAGTCAAAGGCTATTAATGCCTCTTTGTATTAGTTTGATTTATTTTATTCAAGGATAAAAATGGGATGCATGGGCGAGTACAATTTTACCCTATTTCTAGGAAGGGTGGGTGAATCAATTTTGTTATATATTGTGTGCCTTAGCAAAGCACAAAAGAGGACTTTTTAGATATAGCAGTCTTTGCGAGTTTTACGTGAGTTTTTCCATTTAAGCGTGAAGTATTTTCTGCCTTTCCAATTATTTGCAATTTTGTGTATGTTCCCATTAATCTTGTGAATGTTAATTCCTTGATTAATCATCTTACCCTGTTGCAAATTTCAGTCATTTCTGCTAAATATTAATGTGCATGTTTAACTTAACAGTGTTGTTGTGACTCTTTTCCCTCAATACATCAGTGTTTTCCTTTAATATTCTATAGAAAAACTGTTTATCCTGTGCATTATAAATTCATTCCATATCAATTGTGCATGTACTCAGTGAAAGACCTCATGAAAGTTTGGTGTATCACCTCAGTTTTAATTTCATTTAGCAATCAAATTTTACCTTTAAACCCTAAAAAATCAGTTTAGGATACATATGGAACCAACCTTGATACCGAAGACTCACCTTAAAATAGGTATACCCACAGACCTGAAGAGTTTCTATTATATCTACGAAAGAGAGATAAAATCTGCAAGCTTAGAACACCTGCAGCCATCTCTCTAAATGGTGCACTTTCGAGAGATGATATTTTTCATAGGCCGATGGGACCAAGACTAGAAACTACTATTTATGTGTTATGAAGATTCAAGATCCAAGAAGAACTCATCTGGTGACTCCATGAATTTGATTTCAGATCAGTACAACACTTAACAATGTCATCAAATTTTCATCTGTAGTGCTTAGGTATTTCTCAAGAAAATCATATCTATTTATTTTTCTGTTATCAACCATTTTTATGAGCAGCAGACCTATTTTTCATAGTTTTAGTATTTTAACCCTCATTTTCAGTAGTATTATCAGCCAAGCCAATAGCCCTTTTATCCAATTTCCCCTTCAAACCAGTTCCATAACCCCTATCAAAATGAATATCCTTATGACCCAAACCTTGGAAACCGGTATGATTGTCAATATGATGATCATTATGTTGTTTAACATCAAAGTTATGAAGAAGGTTATGCTGAGTGTGAAACGTGAAGAGATCTTGAAGTAGAGCTTAATTAACTTAAGAAATCATTTTTAGCTATCAAGGAGCTATACAAGAAATCATTAGCGGTGCGATATGCATCAAAGTGCGGAACCCTGTCAAAAGAGTTTTCCCACTTACCTTCCCCATCAGAATTTAATGCCTATATGTTCCCCTTGTTAGCCAAAGTAGTCTATTCATCAAATTTTAAATTATCAGGCTACTGCAATTCCTATTTTCCTACCCCACAATCATGCATTAAACCCAAAATAAAGTGTTCAAATTGTCGTTCGGATGTTTTCCTAAAAATAGATTTTGTGTACTGACCACCACCAAAATGGTGACTATACTTACACGACACAGAGAAATCTCTCCCTACAAAAGCTAAGTATCGAAATGGTAACTCCATGTTCATATACACCAAAAATCCTACCACTCTAAACCAAGCACATGTCTTGAATCCTCTAAGGAATTAATTAATACACCTAGAGTGTACCCCCATATGACGAGAGATCAAAATACAATAGTTTAGAACCAGGTTCATCAAAGATCTGAAAAGGATCATGTAACATTCTAGACAACATTTAGCCAAGTGGCATTCAAGACAATCGAGCTCGAGTCACCAATCAAAGGTAAAATCTAAGAAATCTTGTCAATCAAAGAAAATTGCTAAGCAACCGCATCGGAATCCTTGAAAATCTTGTAATAAAATAAAAATAACAAGAAGAGTTTCAAAGCTTCTCAATAAAATCATAAAATGAAATGTTTGTCCTTGTTAAAATAAATTTAATTTACAAATATAAAACACATGAAATGCCCGCATCACATTCACTTCCCATCCCTTCATGTGTTGTCGATAGGGGTACTATACATCGAGTTTAGATCTAGTAACACGCATCTACAAATGGATCAAATATGGCACCATGTCCTACTATTTACTCTCCCATATGAGGATTAAGCCCACAAGAGAAAAAAAAACCAACTCATCTAGTTACTAAATAATAATGGGGAAGCTCTAAAAACTAAACAATCTCTAGTTTTACCACAAACTGAGCCATAAATGCTACCTCTAGCACTAATCCACAAGAGTTGGACCACACAATAATAGCACTTCAAAATAAGTGAGGGTATCTATGGGGTTAAGACATCAAATGTGTATAACCAAAATCTAGGATCCCAATGACCAATGACTTCACAAGGAAACCCGGTTCCTATCACTTATGAAGTTAACAAGAATATAAAACAAAATTAGCATTTCACCATAACCAGGTTTGAAAAGATGCCCACTTAGGAGAATGCCACAATCCAAACAAATTTTATTATTGTTATTATTGTTTTAATATTTGAGGTTCAAGCGTCCTAGATTTAATTTTTGCTAACTTGGTTTTCGTGTTCCCATGTTTGCCCAGGGTCCAAACGTTGAACCCACGACTTTGATCCCAAGTGTAACACCCACAAAATTCTATGGTCAAAACCATAATAACACCTATTAATTTAATAAGGGAAAATTTAAGGATTTTTTTTTGTTTTAAGAGGGTTAAGCGTGAAATTATTCAAAACTTAATTAATTTCTTAATTAAACTTTCTATATAATCTTGTGGTGTTCGGAAATAAATTAATAATTAACTACTATTAATTTATTTCCTAATGACATTTACAGTTTAAAGAAAACACTTACCAAGTTCCATTAATTTATTTATTTACACTCTTAATAATTATTATTTAAAAACCCCTTTAGTTCATTATCAAATACCATGCACATTTTCTTTATTAATCCCACCCAAAAGGGGTCACAAGTTACCTCACAACTAAGTGGTCCTGTCGACACTAAAGTTTTCCTCCATAATTTCTATTTCATTAATGTATGTATTAGGAATAGGATGTTGTTAATTATAATTAGTAGTAGTGTCGATAGAAGATAACAATGCTACCTAGGTATGATGCTTTCAATAGTGTATATTATGGTAGCAGTCAAAGTACAATAAGAATGTTGTGGTAAAAGTAAATATTTGTCATAAGTGGTTATTAGTGTTAAAATGTCAAAGTTAGAGTAAGCAAAGAAGTAGGGTCTACATGATTAGGAATTAGAAATATTATATTGGTAATAAGGACAAGGAGTGAGGTCAAAAATAGTTTGTGTATTTTATTTGTAAAATGTCTAAAAATGTGGAACCCATGTGAAATGATAAGGTTTATCTTATCTTAAAATATAAGCTTACATGTAAAGATAAGAGTTAAGGCTTGGAATATGATTCGTCGGAGTAGATTTCTTATCCTATCTTAAAGATAAGGTGTATAACCCTAAAATTTCTATAAATAGAGAGTCCACCCCCTCATTTAGTATAGAAGGAAGTAGTGATAAATATTGTATGAGTGAGTGTGTGAAGGAAGCCATCATTTAGAAAGTGTGTTAAAGAAGACATTAAGAGGTGTAATTGTGAAGTTTACGCCATAGTTATTGTTGGAAGGCAAGTGAATTTAGTAATGCTTGAAGTACCTCATGGGCAAGATTGTAACAATTTCATGTTGATATTATAATTTACACTTATATTTCAGATTTGTCATCACTCCTTCATATCATAGTCTATGGTATTCTTGTGTTATGTTTGTTGTTGTGTTTTCAGATTACATCCACCAAACTAAAAGTTGTGCATTAGTAAATAATCATAGCACGAGGAGTTCTGGTGGAGAATTATCATAGTGCTAGATTGGTGATGACATTTTGGTTCCGTTGCCGAGACCATTCCTTGTTGGTGGATGTTTTGGAGAGATATTGCCACTTAGTCAAAAATCATTTGGAGGGTAACCTTGTTTTTACTGTGCATAGTAGTTACCATGGTAAAGCCACTTTTTACCATGAATAGTATTTACCACAGTAACTTTATTGTTTACCATGAATAGTATTTAACATAATAACTTGACTTTTTACTATGAATAGTGTTTACCACATAAATTCAATTTTACCGCATGATAAGTAAAGTTTTACTATAATTTACCGTGGTCATTCCTATTTTTTGTAGAAAGGTGTAAAGTCACTTTCTATTATAGTGATTGAATTATTTGTGCACATAAGTCTTATTGACTGTACTTGTGGGTTGGTATTTCACTATGGTTACTTTTGAAAATGGGGAGATTCCTATTTTTCAGCCCAATCTAATGAAGATGCTTTCTTTTTCATTCAAGAGTTTAAATGATCTTGTATTTGTAATGGCCTCATAAGAAGGAAACAATGGACTGAATTTTTCCTACCTTTTTAGATGTTTCAGCTCTTAGGTGGTTTGAAACACTAGGTGATAATGTGAAAAACTCATGGGATTTATTAAATGAAAATTTTCTTGAAGAATTTGGTGAACAATGAAATATGTAAATGTCATGATTGATATCACAAAGCTATCCAAAGGAGAGAAGGAGAAGATAAGGGATTATCATGCTCATGTTCTAGAGCTAATTGTCTAGATAGAGCTTCTACATTTGGTACAAGAGATAATGATAAAGGAAAACCACTGTGAATTCTTTTGATGTAGTAGATAGGAGCATAAATAATGAAGTAGATGTGTTTGTAACAAAAATAAATAAAGAAAAAGATAACCAAGAAGGAAATGATCCTAAGAAGATGAAAGGAGAAACTAGTAGGAACCATAGGAGAATAAAGTTGGGTGTGCATACTTTTTTGATTTCACAGGGGAAAGGACCATACTCCATCTTAGAAGATCTGTCCAAAAGGCCTACAAATATTACATATGGTCAACTTTTTCCTATCTTCGAGAAAAGGCGGGAGCTACGAAGTGGACTCAATGGTCGACAAAGGAAGGAGGTTAAGGTCCTGTTTTGGAAGCAGAGGCAGATCCCTACACTCCACAAGCTGAGGTATTATGTAATGGTATTTCAATTCATGATGTCTTAGTAGATGGAGGTGTTACAGCTAATTCAGCTTCATGATTGGATTTCAAAAAGATGGAGAGAAAAGATTAAGGGTAAGATTAAATTTTACCCATTAGCTAAATCTTATTTTATTTATATTTTGAAAACCCCAAGGACAAGGATTTAATATTTAATCAATATTGGGTTTGGGGTGAACATGGACTCATGTTCAAGCCATGGTATCCATATTTTGACCCTCTCAAAGATTCCTTTAATACCTACCTTGTCTAGATCTATTTTCCAGGACTTCCATTGCAACTCTGGAATAAATCTTGCCTCATTGCCATAGGAGATACCCTAGGATCTTATGTGAAATTTGATGATAAAACCTTCCATCAAACACATACAACTTATGCTAGAATTTTAGTACATATTGACACCTCTCAAGATCTCCCAGTGGAGATTCACCTACAAATAGGTGAAAGAAAGTGGGATTAGAGGATAATATATGAGGGATTAGCTTTCGATGCCAAATATTCTTCCGGATGGGGCATGTTTTACATGAATTTCAACATTCCAAACACAAGGAAAAACTTGCATGGTGGAAGGAATCTCTACCAGATCATTTGATTATTATCCCCCATTTAGAATCGATGGTGGAACCCCTACAAACTGACTTACCCGCCTCGGAAGAGCTTACGAACAATACATAGAAGGAACCTAAATATCCCTCTCCTTAGGATGTTGATTTAGTGATAGATTGTGATTTGACGTCCCTTGCTGAGGGTCACATCCCTATCAAGTCATTTGAAATTGTTCTTCCAATCTCAATGGAAGATGAATATGAGGAATGGAAGGTGGTGGATAGGAAGAAGAAGGGATACACTAAATCTAAACCTTCCATTGTCTTAGACAAGGCATGATCCCTATCCTGTTGTGTGCTCTCATCACTATATATCAAGGTGTAGGATTATTGTGTTCTTTGTGAAGTTATTTTCTCTTGGTTGTTTTCTAGCTATAGGGTTGTTGGTTTTAGGCTTTGATCTTGGCATAATGCTTTTGTGTTGTTTTGTTGTATTATTTTATCTAGATTTTGATCTCTTTTGGAAGTGTTGTACTTGTAAAATCTGAATTTTGAGCCATGTTGTAAAAGGGTATAGTCCCTTTCAAAAAAATATTTTTCAATCATAAAAAAACATATAGGTAGAAATAATTTTTAATTTGATAAATCACTCATAACATGGCAAAACTTGGACAACACTTCACATCCTAAAATTAAATTTGGAAACATAAAATAAGTCGATTTCTTTTCTTTTCCAAGTATTGTAGAATATAACCTCACATCCTTAACCCAAGTCTTTTATAAGCTTCTACAAGATTTCAAGCCTAAACATACCCCCTTTTTTATTTTACAAAATGTATAAACATTCATAAAGACTAGAATGGAATTTATTTCAACATAGAGAATGAAATGTGTTATCTAACTATATTCTTTCAACAAGAATAGTAGATAATTCAAACATGAAAATATCAAGATTTCAGCATAAGAAAATTTCCTTCTCATTAAGAGGGTTCAATCAAAACTAACTCTTCTATTTGTTTTTAAAAATAATTTCAAGTTCCTTTTAATTTTCATTATACAAGACTAGACAATAAAAACAAATTCAAAGTGTGAGTGTGTCTCATAAAGTGGAACAATTTTACAAATCACCACGATGATTAAAAAATAAGGCTTAAAAAAAATCTTTCATGATTGAAGACAACACACACTTATGCCAATAATTTTTTTCTCAAGCTACAAACACATCCCAATAGTAATAGCAAGGAAGATTTTACAACAACGTGGAGGCTTAATAAAACATGCTCTAAAAATAAATGTAGCACATTGCAACAATAATACCAAATAAGCTTACAAAGATCACATTTACTTATCAAGAGGATGACGGAAAAAATCCCTACCAAGACAAAATACATAGATTATCCCAAGAATAGGAATGATTAACAATAAGCATTACTTAAATATCAAAACCAATTTGAACCCAAATGAATAAACCTCTGAAAAGATGGGAACCATGAAACAAGTTTTCAATCTTCAAGCTCAAATTTGCATGCTTTCCATTCCATAAGGTCTTCAAAACACAAGGAGATAGGCCTGGTTTTCCTCCCAACCTATAGGAATCATTACATGCCTTTCCAAAGTTTGGAGGACATGCTAGCCTCCCTCCAAGCCCATGGGAGAGAGGGAAAGCATTCCTCAAATGTGCACAAGTAGGGAAGGGGTAGAAACAAGAACAACAACACAAATCAAACATTAACCACACACCCAAAACACAAGAAGAAAACCAAAACAAGGAGGAGAAAACACCAAGTTCAACCTCCAAATGGGGAAGAGTGGATGAGAAATTAAAATGAGCCAAAAGGTGTGATCTAACCATAGGAAACACACATCCAAAAAATCTCCAAAAAATACTCCTATTTTCTCCATAACAAGCATCCCTCCTTATTTCTCCTCCCAATCACAAAAATTCCTCCTTGGGAGGATTTTCAAACCTCTTGGGTTTCCTTTCCAAGGATGGGGAAGGGGGTTCAAACCATATGAACCACCTTCCCCACCTCAAACCATATGAGGGGATAAAAAACATGAGAAACCAACATGGTTTGTCCATCAAGCCATGAGGTTTAAGAGGTAATTCCATCCCTCTTCCCCCACACAACTCCAAAATCCATCATGCCATATGATGGATAGAGAAAAACATATTAATGAAACAAAACAAGCATAACATGCACTACATAAAATATACAATCACATATAACAAAAAAATTCATCTAAAATCTACATACAATAACACCAAAGAAGGATCAAGGATCCTACCTTCAACATCTTTCCAAGTCTCTAAGCTATCCAATCCACTATCAAACAAGAGATCCAAGTCTCCAACTCCAAAATCACTCCCAAGCAAAATTCCTCTTCCTCCTACATGAGGAAGTATTTGAAGGAAAACAAGGAAAATTTCCTCACAAATGAGGGGGTGACATGTGTCACCCCTCTCTTCCCTCCAAACCAAGATTCCAAAAATTAAAGAGAGAAAAGATAAATTTTATTTTAGCATTAATCCCCCAAATTACCCAAAATGAATATAAGTCAAACCCATGCAACTTTTAAAAAAACACAACACCCAACCATTCTTACAAGAATGGTGACTTGAGAGAGGTCAAATGGGAGGGAAAAATCCCATTTGACCATGAAATGAAGCCCCTACCTATAGGTAGGGTGTAAGGGGCTCATTTTCATGATAAGAGAACCCCAAAGCCAAAAGAGGTCTCCAAAAATGCCATAAATAGCCCAATTTCGGGTTTGGAATTTTGGGCACAATAGTTGAGGTTGTGGGGCCCACCCAAGGGTGATCATGTGACCCCAATCTCATAAATAAAACTTAAACTAATCAAATACACCTTTAAAACAAGTGGGGACCATTAGGTTCCCCAAACTAGCTCCTACAACACTAAACAATTTAAACAATAATAAATTTACAAAATTACAACATTACACTTTAGGGGTCACTCATGGTGCCCAAATATGACATACAACCAAGTAAGGATTCAACAAAATTAACATGGCTAAGACTCGGCCCAATCGGACGCTTGTGCACACTTGAGTAGCCACCCTGAAACCCATGTTCTCATGTGCCATGTAATCTACACACTCATTGCAAACATTAAACGCATATGTCCAATAAAATGTATAAATTAACTACTCAGTAAATCAATCAAAATATAATCATGCTAACTATGTTAACACAATATCAGTAAGGAATTGTTAACGAGAAACATACACAATTTCATATTAATTCAACATGTGTTAGCCATCCCAGTAACATATAACAACATCCATCCATGCTATAATATGATAACATCAAATAACCAAATAATTCACGATATCAAAATGTGTGACACAACCATATGTCCATCATATATCCAATAAGATCAACAACATCGTAACATGCTAGTATTCAAAACATCTACTAAAATGAACTATCATACTAGTCAAAACTAAATTGGCATTACGTGCCCAAATCATCATACATGTCCTCAAATGATCAAATATCATAACATAATATCAATAGGGTGCCATAATCCATGTGCAATCATCAAATATGAGAAAGGATAATTTTAGTGGTGAATATTTGTAATATGGAGAAAAATTCATTTTAGGAAATGTTGAAAAGGAAAAAATTTCAGAGCAGGTCAGTGTCCTGTTCACCAAAAATTTATAGTATTTTTTTAGGGTTCGGCTTCACCTACATTTGAAAACATCTCTTATAAAAACCTAGGTGATTCATCGGGTCGTATACTACTATCAGTACCTTAGTACTAGCTGAGATTTTGGCATATGAAATACTATGAACTTTCTTACTCTAATCACTAGTGCACAATGTAGATTTTTTTATTGTTTAGTAGTTTACAACCGTGCGACATGTTCTATAGGTTGATAGATGACTAATAATATTTCTTTGACACACAACAAAGGTTTATCGTAGATGGGCGACATGAGGAGATACAAATGTGCCTTACGAAATGTGATTGGTTGTTGACACCCAATACTCATGTTTTTGACACATGACAATACTCTTATTGATGCACAATAGTACTTCTCGACATGTGAAAATGATATTTGTTAATGTGATAAAATGGTAAACTATGCACGCTTGATAAGGAGATTCAACGGATGCACCACAAGGTTATGTTGTTGATGCCTAACACAACTATTGTTGATGCAAAATATCTTGTTGATGCATGAAACAATCCTTCTCGATGAGTGATAAAGATATTTGTTAACACATGATAGCATTACTATTGACTCACAAAGCTCTTGTTATTGATTCAAGACTCATATTTGATGATGTATAATAGAATATCAAATTAGCCATTCATAATAATGGAAGGTGTTAGTGCACATAATGAGAAGACCCAAAAAAGTAACCAAAAATCTCGAAGTCCTTGTTCAAGTATTTTGAAAAATCTGTTTCTATAGATATTACAACCACTAGCACCCATATATCTTCTACTAGAATGAATTAGAATACAAATTGTGTGGAAGGTACTATTGAGATGGACAAACATTCTGCACCGTATCAACCAAATGACACCTATGATGATACCATGCCGGATATTGAAGATATACCTGTTGTAATGCCCGAGATTGAAGATATTCTTTGTAGAGGTGCAACTAGGAGTGCATAAATATATCCCACATACAAATACTCAGCAAAATGAAACTAAAAATTTAAAATAAAATTATGGTTCAAGAAAGAGGAAAGTAGGTTATGGTGGTAATGCTCAAAATTCTTCTCATAAAAGTATAACATTGAAAAAGAACAAAAAAATGTGGACATTTGGGAGGACATACAAGTTTGATTGCGATGCCAAATTTCCATTTATCGAACTTGTACAACTAACTAATTTAGAAGACAAACCATCTGAATGTACATGTATAATATGTATGAGAAAATTGAGAAAGCGACAAAAAAATGCAATGAAGATGGACACTATAGTAAAACACCGTGGAAAACAATATTTGTTTATAAGGGGAGGATGGTAAGATAATCAAAATACACAGATGGAAAGATTGAAAATAATGCATTCATGTTAAATATGTAGCATAGTATGAAGTAGAGCAAAAAAATGTAGACATCTCGTGGAAAAGGGATGAACAATCACATCGCAAATTGGTAAGACGAATCAATCAAATCAACATGGAAAACTCATACAGTTCTCTACTTTATTTTACATACGAAAGAAAGGAATACGATTTCAGATTTCCTTGATTTCAAAGTTTTGTATTAATAAAATGGAATGCACAACATTTCTCAATCTCATTGGTTAGAAAATGGTGCATGGGAAATGGAAAAATGTCTTCCAATGATAGAGAAGGAGGATTTGAAAGATAATGTAAAAATGTGAAATTTATATCTCTTTCAATTGATGAAGTGACAACATTCGAAAAAACTACATGGGTATGTATCCACATCTATACTTTATAAAATCAGATAAGGACATTACATCTGCTAGGTGTTATGAAAATGGTTGAAAAGCGTAATGTCAAAACCTACATAAAACAATTCTTTATCATTTGAAAGATATTGTTGGAATGAATAAGTATGAATTTTCTATGAAGTTGGTATGTATTGGAACAAATGGTGCGTCAGTCATGCGGGGTCACATAATAGGGTATGTGTTAGATTCCAAAACAAAGTATCCCATTATATGCTATAAATTCACTATATGGATCACATAATTAATTTAGGATATAAAATGGTAAGAAACTATGAAAATGTTGCTAAAGTATAAGACCTTATAAGAGAAATTCATGCCTATATGGTAATCAGCCCAAAGTGATTTCTTGAGTTATAGAAATTTACAATTGGAATTACGAGATCGCAAAAAAACTTAGAAGGATGTTGAGATGAGATGGATTTCTTTGTATGAACTCGCATGCAAATTTCCTTAGGAGTGTCTTTCTTTGGTTAGTTTCATGCACAAATATCATCATGAAGTTGACAGGGTGAGGTACTTTTTCTTTCATTTAAATTATTTTGAGACATTTATTATATTGGTTTGTATTCTTCCAATATTGCATGGGAAACCAATACAACGATGAAGCATGCACATGGGAGATTAATCTACATTTTGGATTTTATGTAGATGAGAAAAATGGTATGTAAATATTTTGATTTCTTGTAAACTTCCCAATATAGTTCGATACACTTGTTTTTGAGAATTGGAAAGATTTATTAGATTTTAACAATCCCAGTAGTTATTTGAGATTTAATATCCACGATCACCTCTGCATCAATGTTAATGGGAGGGACATACAATTACAATTTTTTCAAAAATGTCAAGCTATTACAGGATCAAAAAGAGGATAAGTTCATGTGACATGTAATCTCTTTGATTCTATTACATATGAAACAAGAATAAATCTTAAAAACTTTCAGAATCCTTATCATTATAAACTAGAGAACTTTTTCCAAAGATAAAATTCTTGAAGCAATGGGTGTGGTGCATCCTAAGTTTTTGAATATTGAAGGTGCTTGTGCAAAATTTTTAAGAAAGCCTTTCCATAAATCCATGGGTACAATAATAAAACATTTCATCAAGACTTCAAAAGTAAAGGGTATGGAAATCAAAAAGGTTTCTTGAATGTTGATTTATTAAATTCTCAATCAACAAAGTTTCCAAAACAATTACGAACCAATATAAAAATTTACACGAACGTTCTGAGAGTGGTGTTATTATAAGGCTCTACCGAAGAATCTATCAAATTATTGTGTTACAATATGACATTGGTGAATATTTAAGATTATATGAGTTATGGAAAACAATTATTTTGGGGTGTGTGGAGGATGAAAGAGTTTTCAGTTCTTTATCATTTCTAAAATCAAAATAAGAAATAGGTTGGATAAAAATTTGGAAAATTTACATGAGGTGTTATGTTTCTCACTACTCCTTGAAACCTTTCCTTTCAACAGAGTAATTTCACATTGGAATTACCTTTTAGAAAGAAGAGGTGTAAATAATACAGCTACAAGTACAATTTTTCCGAACAATGAGACTAGAATTGGTGCGTTGTCACACTCTACAAAAGAGAACATCGACTTTGAAGAAGTTACTAATAATGGATTGTTTTAGATTTAAATAGGTATCTCCATTACTTTAATTTTATTGTTTTTCACCTTACATTATAACCATGGTTATTCATTCAATTTCATATTAATAGACTCAAATATAATATTTTGTACTTAGACATAACAGTGAACATAATTATAACTCTACAGATGTAAATATTGACCGAGGAGGCTTTTTAACATATTTTGTTTCAGATCTTGTTATCATTAAATATTTTACATCTATATATTTACATTTATTTAAATACAACTATTTTTAAAAAATATGTTTTATGTAATTACTATTAGTTATTTGTTGAATACTAATTTCTGTTTTAAAAATCTATTTGTTACATGCATTTGTTGAATACTAATTTGCAAGGCCTTCAAAGTTCAGATCTGCATATTCTTCCACTGTTATACTCTTCCGTACTTCCTATGTCCAGACATGCACATGTTTTCATTTGATTTTTTTAATCTTTATGTTTTATAAATCTACTTGTCACATGCATTTGTCGAATACTAATTTGCAAGGCCTTCGAGTTCAAATTTACATATTCTTCAAATGTTATGCTCTTGCATAATTCTACTATCTAGACATGTACAGTGTTCTCATTTACATTTTCTTTAATCTTTATGTTTCTTCTTTAATCTACTCAATCATTATTTCATTTTTTTTCTTGAAAACATGGGTTGACATCCATCTAAGGAAGCTCTCACTTCTCGGGACTGAAAATGTCAGGCAACTCACCCATCTATATGCTAATCCATTTTCTGTTGAGTTTTCTTGAATTAAAGGTCATATAACACGATGTGAAGGATGATTTCCCATTTTTTTTTCTATATGCTTTGTCACAACCATGTAGAAGACAACTTGTACCTTAAACCCTATCATATGACATTGCATGATTTTTTACAATCATGTTTAATTTACTTGTTTATTTCCAAAATGCTTTGATGAAGTGTTTGAACTTTGAGGGATGAATATCAAATTACATGTAAAAATAACCCATTCAAATTTTACAAGTAGAGAAAGGAATATTTTTCTATATTAAGATGTTTTTGTCATACCACATTCCAAATTTTATTAAAACAATTATTGATTATCATCATCCATGATCATTCCCGAAGTTAAATCTACGTCTACGTATAATTCATCATCATCCATATCTATTATAATGTCATAATACACATCTAATCTCATGATATCAATGATTCATTACAAGTACAGATAAAATTATTTTGAGAAGGTTTAAATGTGAAGAAACCTGATACAAAGTTTTAATTCTACAAGTAGAGAGAAGAAATTTTATTGTATTAAGATGTCTCTGTCTAACACATTAAAAATTTTCTTAAAATAATTATCTATTATCATCATCCATGATCTTGCTTGAAGCTAAATATCCGTCCACATACAATTCATCAACATCCATATATTTTTTAATGTCATCATGGACATCTAATGTCATCGTATCATTATTTCATTACGAGTAGAGAGAAGAAGATTTTGATAATGTATAAATATGAACAAACCTCATACATATTTCTCATTTTACAAGTAGAGAGAAGAATATTTTACTGTATTAAGATGTCTCTGTCCTAACACATTCAGAATTTTATTAAAACAATTATTCATTATCGTCATACGTGATTATGCTTGAAGCTAAATTTATGTCCCCATACAATTCATCATCATCCATATCTATTTTAATGTCATCATCCACATCTAATGTCATCATATCATTGATTCATTACAAGTAGAGAGAAGAAGATTTTGATAAGGTTTAAATGTGAAGAAAATTGATATAGAGTTCGAATTTTACAAGTAGAGAGAAGAAGATTTTACTTTATTAAAATGTCTCTGTCCTAACAAATTCTAAATTTTCTTAAAATAATTATCCATTATCATCATCCATGATCATGCTTGAATTTAAATATACGTCCACATATAATACATCATCATGCATATCTATTTTAATGTCATCATCCACATCTAATGTCATCATATCATTGATTCATTACTATTAGAGAGAAGAAGATTTTGAGAAGGTTTAAATTTGAAGAAACGTGATACAAAGTTCAAATTTTACAAGTAGAGAGATGAAAGTTTTATTGTATTAATATGTATCTTTCCTAACACATTCCAAATTTTATTAAAAAAGTATCCATTATCATCATCCATGATCATGTTTGATGTTAAATATATGTTCGCATACAATTCATGATCATCTATATCCATTCTAATGTCATCATATCATTACAAGTAGAGAGAAGAATATTTTGAGAAGGTTTAAATGTCTTTGTCATACCACATTCCAAATTTTCTTAAAACAATTATCCTTTATCATCATCCAGATTACATGATCATGCTTGAAGATAAATCTATTTCCACATACAATTCATCATCATCCATATCTATTCTAATGTCATCATCCACATCTAATGCAATCATCATTACAAGTAGAGAGAATATTTTGAGAAGGTTTAAATGTGAAGAAATTTGATACAGAGTTTGAATTTTACAAGTAGAGAGAAGAATATTTAACTCTATTAAGATGTCTCTGTCAGACCACATTCCAAATTTTATTACAAGAAATAATTAACCACTATCATAACACCATGAAATTCATATCAAACATAAACACCATATACAATCTATAAATTCTATATATATTATATAATAAGATATAAAAAATCTAGATTGCAACATACTTAAAATCAAATACATATTCAAGTTTCATACTTCAATATATAAAGTATTTACATTTTTCAAATTTAAATTTTCAATTTATCAACCTCAATCATTAATTTTTTTCCCAGAAAAACTGACATCTTCTATACCGATTTCCCTAATGGCTTGCCCTCCTGTATTATTTGCTTGAATAATCCTAGAAGTAATCAGATCTTCTGTAACAATGTCTAGATTCTTTACGATTTTTTTTTCTTCCTTTGTCGTGTCTCTATGGGATACCAAACTAGGATCTACAACTACCTTTTCTTTGAAAAATATCTTATGGTCGAATTCATTCTCTTTAATTATCCGCTTAAGTGTATTGTTTTGTTTGTTAGCTAAAACAATATTTTATTTCATCTTCATTATTACGGATAAATTGTTTTTAGCAATTTCCAAGTTAACTTTGAACACCTTTCCTTAACTCTTGAAATTTTCATATTTCAACTCCAAAAAAATAGTGACCTCAATGAAACATATTACTAAAGTAAGAAAATTTCAAATTAACAAAAAATATTGTTTCAAAGTGATAATACTTACGACCACTCTATGTCTTTCAAAGCATTTCCAATTTCCACTAGGACCTTTTTTCAACCATTTGTTGAAATAAGCTCGAAGCTTCAAAGCACTAATATTTTTCAAATTTGTTTAATGCTTTATCTAAAATATTGTCTTTATAATTTTTGTTAGACATGACAATCCCACCTCTTGCTTGGATGAGTAAGGCATCCATCTTCACAGAGTGATTTTGGACGCAGTGTATAAAATGTCCCTTTACCAATGATTTGCATAAAGACTTATTATCTCGCTAAGTATTAATTTTTCCTTTTTCTCCCATATGAGGTACAATAAACTCTTGGCCATGGAATTGACAATAATAACTAGTCAAGTTATCGAAAGGAAATGATAAAAATTGTTCACCATCATTATTTGAAGAGGATGACGCCGATGTAGAGGTATAGCGGCTTTCGGGTTAAGAATCATCTGCTACCTCTTTTTACCTTGGGGTGACGTGATCCTATTTGTGATAAAATAAATCAATATTCACATATTGAAATTGAAAGTGAAATGTGAAAATAATTAAATAAATTACATTGAAATATAAATATACCTTTGACCTTGAATTATCTCATATGTATTGAAAAATCTGTTCGGTCATTACTATCAATAGCCAACTGATTTTCATCTAAAGTTATAGTATTTAAAACTGATACACTAGTTGACCTTTGGGTAAGCCACTAAGAGAGAGCGTCGAGAATTGGAAATGAGGAGGAAATTCTTAGTTTAGTTAAGGGTGGAGGAATTGGCATGCGTTTACCATTGTTCTTTTACTTGAACCAATTGTTGGAATTTGAATCGTAATGGTGGAAGATGTGGTGATGCCACTATTTGTACTGAGATAGCGAAGGGCTATTATGTATCTGCTATGAGTCGAAGAAACTTCAACAAAATTGTTAAAACTATGCAAAAGCTACAAAATTATATGAAAATCTATTCAAAAATTGTACTAAAGCACTAAAATCATACCTTGTTGTTGAGAAGTAACTTGTTGTTGTACCGGAGGTGGCCGTGTTGGACTAGTAATTAGTTGTGTTTGAGATGTGTGTGGCTACGATGGCGGAGAGCGGGGTGTTGGGAATAAAAAATTGCACACAATTTGAATGAGTAAGTTGGTGATGATCTGTTTATAAATACGCGTATAGTCCAAAGTTCCTACAACTACAAAAATAATCAATTCCATGTCAATTTAATAATGTAAATTGTAAATTGTAAATTGTAAATAGAAAATGGTAATTTGTAAATAATAAATGTTAGGGTATTACATCTCTATCATTTAACTAATGCAAACACTTGGGGGTTTGGCGATGAGTGAACTTCCATTTCAGATTGGGAATCTCTCGACGCCTCAACGTGTTGTTGGCCTCTTCCTCTTGATGTTGTTTTTTTCATGGAATATTCTCCAAAAAAATTCTCGCATATGGTCAATATTTAGTCAAAAGTACATAATGTTAGTATTGCATAAAGATTCAATCAGAAGTACATAATCAAGAAAATAACCATACTAAAGTCTAATGTCAAAATATAAACTATATACATTATTTTTCTTGAAATGGAATTGACAAATTCTTCATTATCACATTCATGCAAGTAGGAGTTGGTTTCTCTTTCAAATTAAAAATTTCCTCATAATAAAGGCCAAGGAGATAGTTTGTGGAGTGAATAACTAGTTTTTCATAAAGTGGTACATTTGTAATGTTAGATTTTATCTTATTAGATTAAAATTTGCACTA
Source organism: Taxus wallichiana var. yunnanensis (assembly GCA_018340775.1). Lineage (NCBI taxonomy): Eukaryota > Viridiplantae > Streptophyta > Pinopsida > Cupressales > Taxaceae > Taxus > Taxus wallichiana. Next base: position 1,033,408,140 of record CM031239.1, on the reverse strand, counting down.
ATAAAATTTTTTCTTTGTGATCGTTACAAGAATGTATGCAATACACTGGTTTGGAATATCTATTTATTGAACCTACAAAAAAATCTAGCTTGAAATAAATAAATCATGGCACAAAGAAAGTGGTGTGTAATTCCTTGCATATCCACACCTCGTCTTGATTTATTGACATGAGCTGCAAAAATTCATTGGAATTAATATCAATTTGAATTGTATCAAAATAAAAAATTTCAAATGAAAATTGAAAATAGATTTCACATACAATCAACATGGAAACCAAAAGTAGATTCGAGGTACTTCTTATCATTTTCAATGAGGGTTGCTTTCATTGTTACTATGGGTGAATTTTTAAATGGAAGGCCTGTCAACCGATGGATATCAGCTAGATCAACATTGAATTTGAATGTACGACCATCATCCACAATAATAGTAAAATTATTGTCTTTTGTATTATACGAGGAGAGAAGGTAGTTTAGAACGTCATGATCAATCTCATGGGGCATGTTAATGAGCCCATCAAAATCACATGCTTCTATAAAATCCTTATATTCTGTATTCATTTGCAAAATTGTATAAATGTGGAGGCACATCAAGTTCCTGTATTGTATCTTGCCCTTGCATACGGATTGGGCGGTGACTTTAGTGCCCACTTCCTTTCGACACTTTTATTGTTGATTTAAATACTATTGACTATTCTTATGGATATTATCGTAGATTTTGACTTAGCTTGATGTTAGATGTTACAGATCTTTGGACTCTTGTTGATTTCGATTTATATATGATGCGTGTGGATTATTAGAGACATTTTATATTGATGTAGATATGTTGTTGACATGGTTATATATATATATATTTCAGACATGCGATATTTTTTATATTGAGTAGACCTAGACAATTGAACTAATCTTATGACCATATGGATATTGATGAAATGTAGGATCGAGATGTTGTTAGAAATTGTAAATGATATCATTACTTGTCTAGATGATGTTTTGATTCATATATAGATGATTGTGGAGTTATATTGTATATTTATTTTGGATGTTTTGATGCGGCCATGAGGCGAAGGAGGTATTATGTGTTTTGTACGTAAATATATTCACAACAAACAATGGGGGGATTAGATACCAACCACATTGGAATGCTAAGTGAATTCAACACAGTCACCATGGCAACATGTATTTTTGTGGATGTGTGCTTGTGTAACGACCCAAATAATCACACACGAACAACACAGTGAAATACAGGATAATTTTTTTGACTTGCTTGACACATAACATGATGCAACATGTCGTCACCAAGTATACAACTAACACTGTGAACAACTTGATACAAGGATGGCCATAAAGGCAGCATGGAAACATTCACACATATCGAGGACAATTTACTTTTCTTTTTGACAAGACAACATAGAAGTACAATCACAGAACACACTTACAGTTATGGCCAACCACAAGGAGATATTCTTGAGGGTTATTTATTTTAAAAGGACATCTTGCAATTCTTAGCTTACGTTTTCAAGGAGACTCGGGATATGATTCATACAATTCATCTTACCAAGTTAAATTTATTCTTTTTACACAGAGTAATTATCTTTAAATCTTCTCTATTATGACCTTTATTTGCTTAATTCGTTTATCAAGAAAAAGGAGAATTTCAATTCCACAAGGCCATCTGCTCACCACTAATGCTACTAAGTTTCGTTCTTGCCCACAAGACAACATGGTTTTAAGTTCAACACACTTAAGAGAAGAGATATAAGGTGCCTTGAAAAAGGGTTAGGGGGAGAAGGTCGAGATGAAACATTTTTAGGACCTCATCAGTTATTGCCAGTATTAAATTGAAGCTAGGGCTCTTAACCAGATTTAACAACTTTACTTAGGCTTCGCTAAAAGTATTATCAAGGAGTAAAAGAATTTACTTTCCAAATGGCTGAGAGATAGATTGTGTGGTTTCAAAATTGTTTTCTCCTGTTTATTAAATCTTATTATCCTCAAACAATTAACAGTTCATTTCACCTTAGGGTCATTTTACAAATTTTACCATGAAAGGCATAATGTTCACTAGAGGAGCTAGGGTTATCGTGTTATAAAGTTTACTTGCAATGATAGTCTTGCCCTTGTCTACTTAGAGAATTTCTTGCTCTCAAGTTGGTGACCCCTACGTTACTTTATTTGAATGCAACTTTTAATTTAACTTCCTGAAGTATTAAACAATCCCATGTTAGTTTACTTATGACACTTTATTACTAAGTCATGGCAAGGTTTAACTCAGAATTTATTCTCAAGGCAAAGTTGAAGCAACACTCATTTACGAGAACAAAACAAGATTACATCATTTCTTAAAATACTGATACTCTACAAGTCACTCAACAACAATAACCAAATTTTCTTATAATTTCAATGATGGTCAAACAATACAAGGTTTCCAAAGTTCAGATGACAAGTCCACAATACATTATACTAAGACATTAATCCTCTTTTAAAATTTCCACTGGACGTTAACAACAAAAAAAAAAGTTTCAAGCAAAGTAACTTCTCAACTGAGGTTGATGACAACAGTCTACAAATCTATCCCTCATCTACACGCAAGATCCATCTGCAACAAATTTTCTACAAGAGTCAGTTCACGAGAACTGAGCAAGATAAGGCTACACAAAACCACCATAACTATTATCTAACAATATCATGAAAAGAAAGCACTTTATTACAAGATTTTGGGTCAAACCTCTAAACACTACGAGCACATCAAGTTATAATAAGGTCTATAACATGTCAATCAAAGAAGGAGAAGACCTTGTACTTCAGTCAGGAGAAAATGCAACGAAAGTAACAATCACATGAGAATGGCCCTTGGCCCTATAAGGAGAAAACAAACAATCTAGCAGAAACAGAATTCCCATCAAGTAAGTAATTAAACAATAATTACAAGATTGAGATTTGATATAAATAGACCATCCATCTAGAATTTTATCAAAGATACCAACGCATAGGCTAAAATAATATATTTCTAAAAATACAAAAGTTGATCGGCCCAAGAAAGGGGAAACACGGGTTCCAAAATTTTAACACAAAAAGTCATGTATAAATGAGTTTCAAACCGGAAATCAATTAGAGTAAACACACAACATAAGTTTCGAAGCTAAGGCATAGTATACTAGTTTCGACCATTAACTACAAGGAGATCTACCAATCATCCAGGAAGGGTCAAAGTCTCACAAGCTAGTAGCAAACACGCGAGAGAAGAAGGGGGTTTCGTCCAACAAGAGTATACAATAATGTCATCAACAATTTTATAACACTAAAGGTTTGCAAACTTCCACAACAATTCTAATGTTTGATTAATTTAAAATAAATTATCCATTTCCCGAAACAACCATACTTTAAGGCAACCCTTGGTAACACAGTCAACCGTCACACAAAGATACAAACATAACTTCTAAGTGACATTATCAAAACAAAACCTTCCGTTATGAATTCATAAGATTATCACACGAAAGCTGAGTTTTTCCCGAAGGTCAATCACATTTAAGGAAATCTCCATCACAAACTATTACAGTAATTACGTGCATAAAAACTGACCAATATTAATTAATAGCGTTAACATTACAAGGGAGAAGATAATGCCAGTTAGAAAAAAACAGGAGAGCGCCATCAGCAATAATTCTGAGAGGGGGATTAGACCAAAACTATTCCAGTGTCAACGAGGTACCAGATTCACACAAAGAACCTCGAGCTTAGTTGATCCGTAAGGCTAGTTATGGTTCAAGTTGCCAGGGATGGTCAAGGTACTTCCTGAGGATGGCCTTAAAAGTCTAGAAACAAGATGAAAGATAGTATAAGAATCTACACCCGCGAGGTAGAAAACACACTGCACACAACCTTTTCATTCAAAAAGTTTAATACCGAAACTCAAGCTGGTTAGCCCCAAGCCTTGATTACACAATCCTACAACCTTTCTTTCTCGATGCCAAAAGGTTATCAAAGGGACTTGCGAAGGAGCTAACAAAACATCAAAAGACAACTTGGGTGCTAGGGAGGAGCTTCACAGTTATCATAACTTACTTCCATGATATCGAAAATACTAGTTAATCAACATAACAACTTGCAACTCAATCGCAGAGAAGAATTAATACATAAACAAATAGACGAAGGTCTATCATTCGAGTAAGAGAAACATAACATTCAAAGGAGAGGGCACACGCATCCTTTCAACCCACATTCTATCAACGATAAAAGCTAAAACAAGAAGACACAAGCAGAAAGGGAAATCTCCCATCATGACATCCAACTGACAAATCAATGCAAGGAAAAGTGGTTCGATTTCACAATATTTTTAAATAAAATAACAGTGGAAAGGTGTAGAAATATCTTGCCTATTTCTCCAGCTTCAACAAGTACAGACTCCGCACGGGTCAGCATAAGAACTGTAGGTACTGGAATCCGGGTGCACCAGTTCTAAGCGGTCCACCAGTCGAAAGCATTCATTCTTCCACCTCACATGTAAAGTAAGCACCATGACCACTGTAGAAAATCCCATTCCAACTGCCAATCCAAAACACATCCAAAACCATGGAAACCCTTCATCTCTCTCTTCCTCATCATCCATTGTGGGTACTGGTGGAGCAGACTGTTGTAAATGAGGTAGAGAACAATTTCTCTCAAGAGGGCATCCCCACAGATGTGGATTTCCTAAATATGATGATGAATTATCAAATGTTAACATATGACCATCCCTTGGTATCCTGCCTGACAGATTGTTGTAAGACAGATTTAGATATCCCAGAGAATCGAGAAGACCAAGCTGTGATGGAATCTGTCCTGAAAGAATGTTGAGAGAGAGATCCAACGATTCCAACCATTTTAAATTTCCCACACTATCTGGAATTGGCCCATTAAGAGTGTTCATGGAGAGGTTGAGAATAATCAGTTCTTTTAGATTTCCAACTCTAGGAAAAAGATAACCACTCAATTTGTTATTTGACAAAACAATGCATGTGAGGTTGTAAACTACGTATTCACAAACCAAGTTTGATCCTTTGATATTTAGATGTAAACCATCCACATAGCTGTCTCCATCCTTTTCGCTCTCACCAATCGTCCAGCTCTCTCTCCATCCAGTTCGCTGTCTCCCATGGCTCTGAAATTGAGATATGTATCTCGGGATCTCACCAAACAAAATATTTGGAGAAATGTCTAGAATTTGAAGCTCTTCCAATTGGCCGATCTGCGAAGGCAGTTTACCTTCGAAATTGTTGGATCTCATTACAAGAACTCGCAGACTGGAACAATTTGCAATCCAATCAGGGATGTTCCCTGTCAAATTGTTTTCCCCCACGTCGAGCACCTCTAAGTATGATAAATTTCTTAGAGTAGAAGGAAGAAGTCCCTGCAGGTTGTTCTTTCCCATGCGCAATGACCTGAGCTTTGTCAACATGCCAAGCTCCTCAGGAATCTCACCCTTGAACCGATTATCTACAATATTAAGGATCAATATCTCTGATAAGCTGGCTAGATTTGAAAGAATCTCTCCTTGCAAACTGTTATTTTGCAGATGCAGAATCTGAAGATTTGGCAGAGCATCCAGACTAGCTGGAAGAAGACCTTCCAAGTTATTGTCAGAAATGTCTAGACTTCTCAACTGTGATGAAAATTTCCACAGCCAAGAAGGAAGACTTCCGACAATTTTGGTGGCTGATAAGTCCAATTCCCGAGAAAAATTGAGTTGAAATCCAACCCGGGATTGGACCTCCAATTTTACATCCTTTCAAATGTAACACCTCCAGTTGGAATGGTGGAATCCACGTTGAGCTAATATTCAGAGTCAATCCATTGCCAGACAAAGACAGTTCTTCCAACTTGAAAGCATTTTGAAAGAGAACTTGGTCGGAAACTGTACCAACCATAGTGTTGTTTGAGAGATCTAGCCAACGAAGAGAAGAGGGTAGACTAAGCAGGGGGGAATACTTTCATTCAACTGGTTAGCACTAACATCACAACCAGTGAGAGCAGAGAGTTCAGCAAATGATAGGGGAAGACTTCCACTCAGTTCATTATGACCTAAATATAAGTCAGTAAGAGCAGAGAGATTTCCTATCGAGATAGGTAATGATCCTGAAATCTCATTATCACTCAAGTCAAGAAAAACAAGGGAGGAAAGATTCGTCAAAGAAACTGGGAAGGTTGATCCTGAAAGATTACAACTAGACAGACTCAGATGTTTCAGGCGCGAGAGACTACCAATTATACTGCTCCAACTCATATCACTGACCTGTATATTTTCCAATATAAGATATTGTAGCGATGACATGCCAGACATCCACTCTAAGCTAGGACTTCTCAAGTAAAAAAATCTTCCTTCACTTTCGTCTTCCGTATCAGACGGCTCAAACAGATTTAAATAACGCAAGGAAGACAACTTTCCAAGTTGGGATGGAATTACTCCGTGAAATCTGGATCCAGCTGTACTTAGATATGTCAAGTTTGTTAAAGAACCCAAATCTGCTGGCAAAATCCCCATAAAATAATTACCACTCAGATCCAAATACTTGAGATGGCTCAGTCGAAACAAAGATGAATCAATATTGCGATGATTTACACTGGAAAGCCCCAAATCACTCAGATCTAGCTTAGTTACATGGCCCCCAGATTCTATTTTATCACAGCCGACACCACTCCTTACACAGTCCTCCCACGAGTTCAGCAGATTATCCCAACCGTCAATCAAGCTGGCCTTGAAGGTCAAAAGTGCTCTCAATTCCACGGGAGGGCATCCTTCAACACATACCAACATCATAGAAATGAAAGCGGAGTATATGAGGAAAAATGTGATAATAAACAAGGCAATAGTCTTCTCCAGTTCTCCTGGTAACTCTCCCACTGTCACAGTCGATTTTGATAACCATATCATGAAGGAGAATCTCGAATTGAGGATGTATTGATACTGAACAGATAACAACGTAGTTGGACAGCCTGCTACACTAGCTTGTAGCTTCATCTAATCCATCTTGTCATACCCATACGCATTGAATAGAGGATCAAAAAGAGATCACGGCAAAGAAAAACGGGACTCCGCCCACTCCTCCCGCAAGGACAGACATAAAAGTTGGCAGGTTGGGTGGTTGGGAGGAGGCAAGGTGGCAGTGGAAGGCAGTATGCAAAAAGAAGAAGCCGATGCCCAACGGGCTATACGCTTTGAATTTTTGTTATGGGGTCCCCATGAGGGGGTACCTCAAATGTGACCAAGAGGAGTTATGTGTTGTCTTCTATTTTAGTTTCCTTTATTTAATTTTAGTATGTGAAATTTTGTGATTTAATTTTTCCTTGTTTCCTTTATTTAATTTTAGTATGTGAATTTTAGTGATGTAATTTTTCCTTGTATTAATTATTTAGATTTTGGTGTATATTCCCTTTTATCTTTAATGAGTTTAGGTGTCTTATTTAAGTTAATTAATCTTGTTCTAACTAAATTATGAATGGGTCAAAGGAATTCATTTATTAGACTAGATGGCTCTTGGATTTTGTGTTGTAAGTTGAGTGTTTGTGATCTTGAGTGTTGTACACTCTACCCCTTCATGGAAATTCGAATTTGGCCTTAAGGGCCAATTTTGGAGGCTTGTGGGACAAGTCAAACTTGTCCCACACCTCTTAAATTACTATACGAACCCTACCTATGGGTTAAGGGAGTAAAAAACAGACACCATTATGTTTTTTGGGAAGATAAAAAGGTAAAATTTTACTACACTTTCTTTCTTTTAATTAAAGTTGTCCTTAGGGGTGTGGGCTTGGATTGTTTGTATAAGTAACTATTCATTCCTCTCACCCACCAATTTATGGTGCATTGGGGTTGAGGTTTGACTTATGAGGTGGATTTGAGGATGAGTGATGTGGCATCCTACATGGAGCCACCTCACCCTCCTCTCTACCTTTTATATTTATTTTAAAGTTCTTTTGTTTGTTTCAAGGGGGTTACTTCATTATTTTCTGCTCTTGAATTTTTGGGAGTTAGAGGTTTTTAGAGTTTTTGTAGTCTTTGTTGGAGCTTGTTGGTGTTTTCTTGGGTTGGAATAATCTTGGAGATTGAATCTTAGAACAATCTCTACCATGGAAAGGTAGGAGCTTTACTCTTTCTTAATGTTCTTCTTTTATTTTGTGTATATGTTCTTATTTTTGAGTGTTTTGGAATTCTTGTTGGGTGCTTGGGTAGATTTCCTAAGTGTGGTGTAGGAGGGGACTATGGGGAGAATTCATGTAGGGAGGAATAAGATTTTATTTTATGTTTTGGAGGGAGTTTGGGTTGGGTTCCCCACCTTGGACAAGGAATGCTTGCATTTCTTACTTGTTTCTTTAATGAGGGAGGCATAAGAGAATGAGGGAGGCATAAGTGTATGTGGGAGGCATAAGTGTATGTGGGAGGCATAAGAGGCTTTTCATACTTGAAGCCTTGTATATTTTGTTGTTTTTCCTTCTTGTGTTTGTATTTTGAGTTGAATGTGCTTTGGATTGGTTGTGAAATACTTGGTTTTGTGATTTGGAAGCTTTTTGTGGCCATGTCTTGGATCCACCTTTCATTACACTGTGGTTGGAGCTCAGGGGCCAATGAGGAGAATGGCTTGTCCTCCTCATTGGATACTTTGGTTCGGTGGAGAGTGCTTGCCTCTCCCCCATTTTTATTGTCGATCAAACAAGTGTGAAGGATCTCTCTTATTGGTGATGTGAAGCTTGGAGCTTTTGTTGGAGTCCTTAAGAAATCCCTTCTTGTGAGAAGCCTTATTGTTATTCCCACTCATGGTGGAAGATTGTAATATTGTATTTTGTTTAAAGGAAATGTTGTATTGTAAGTTGTAATATGATTTGATGAAGTTCATTGAAGAGTTGTAAAATTTCCCTTGTCCTTAAAAAAACCAAAATGGAAATCATGTGTAAAAGTTTAGTTGAAAGTTGTATTGTGGGAAGAGGAAGTTTACCTTCATTGTTGTAGTTGTATGTTGAAAAGGGGAAAGAAAGAAATGTGTTTGTAAAGCTAGTATTGTTGAAATAGAAAAGAAGCTATAAAAGGGAATCATCTTATCTCATGGTAGTTGTTTTATTTCTCACAAAAGTGTATAGATTTTATTGAAAAGTTAGTAACTTTCATTTCAAAACTTATTAAAAACCTTGTTAAAATTGGTTGTGAGAATGGTTGAAACTTGTAGTTGAAAGAGGAAAGAAATAGTATATTCCATTGTGTTAATTGAAAAACATGCAAAAGAAGAAGTTAGACTATCTTGTTCATTCCCTTACATTGTTGAAAGAAAGTTTGTTAAATAAAATGGAAATGACTCTTGTAGATGTTGTTGTTATTATCAAAATAGGAAATGTTTAAATTGAGTAAATTGTTACCATAGAAATGAGTAAATGAATTTAAACCTTAATGAATAACTTAGACATGTAAAATTAAGTTCAGAATGACCATTTGAGTACCCTAGTAACTTTTGTTTTTGAGAAAACTCAGAAATTTAGTTTTGTTTCTAAGAAATAGGACCACCACCCTGTGTAGAGTGGCAGTCTCGTAACCACTTCTCAGGAAAGACGGTGATCTCAAAACCACCGCTCTGTAAGGCGGAAGTACATGGTTTGTTACCCGGGAAGGTTGGTGGTCCCAAGACCGTCAGCATGCTCTTGGGTGCGGTTCTATCACTTTCGATAGAAATCCCAAGATCCATGACTATATGTAATGCCCACTAAAAATGTCCACTCGAGACCCAAGAACAACCTAGGTTTAGTTAGAAAAATTATGGAATAATTTTTTTTTGAAAGGCGAGTCCTCAACAGGCTTCAAAAACTACAGTTGTCACAACAAATATTCAAAGTCAATTATAATTAATAAATAAAATTTTCCCGTTATAACAAATATTAAATCCACATTAAAAAATTAATGAGTGTAATTAATCCAAATATAGTTAAATTTCTCTTAGGTGTTAATTTAATAAATAATTAAATTAACACTATAGTTAAATATTCCTTAATTAATTTTAGAGGGTCAAAGGGGCCAAAACAATTAAATTCCCAAGGTATTTAATTTCACAAGGTCTAAACACTAACCAAGGTTCTTATTTACATGGGGTTAGAAAAACATTCCCTTCCCCATAAGGTGACCCCTTAAAAGTCACCCCATGCTTTTGAAACAAAGCATTTAAATTAAAAAGGTGATATAATTTATAATTCATGCACTTAACACTTCTGAAAACATTTCCATTAGATAGGAAATTTCTTCCCCTTTCCAATGATATAAAGAAGTCCTCCTAACTCCTTATATTTCTCAAGTTATGGGCTAGCGGGCCTTGGGCCTAGGAAGAAATTTTACAGGAAAGATTTGGACCAGTCGACCTAGGAGATAATTTAAAACTTTACACTTTTCTGAAAAGCACAATTTTCATTCACGCACCTATGATGCCGCTGCGGGGCTTCGCGCCAAAAATAGAAAATATGCCGAGATTCGCAAAGGACACGTGTTCAAGCTTTTAAGTGAACGCGGAAAGGAGGGTCGCTAAAGGAAATTTGGATTTCAACTCTTTTTAAGTTGAAAGGAAAAAAAAAAAGGTTTTAAAATATTTGCGCCTCCACCGATGCCTAGAGATGTCGGTGTCCAACCCAAAAGTTGCAAGTGGAAAGCGGACATGTCGGGGAAAACTTAGAAATGTTGGCTTTGAAGAAAAACCGAGAAGGGAAAAGGTAGCCCACAACTCCGTCAATGCCCAAAGAAGCCACGTGTTAGCTTAACAATGACATGTGGGGAGACTTAGGAAATTTAGACTACGTCTGAAAAAGTACAAAGGTTCAAAACAAGCCAGTCCTCCGCTGACGCCAAAGGAAGCCACGTGTCAGACCAACAGTGACATGCGGGAGGCGGGCCGACGGGGAGACTTAAGAATTTATGCCAATTTTTAAAAAATTGAAGTTAGAAGATGCGGTCCTGTGAACTGTGTAATTCATTTTCCAAAATTGAATTGGTGAGGTGCATGGGGCCACGGAGGAAACTTAGCAAAACTAACTTTTGAACTTAATTGTTTTTTTTTAAATCGAATTGATACAAAACTTCAGACGGGCATAACTTTCGACTGGAAGCTCGGATTAGAGAAACTAATGAATTTTTGGAAAGGTCTCAAACTCCTCTTTGTATAGGAAGAATAAAACATTATTTTCAACAAACCTAAGCTGGGTCAAATTTAAGAAAACGTCTTTCTTTCCATAAAAATGTGGCTGAACTTTTCAACTACTGATTTTATTCGATCTCGCCATTCTTCCTTCTCCAACATGCCAAAATGACATGGAGAATCACACTTGATAGAAATTGGATAGATTTTCAAGGATTAATTGATTATGGTTGGGATTTCAAATCAGATTTATTTCCTTTCTCTTTTCTTTGTAAAGTCATTTTTCTCCCTCTTACTCAATTAATAAAGTTCTAAGTAAATTTCTTGAGAAATCTAATCGGTTTTGGGATGGTTTTGATCATCCTTAGTTCATTTTAATGTCTCTACTTTTATTTCATTGTTGTATATTATTCTAAACATTTTTCTAATGTTTATTGCGGAGTTTCTGTGATCTAAAAGAAATCTACGTATTTTAAACTGGAAATTAATCTATTTTATTTGCCATACTTTAAATATTTAAGTTCATTCCATTCCAATTTTACAATGTTTAACTTTCCTTTAATCAATGCGTGAAGAGCAAGAATGTAGTTCTATTTTCAAAACGTGCCTTTCAAATAATACAAAGGAATGTAATATTTCCTAACACAGACTTTTCCAACCTTCAAATAGAGAGTTTGCAAAAGTATTTCAATCATCATATTTCCTAACAAGACAAACTTCTTTTTGTATAAAGTAAATCAACTTCTATTAAAATGAAATAATTCCCTTTACAACTTATTTTCTGTTCACCAAAAGACAACTTACAAAATAAATCTTTCTCATTTGAATGTAACTTTCACATCCAAAAATAGAGCATCTTTTCACCACAAATAATATTATAATGTCATCCACTTAAAGTGGGAAATTTTTACAATAAGGAACCCAAAGAGGACTGTGAAATTTGTCTTCATACATAGCTCCAAGAAACAACAACAAGAGAGATCTACCATATTTCATTTGGTCACAACAAAAAAAAAAAGTGGGAGAGGCAACACTCTTCACCTAACCAAGAATTCCAATGAAGAGGAAAAGTCATCCTCCTCATTAGCCCCTAAGCCCCAACCACATTACAATAGGAAATGGATTCAACTCATGGCAAAAAAAAAGCTTCCACAACATAGTGCCATATTTTACAATAATACACAATCCAAATATTGCGGTGACAGTCACAAAAAGACTGCAACAAAATACATAAGGCTTCATCATACAAAATCCAAAGGAGTAAGATCTATGGGGAAGCTTCTTATACCTCCCAATGGGAAATGGGTGTCCACCTTAAAACCCACCAATATATCATCTCCAAACCCCTACATACTCTTATTCCTCCCTCAAGTACCTCTTATACGTAACACATTCTCTTATGTCTTAGTCCTCTTATGGCTCTCTCAAAAAATAGACCAAGTAAGAAATGCAAGATATTTCATTTCCAAGGATGGGAACTTCCTCCACATGAAATATAACTCTTAAGCCTCCTTACACATCTCTTGTGCCTCCCCACAAGAAATATCCCCATAGTCTTCTCCTACACCACACTTAGGCAATCTACCACACCAACCAACAACCATACCAAGACATTCAACAACAATGACATATGCATAATATAAAAGAAATATATTTTAAAAGAGTCAAGCTCTTACCTCTCTATGGTAGAGCTTGATCCAAGAATTCAACATCAAGCTTCATTAAATCCAAATAGTAAAAAATCTCCAACAATTCCACAAGCATCCAAAATCCTCAAGCTCTCCAAAATTGCAAGAGCACCAAATAAAAATGAAGTAACCCCCAAACAAGTAAAAGAATTCGAATAAATAGAAAATGGAGAGAGGAGGATGAGGTGGCTCCATTTAGGATGCCACATCACTCATCCTCAACTCCACCTCACAAGTCAACTTCAAACTCCAAAGAACAATTAATAAGTGGGTGAATAAATGACAATTTTACTTACACACACAATCCAAGCCCACACCCCTTAAGGACTAAAATTAATTACATGTAAGAAGGTGCAATAAAAACTTACAACTTGCCTTCCCAAAATACATAATAAGGCCTAATTTTGACTCCCCAACCCATAGGTAGGGTTGGTATAGAAATTTAAGAGGTGTGGGACAAGTTTAACTTGTCCCACAAGCCTCCAAAATCAGCCCCTAAGGACAGATCCGAATTTCAAAAGGAAGGTGGAGTGTTTCACACTCCAAGTTACTTACACATCACTTACAACACATAATCCAAGAGCCATCAACTCTAATAAATGCATTCTTTTGACCCATTTTATTTTTTTAACAACATGATTACTCACTAATCTTGACACAAATTAAATAAATAATAAAGGGGAAATACATCACTAAAAATCACATACTAAAATTAAACAAAAGAAACTAAATAAAAGAATACACATAACCCCTTGGTCACATTTGAAGGTGATCCCCCCCATGGGAACCCCTAACATCAATTCAAACATACACAAATAACAAATACATGTTGCCATGGTGACCCTTGTTGAATTCATCTAGAATTCCAATGTGGTTGGTCTCCAATCCCCCGATGTTTGTTGTGACATGTTTACCTGCAAACACATAACACCTCCTTCAGCCCGCATGGCCACATCAAAACATCCAAAATGAATATACAATATAATTCCAAAATCATCTATATATGAATCAAAACATCATCTAGGCAAGTAATGATATCATTTACAATTTCATCAATAACAATATGATCATAATATTAGTTCAATTTTCTAGGTCTACTCAAAATGATGAAATATCACATGTCTGAAATATATATATATATATATATATATATATATATATATATATATATATAACCATGTCAATTAACATATCAACATCAATATAAAATGTCTCCAATAATCCACATGCATCATATATGAATCAAAATCAACAATAGTCTATGATCTCTAACATCTAACATCATGCCATATCAAAAGCTACAATAACATCCATAAGTATAGTCGATAGTATCATAATCAATAACAAAAATTGTTATGATCCTCATGTGTGGATTTCACTAATGCCTCGAAGTTTTGGTGTAATGGTTCATTACATTTGGTATCGAGAGAGACCACTCGGGTTTAAGTCCCGGCATGGGTAGCTACGTTGGAATTATAGTGTTGGTCGGGGCTCGTATAGAGCGGGGTGAGGTCCCATTATATGGGTGAAAATATAGGTTGGGGTGCAGGCTACGAAGTGTAGTGGGATGTTATGATCCTCATGTGCGGATTTCACTAATTCCTCGAGGTTTTGGTATAATGGTTTGTTACAAAAGCGCCGAAGGGAAGTTGGCACTACATCTCCCTCCCCTTAGACTTGACTTCCTCTTGGAATTCACTGCAAAAAGTGTGGAAACCGAACTCGTAGCAAAGTAGTATCATCCCATGTAGCCACGGTCTCATCATATCTGTCCCCTTTGCACTAAAATGTAGTCAATATTTCTACCTCAAAGTCCCTGGGTCCTATGCTCTATAATGCGAGATGGGATCCACCATCACCAGCCCCGATTCTCGCACTTGAAATGAGGTGTGATCCATCACATGAGAAGGATCTGTAATATACCTCCTAAGTACTGAAACATGAAACACATCATGGATGCAAGACAAGCTAGGTTGCAACACTAGATGGTATGCTAAAGGACCGATACGGTCCAAGATCTCAAAGGGACCTATGAATCTAGGAGATAACTTAGAAAAAAATTCGTAATGGATAGGGATTTTATGTGGCCTAACATGAAGGAAAACCTTCATGCCCACATCGAAACTAGGGTCGATCCTATTCTGATCTGCATACTTCTTCTACCTTTCTTGGGCCTCCTGCAGTCTTTGCACGATCATAACCACCTCCGCTCAATGTTCGTAATAAAGCAGGCCCAAGAGAAACCTTGTCCTCTAACTTTTCCCAACTAAGAGGTTTCTGCACTCTCTACCATACAATTCTGGAAAGGATCCCGCCAATCAAACTCTAAAGACTATTATTGTAGGAAAACTCCACAAAGTACAAATACTTCTCCCATCTCATTTGGTGATACCTAATGTACATCCTAAGTATGTTCTCTAAGATATGATTCACCTGCTCAGTCTGTCCATCGTCTCAAGGTGATATACAGTGTTGAAATTGATCTTCGTCTCGAGGGCTCGCTACATGGTAGTCCAAAAGTGGCAAGTATACTGAGAGGATCACGGTCATAGATAATCTTCTTTGGAATACCATGTAGTCTGACAATCTCATCTATATATACCCATGCCCTTTGCACTAGCTATATAGGTGGTCTTCACTAGAGAAAAATGAGCCACTTTTGTCAATTTATCCACTTTGTGACCATGATAGTGTCACGGTGGTATCTTGACATCGATAGCCCAACAATGAAGTTGATGGAAATGGTGTCCCATTTCGACTACGATATAGCCTAAATAGCGTGACACAAATCGAGCCATGTCTCTATGAAGTACCCTCTAAAGAAATAACTATCTCAAAGTGGCATGCATATTTTCCACCCCGGGATGGGTTGAATAGGGTGCACGATTTTCCTCTATCAAGATGTCCTACCTCAAGCCTCTGTCCCTGGGAACATAAATCTAGCCTCGTGCTCGAGAAGACCATAAGCCTCTAAAGAAAGACCATCAAACTTCCCTTCAAGGGGTATTTGAGGCTGGATCTCTACTCTGTTTGTAATGTAAAAGTGTTGTGAGGAAGATGTTTTATAATCTGCTCTGCAAATATGTGCTCACTACATTGGCCATAGCCACATTTCTCCATCTACTAAGAGTGTCTACAACCACATTCTCCTTCCCCTTCACATTCTCTATCTTCATATCATACTCACAAAGTAACTCCATCCAATGTCGTTGAAGAGCATTGATATTAGACTGTGTGAAGAGGTGGCGAAGACTCAAGTGATCAGTCTTGAGTGTGAATCTCTAGCCAAGAAGGAAGTGTCTCCATCAAACCAAGGCATGCACAACTACCGCAAGCTCAAGATCATGAGTCGGATAATTGATCTCATAATATTTGAGTTTACGAGACTCAAAATCAACTACTCTACCCTCCTACATCAACACACCTCCAACTCCTGGCAAAGAAGCATCGTGCATACGAAAAACTCACCCTGTGGATCTGGCACTACAAGAACATGCACCTTTGTCATGACGCATTCCTTGATATTATGAAGGCTGCTCACATCATCGACCAAATAAACTTCTTCCCTTTCTGCTGAAGGGAAGTGATGGGGTGACTAGAGAGAAGTCTCGAAAAAATCTCCTATAATATCCCTCCAAGCCCATGAAGCTATGTACTTTTGTCACACTAGTGGGTACTCTGCCCAACCCATAATAGCTCTAATATTGGAAATATTGACTATGATACCTTCTCCAAAAATGATGTGGCACAAATACTACACCTCTATCTCGAAAGAATGCACAGTTCTCTAGGTTCTCGTAAAGCTATTGCTCACAAAGACACAGAAAAACCTAACGAATGTGCCCCTCGTGCTCCTCATGCATATGTGAGTAAATAAAAATGTCATCAAGGAAGATGAAAACGAAGCAATCCAAGAATTTCTTGAACACTCCATTCATCAAGCTCACAAAAATTGTCGGGGCATTCATCAAACCAAAAGGAACCACTGTGAACTCATAGTGACCATATCTCGCCTGGGAGGCGGTATTATGAATATCTCATGTCTGTATAATCCTCAACCTGATGATAGCCTGACTTAAGATCTATCTTGGAGAAAATTGTGGCTCCCTTCATCTGGGAAAATAAATCATCAATGCGTGGAAGGGGTAATGATTCTTGATCGTTACTTTGTTTAGCTGGTGGTAATCAATACACAATCGTAGAGATCCATCCTTCTTCTTTACAAAAATCACCCACGCACCCCAAGCGGATACACTAGGAAAGATTAGGCCTTTCTCAAGAAGGCCTTCTATTAAGCATCTTGAGCTCGCAGAGCTCAGGGGTGGTCATCCGATAAGGTGCTCATGAGGAGGATCTGCTCTCGGAACCAGATCTATGTGAAAATATATCTCACATGGGGGTGGTAACCCCGGTAGCTCCCTTGGAAAGACATCAAAAAACTCTCTCAAGATGGGATGGTCACTAAGCAATGGTCTGCTAGACTCATCCTTCGATTGGTCACTAAGCGTGATAGCATACATCTAGAAACCCCATCACACACACCGCATAAGCTGCATAGTGGAGATGGTGTGAAGGGAAACAGTCTCCTAACCCCTGTTATCATTGACTCAAATCCTAGATCATCTGCACATGATATAATCTTATGGTAACAATCCACTCTAGCTCTTTGTGCGAGATAACCAATCCATGCCCAAGATGACTCCATATGAGCCCAACGGAAGGATAAAAAGATCTGAGGTGGTGGTGAAAGGTCCCAAATCCACTACAAACTCCTTAACTGAGGAGTTTATAGAGATCTTGGCTCCAGAAGAAATCTCGACGTCCCAACTTAGACCACCGCCTACATGCCACTAGCCTTGCGCATCGCTCTAGTAAATATGGTGCAATAAAAGAATCAGAAGAACCAAAATCAAATAGAATGGAGGTAGGAACACCACAAATGCTACCTATCATCTCAATCACGGTACTCTAGTGCTCATCTTGGTAGTTCTTGATCATTTCATAGATCTAATGACTACGTCCCATGTATGTAAAAGAGGCTCTAAAATCTATGTCTTACCCTTGTTACTAGGGTTCTGTGGGCACTCTCTCCAAATATGTCTAGCAACACCACAACCATAACAATTGGCAGTTCTCTCTAATGAGTAGATGCTCCAGCTAGTACATTAGAGGTCCATCTGTGGATCCGATGATCTAACTACAAACTACCTGAGGTATCATTGGCGAGCTCCTACCGACCGTGAACTCTTAGTGTACCCTATGTCCTAATGGGATCCCTAGGAGGAGGCCCCATACTCTGCCCCCTTTGTGTGTCAAATCTATGTGGAGGTTTGTAAGGTGGGTAGGTCTACCGATACTCTTTGTTATTGTTGTTGTTACTACTATATGTGGCCTAAAAGATGGTTATCTGAACCTTTTCCACCATGAGGAGGAGGAGCAGCTCATCCTCTCGACTGTTATCCTGGATCTCTGGATGCTACTCTGCACTCTCTGTCCCGGGCTGTTGTGTCTCTCCCTGAGTCTCCTATGCTATATAGGCCTCCTCAATAGCCTCCGCTAATGTCTACAAATAATGGATACACATTGCACCACCCAAATCTACATTCGAGGCCCTGGATGAACCTATAGATCTATACCTGCTCATCCTACATATAGTCATAGATTCCCGACCGAGGTCATGAAACTCATCTATCATTTGTTGAATGAACCTCTGAGATAAGTACTTTCTCCTGAACTACTCCTTAAAGATCTCCCGAGTAACCATGTCTCGAAACAACATGGAGCTTACATTTACTCGGTCCTCCAACAGAAACCTGCTCCATCCCTCAGAAAATGGATCGCAACATGAGCTTTCATGTTTCTAGTATAAGGGCAGAGTTGAAGCACCTAATCAAGATAACCAACTAGGCCTCTACCTGAAATCCACCTATATCCCTAGAATAGTGGGATGGTCATAGCTTTAGGATCTCCCTCACATGGTCTGTAGCTATAATTTGGCGATCCGTAGGCCTCTCTACATGCTCATCTCTAAGCCTAGGGCTCTGAGACCTATCACTTGTGTCTTGAAATCCAATCACCATATCCCCTTTTTGGTGACTATGTTCTTCCTAACTCCACGTGGGAGTTCTCTCCTCTATGCTCCTTGCTATGTCAAGGAGATGTATGTGAAAGGAACGATAACCAGATCGTACCAAGCCAAGAACATAGATGCTAATCAAACACCATGATCAATAAGATGAAAGCAATTCGCTAGAATAACTTTACACAAAACCTTTGCAAACAAATGAGCAGCAATATCATATATTATTATGGAACTCAATGCAATACATTGAGAATGGGCCTTGCTTAAATAGGCAAGGAATAACAATCTAAGAACCAATCAAGGTCATAGATCAAGCCATAAATCAAGGAAATAACTAGTCATCAAAGAACTAGTCAAGACCATAGATTTAGGAGAGAACTAGACATCAAGGATCTAGTCAATACCATAGATCTAGGAAAGAACTAGTCAATACCATAGATCAAGGAAAGAACTATACCTAACAACTAGATAATATCTCCTAATATCTAAATAAGATAAAATAAATATCCACACACATAAGTGGGTGAGGATAAATACAATAAAGGTAAATAAAGTACCTAGGTGAACATGAGCTAAGGTAAATACCTACTCTAACACTATGAGCCTCAACAGATGGCTCCCTATCATGTCTAGCTGATCATACTCCTATGGAACCTCCGCGTAAAGCCGTATTAACATCCTAAATTGTTTGTAAAATCTGCGAGGAGGTAGGATGGATGCTACAATATGATCTGAAGGTGGCAAGTCTAGATCTATGTGAAAGGACACCTTGTCTTGTCCGCGCCTCCTACGAGACCAAGGCAAGAGACAGTTCGTTATTCTAGGTTTTATTTAATTTTCCATGTTTAGTAAAATATGTAATTTTCAAACAAAGTTACTTTCTAGATTTAAAAGTGTGCTAGGTTTAATATTGCACTAGGTTTAGTGTTCATGTCCCAAGTTTTCTAATGTGACCAAGGGTCCAATATTTTGAACCCACAACTCGATACCAAGTGTAACGCCCACTAAAAACGTCCACTCAAGACCCAAGAACAACCTAGGTTTAGTTAGAAAAATTATGGAATAATTTTTTTTTTTTGAAAGGTGGGTCCTCAATAGGCTTCGAAAACTACAGTTGTCACAATAAAGATTAAAAGTCAATTATAATTAATAAATAAATTTTTTCCATTATAACAAATATTAAATCCACATTACAAAATTAATGAGTGTAATTAATCCAAACATAGTTAAATTTCTCTTAGGTGTTAATTTAATAAATAATTAAATTAACACTATAGTTAAATATTCCTTAATTAATTTTAGAGGGTTAAAGCAGCCAAAAAAATTAAATGCCCAAGGTATTTAATTTCACAAGGTCTAAACAATAACAAGGTTCTTATTTACATGGGGTTAGAAAAACATTCCCTTACCCCATAAGGTGACCCCTTAAAAGTCACCCCATGCTTCTAAAACAGAGCATTTAAATTAAAAAGGTGATATAATTTATAATTTATGCACTTGACACTTCCTGAAAACATTGCCATTAGATAGGAAATTTCTTCCAATTTCCAATTATATAAATAATTCCTCCTAACTCCTCATATTTATCAATTTTTGGGTGGTGAACCTTGGTATGATTTTTTTCCAAAAGCGGGCTTGTGGGCCTAGGGAAGAAATTTTGCAGGGAAATATTTCAGACCAAGCAGGACTTAGGGAGATAATTTAGTACTTTACAATTTTTCTGAAAATCACAATTTTCATTCTGTGCCATGAGCCCACTGATGAAGGCTTCGCACCAAAAGCAGAAAATATGCCTGAGATCCACAAAGGACACGTGTCCAAGCTTTTAAGTCAATGCGGGAAGGCGGGTCGCCAGAGGCAATTTGGATTTTAACTCTTTTTTTGTTGAAAGGGCGAAAAGGTTTTAAAACATCCGCACCTCCGCCAACACTAGAGATGCCACGTGTCCAGCCCAAAAGCTACAAGCGGGAAAGCGGACCGTTGGGGAAAACTTAGAAATGTTGGCTTTGAAGAAAACCGAAAAGTGTCAAAGTAGTTCGTATCCCCACCAACGCCCAAAGAAGCCACGTGTCAGCCTAACAATGACATGTGGGGAGGAGGATATCGGGGAGACTTAGGAAATTTAGACTTTGTGTTGAAAAAGCACAAAGGTTCAAAAAATCTGCTCCTTTATCGGCGCCTTTAAGGAAGCCATGTGTCGGACCAACAATAACATGCGGGGAGGTAGTACGGTGGGAGACTTGAATTTTGCTAATTTTTAATAAGTGAAGTTAGAATATGTGGGCTGTGAACCCGTAGAAGTGGTTTTCAAAAAGTGAAGTGGCAGGCTGTGGGGCCGTGGAGTAAACTTAGCAAAAGTAACTTTTGAACTTATATATTTTTTTAAACAAAATTGATACAAAACTTTAAACAGCCATAACTTTCGACTGGAAGCTCAAATTTGAGCAAATAAGGACTTTTTGGAAAGGTCTCAAACTCCTCTTTGCATAGGAAGCATAAAATCTTATTTTAAAAAAACTTAGATGGGTAAAATTTAAGAAAACGTCTTTCCTACCATAAAAATGTGAACTGAACTTTTCAACTGCCATATTTAATTTGATCCGCCATTCTTCCTTCTCCAACATGCCAAACTGACATGGAGAATCACACTTGATAGAAATTGGACGGATTTTCAAGGATTAATTGATTATGGTTGGGATTTCAAATCAGATTTATTTCCTTTCTCTTTTCTTTGTAAAGGCATTTTTCTACCTCTTACTCGATTAATAAAGTTCTAAGTAAATTTCTTGAGCAATATAATCAGTTTTGGGATGCGTTTTGATCATCCTTAGTTCATTTTAATGTTTCTACTTGTCTTTCATTGTTGTAGATTGTTCTGAACATTTTTCTGATGTTTATTGTAGGTTTACAGTGATCTAAAATAAATCTACATATTTTAAATTGGAAATTAATCTATTTCATTTGCCATACTTTAAATATTTAAGTTCATTCCATTCCAATTTTACAATGTTTAACTTTCCTTTAATCAATGCGTGAAGAGCAAGAATGTAGTTCTATTTTCAAAACGTGCCTTTCAAATAATACAGAGGAATGTAATATTTCCTAACATAGACTTTTCCAGCCTTCAAACAGAGAGTTTGCAAAAGTATTTCAATCAACAGATTTCCAAACAAGAGCAACTCCATTTTGTATAAAGTAAATCAACTTCTATTAAACTGAAATAATTCCCTTTACAACTTCTTTTCTGTTCACCAAAAGACAACTTACAAAATAAATCTTTCTCATTCGAATGTAACTTTCACATCCAAAAATAAAGCATATTTTCACCACAAATAATATTACAATGTCATCCACTTAAAGTGGGAATTTTTACAATAAGGAACCCAAAGAGAAAAGTGAAATTTATCTTCATACACACTCCAAGAAATAACAACAAGAGAGATCCACCATATTTCATTTGGTCACAAAAAAAAAAAGGGGAGAGGGAACACTCTCCACCCAACGAAGAATTCCAATGAAGAGGACAACCCATCCTCCTCATTAGCCCCCGAGCCCCAACCACATTACAATAGGAAATGGATTACAACTCAAGGTAACAAAAATACTTCCATAACACAGTGTCGTATTTTACAATAATACACAAAGACAAATAATGTAGTGTGATGAATAAGAAAGAAAACAAAAAAATACACAAGGCTTCGTCATACAAAAGCCAAAATAGTAAGATCTATGGGGAAATCTGCATCTTATGTCTCCCTTCGTACATCTTATGTTTCCCACATTCTCTTATGCCTCCCTCCTCTTATGGCTCCCTCATAAAATAGACCAAGTAAGAAATGCAAGCTATTTCTTTTCCAAGGTGGAACACCCATCCCAAACTCCCTCCACATGAAATATAACTCTTATTCCTCCCTACAAATCTCTTATGCCTCCCCACAAGAAAGATCCCCATAGTCTTCTCCTACACCACACTTAGGAAATCTACCCAACCAACCAACAAACATACCAAAACACTCAACAACATTCACATATGCATAATATAAAAGAAATACATTTTAAAAGAGTCAAGATCCTACCTCTCCATGGTAGAGCTTGATCCAGAATTCAACAACAAGATTTATCAAATCCAAATAGTCCAAAATCTCCAACAATTCCACAAGCATCTAAAATTGCAAGAGCACCAAATCAAAATGAAGTAACCCCCAAACAAGTAAAAGAATTCGAATAAATAGAAAAGGGAGATAGAGTGATGAGGTGGATCCATATAGGATTCCACATCACTCATCCTCAACTCCACCTCACAAGTCAACTACGAACTCCAAAGCATAATTAATAAGTAGGTGAATAAATGACATTTTTACTTACACACACAGTCCAATCCCACACCCCTTAAGGACTAAAATTAATTACATGTAAGAAGGTGCAATTAAAACTTGCCTTCCCAAAATACATGATAAGTCCTAATTTTGACTCCCAACCCATAGGTAGGGTTGGTATAGCAATTTAAGAGGTGTGGGACAAGTTTAACTTGTCCCACAAGCCTCCAAAATCAGCCTATAAGGACATATCCGAATTTCAAAAGGAAGGTGGAGTGTTTCACACTCCAAGTTACTTACACATCGCTTACAACACATAATATAAGAGCCATCAACTCTAATAAATGCATTCTTCTGACGCATTTTAATTTATTTAACAACATGATTTCTCACTAATCTTGACACAAATTAAATAAATAATAGTTGGAAATACATCACTAACAATCACCTACTAAAATTAAATAAAAAAACTAAATAAAAGAATACACATAACCCCTTGGTCACATTTGAAGGTGATCCCCCCCATGGGAACCCCTAACATCAATTCAAACATACACAAATAACAAATACACATTGCCATGGTGACCCTTGTTGAATTCATCTAGAATTCAATGTGGTTGGTCTCCAATCCCTCGATGTTTGTTGTGACATGTTTACCTGCAAACACATAACACCTCCTTTGGCCTCATGGCTGCATCAAAACATCCAAAATGAATATACAATATAATTCCAAAATCATCTATATATGAATCAAAACATCATCTAGGCAAGTAATGATATCATTTATAATTTCATCAATAACAATATGATCATAATATTAGTTCAATTTTCTAGGTCTACTCAAAATGACAAAATATCACATGTCCGAAACACACACACACACACACACACACACACACACACACACACACACACACACACACACACACACATAACCATGTCAATCAACATATCAACATCAATATAAAATGTCTCCAATAATCCACATGCATCATATATGAATCGAAATCAACAATAGTCCATGATCTCTAACATCTAACATCATGCCATATCAAAAGCTACAATAACATCCATAAGTATAGTTGACAATATCGGTATCATAGTTGAAAGTATCAAAAGTATAGTCAACAAAGTGGCAAATGGAAGTGGGCACTACACTTTACAAACTTTAACTTGGCCTAATTAAAATTCTAATCTTGTAAAAATCACAAGGAAACCACCAAAGTAACTAAATAATGGCTAAGTATTATTGTTTAAAGAAAATGCATCTCTAAATGGTAAATTAAAAACATTCATTCTCATTTATATCAATGGGGGTAGGGTTTTCCCAAATAGAGAACCCAAAATACAAATAGCCTTGAAGTAAAACCAGATTGGTAAAGGAAATCCCTTCAATCCTTGAATGGGAGAAATTACAATGATAAAACTACAAACTAAACTAATCTAAGCTTGATCTCCTTATAGACTCCTCCATAGTTCTTCCTCTCTTTCTCCCATGGCTTCCTTCTCTCCAACCTATAAATTTAACAAAGGAAAAGTGACCAAATGAGGAGACTTGGGTAAAGAAAGAGATTAAATAAAAATTCATAAGGATATTTAGGGTTAGTTTGGAACCCTAGGATCTAGTGGCCACAATTGAATTGATCTAAGGGTGGAGGATCAATCCTACTTTTTTTTGGTAGGAATGTATTTTTAAATGTTTTAATTAAACCCTTAAGGGTATGTGTAGATGGGTGAATGGGGCCATTTAATTTCCTTGGGGTGCAAAGTCCTTATTAGTTCTTAGTATGTTTTAGGAATTTAATAAAAAGGACTTTAAGCTATTAGGATAATGAAAATAAATTAATTAATCATGAGGTTAACCATATTAGGATTGAACATTAACTAAAGAGGAGAAAAAAATTAAACAAGGTAAATTAAATTAGGGCACCTTCATAGTTGAATGTTGATTAATGGACCTTGGAGATAAATTAAGACTATTTTAATCTTTTATCTAGGCTTGGTTCCCCAATCATAAAGTTGGTATTAGTACTTGTAAGTTGATTTAATGTACCCTATGGTTATCACCCTTGTAACCTTTTTACTTATAACAAAAGAAAAATTAGTTGTAATTTTCAAGATAAGTGGTAGATTTTAACGTGTTCCTAGAATGTCATTTTCGCGGGTATTACAGTGACCAATGCCTTGTTAACTTGATTTTCCGTTGGATCTTCTTCTTGATATTGAGTTATACTTGTAGTAGCCACGAGTACTTGAGCTTGATTGGAGTATCTTGTGTTTGGTTGGACAATTGGTGTAGTGACGTAGGATTCCTATAGTAGTAAGCCTTTGGGAGAATGGAGAAAATTTGGGATTCAAATTTCTTTTACGAGGTGGGATGATGGAGAAAATTTGTGCTTGATACTTACTGTCACGCATCAAAAAAGTTTGCTGATGTGCGAAAATAACACTTACTGTCACATGTCAATAAAGTTTGTAGTAATGCACGTCAATAAAGCATTACTGTCGTGTGTCAACAAACATTTTCGTCAATTGACAAGTAAGTGTAGTTTTTTACGCACGACAACTACTCTTGTTGTCGTGTGACAAAAATTATTGTGATGCACATCTTCAAGCTCTGTTTTCATGTGATAGCAAGAGTTGTTATCTTCCATCAACAACCATACAACACTCATTGTAGATTGTCACATAACAACTATGTGTCAACAATGAACAATACATGTTTTTCTACATCTGCATAATTTTTTTCTTAGGACCCTCACTCCCGCTCAAATAATATCAGGCAAAATTTTCATTCTCAAAAATTGGAAAATTCTCCTTTCCGCGAAAGTGGTTCCAGGTATATTTTTCGGGGATTTTCCACCTCCATTTTACTACGGGATTCTTAAAATGAACCTTGAATATGAGTATTGATTTAGCGAGATAAAATGAAGGTAAAAATGTGAGCACTTCAACCATCGACCATGATACATGCCTCCTATACATACCAGTAAAAGAGCTAAAACCTTTAGAAGGTCAATTTCTATCCTCTTTTCAAGACTTGTTGAAACATGTTGAATATATTCTTATCCATGAAATTAGTTTCATTCAACCCAAGTTGTTGTCTAGAATTGACTTCCGGATACATGAAGCTTTAATTTCCTACATTCCAAGACCTCCCCTGTAGTGGAAAGGCGAGAAATATTTTTGGTGACTTGGGCCAACTCCCTACTATAATGGACATTACTTTGTTCACAAGACATTCATATGGTGCAACCCTTTGTAAGGGTTTCAATATTTTGATGATTCTCGTAGATAATGTTTTAAAGAACAAGGAACCTTAGTCCAAACAACTTCCTCCCAAGAATTGGTACTCAACATATGCACCAAAATGCCTATCTTTCACAATTGGGAGCTCCTTGTGTCAAGGATTAATTTTTTTCTCACACAAAAAGAAATTCAATCTTTCCATGACAACCCACACTTAATTTCTAAAAATGAATTGGTTGACAACCACAATCTACATATGCTCAAATATTTTAATGTTCCAATAGCTTGATACATTTCACAAATCTCCAAATGAGTAATTTTAATATCAACGGATGACGAACACGTGTAATTCATAATTCTTCTTTGTAGAAACAAAAGTGTTATAATTCTTATAGCTAACGTTTGGGTTGAAGTAGGGCTTTTAAATGGTTAAAATGGAAAAAAAATTGACATTGTATACAAAAATTCCGGATCACCTCCTAACTTTCCTTTATTTGTTATCCTTAATTTCTACTGAGATACATTGGCCCAAGTTTGGATCCACCAAATCTTTCCCATGTTCCTATTCCTCCCATTTCTAGAGGGAATCACAACCAACTACCAATCAAAATTTCTTGGGCATTGACCATCAATAAGGCTTAAGGTCTTACTCTACAAGAAAAAACTAATGACATTGCTGAAACAAAAAGACAAGGGCTGACGTTCATTGTGCTCTCCGATTTCCCTCCTGGAAAGTCTTTGGATCTTCTGCCCTTTCTCCTTTGAAATTTATTGTAAAATGTCTCTACGCCCCCGGTGCATGTGCACAACAAAGAAGAGGCGTGTCTCTGGAATCTCTCTCGGCTTATGCTAATATTTGATGTAATATTTCTCTATTATCTAAATTCACCTCTTTATAACATATCATAACATAAAAAACATAGTTTTTTCCGTACTATGTGTTAATTGTTATACTCCCACCAGTCCTTTCTTTCAATACCTTTCCTCTACACATATAAGGATTTCTATTTTTGCCAATTACTATAGCATGTGCTCTACTTTCCCAATTCACCATTCCTTTTTACCTCTCGCGATCATGTATGTTTCCACTTTCTTTCCCTTCTTTTTTCACATATTCATAAATAATTCAATTTCCTCCTCCACTCACATCTTCCATCCTCCTCTCCATATTAAATTCCTTCACAAAAATTCCAAGTTCCTCTCCTCTTTGCATTGCAGTGCTCGCATGCAATTGCTAGTATCTAACAAAAGGAAAAGACATAATTACACATTTATCCACGGCTTTTTTAATATGAAATGTGACCTTTTATTCTCATATAGATGTAGCTCTACATACATCAAGAGGTCATTTCGTTATATGCTATACATTTTCAAATAAGCAGATGCTGCGGCATTTTCAATCAAAATAAAATTATACGGAAACGCATCAAAATTTTGGTTAGGCGAGACAGCTAAGAAATATTGTCTTTGGTACATTGTTACTCCAGCTTGCCCAATGCGACTTACTCTAAAATCTATTTACTCGTATCAATTCCCGTGGATAACAATTTTGAGGACCTTTACGAATAACTTTTTTATTTATGATATGCTCTCTTTTAATTCTTTCACATCGGAATACATTCTCCTCTAAATTATTGAAGCATATTTGCCGGCATGCTGCCTTAGTTTCGACGCAATGCTTACTTTTGGCTTCTTATAAACACCAAGAATAACAATAAGAAGGCTTTAAACATACTTTTTCTCCTGCAATTAGTTGGGAAGTAGCGAGCTAGTGAGTAATAGGAAGGGGTCAAAATCAGACAAAACTGACGAGTTATATTGTTTAACTAGGCGAATTGAGAATGGAAGCCACAACTCTGGTGTTGATGGGACGCACAGGCAATGGAAAGAGTTCAACAGGCAATTCCATTCTTGGATACAATGCCTTTAAGTCAGTCTGGAGTTTTGGCTCTGTTACCAAAGAGTGCAAGCTGGAAAGCCGTACGTGGAATGATGGACGAATAATTAATGTGGTGGACACTCCGGGTAAATTTAATAAGTGTTTTCTTCACCGTTATTAGAACAAAAAATATTGAATGAAGACGTGTATCAATTTGCCAAGGTTTGTTAAGTTATGTTCTTTTTTAATTTTGATTTTAAATTGAACATCTATTTAATTGTCATTATGAACTTTTTATTTTGTTTTTAAGAATAATTTGAAAATCTAAATATTTTGGTTATACAATAGAATTTGCAGTAAATTTATTTTCTGTTATTTAAACATTATACATTGATTTTGGATGATTAACAACATTTTTCATCATTACAAGAAATTTGTGAAAAACGTAATGAAGTTTTTAATAATTATGGAATGCAAAAATTTAAGATTAAAATCCTGAAATTAATACTTAGTTTTTAGATATATGTTTTCAAAATGTTTATACAATTTGTTAATCTATACTTTGAGTATATCGGGTGGATATCATGTAACTACACACAACATAAATATTTATGTTTTTATTATTATTATTATTATTATGGGATACTAGAGTTATTGAAATGTTACTGTCAAGAGTTAGTCATTCGTTTATTATGGTTTCAATATTGGTTTGAATAGAAAAAGGATAAAATCCTTAAGAGAAGACTTACTGACTTAAATGGAGTCGGGAAACAACTTTGACAGAGTTTCCCCACATCCCAGAATGTCTCTCCCCTTCTCAAATGAGAAGTGTTACAATATATAGACGATGAAAATCGGAGGGAAAGAAGAGAAACTTGACTCTGCTCTTAAAGCTCAACCACCAACCATCAATGCCCCTGTAAATCCTCTTATAATCTATCGAGTCTACCTTCTATGTATGTCTGGCATGTTAAAGAAGGAAGAACAACAAATCAAATCAAATCTGATCTGGTAGCTAAAGCAATCAAATTTTGTATTAATGGCCTAAAAGATGTTTTCCATTTTTCACCCACCTAACCTTGTCAAAATTAAAGTTTCAAGCTCCCATGGCATAGCATGCTCGAGATCTTTCCAAAAGTATTCTCCGGCCCAAATCGAGCTTCGGCCAAAACATATGGCCATCAAGATCAAGTTGGCGGGAGTACTATATTTAAAAGAGTTTGTCCATACCGAATCCACGTGGCAACCTCACGCACCTTGAAGATTCGGCCCCTACCTTTCACTTTTGAAATTGTGCCAGATTGACACATGGCGACATCCGAACGCTCCTCTCGGTTTCTTTGTATTTTACTGAGTCCTTCCTATTGGCGGATACACTATGTTTGACCGAGACACATAGAGGCTTTCGCTCATTTGGAAACCGCCTTTGATTTTACCTTTGAAGTTGCGCGGTTGAGACACATGGAGGCCTCTGCTTGCTTTTGGAATTTTCAATGGCCGACTTTACCTCTTCGAACTCTAGGACACGTGGCGGGCGGGCGCTTGTTTGGGCTTTGGCTTTTGGGATGCACCTTTGAAATTGCGTCGATTAGACATGTGGCGCCTTCCGTTGGCATGCTCATTTTGCTTCGTGTTTCAGCTAAGTCTGTTTTCCTTTGTGGGGCCATAAGTCGACCCAGGACACATGGGAGACTTGGCGCTTGTCTGAGTCTAGCCTTGGGCCATCCCTCTTGAATTTGCGTGGTTTAGACACATGGCACCCTGCGCTGACTCTAGTCATCTTGAATTTTAAACTACCAACTCTATCCATTTTTGAACCTGGGATTGGTGGAAGGCTCGCACTTGTCGATTCTCCGCTTTGGGTCCCACCTTTGAACTTGTGTTGATACAACACGTGACGCCGTCGCGGCTCTCTATACATAGCTGATTTGGGCTGATCCTTTCTCGAGCCACGACTACGTGGTGGGTGGCACATGTTTGAGTCTCCACTCTTTGGATTTATCTTTGAAGTTGTGCCGAGTCGACACATGGCACCTTCTGCTGACTCGAAGAATTTTCAATGGTTGGTGTGACTTTTTGGGGTCTAGAAACGTGGAGGCTTGATGCTTGTTTGGTTACTATGTTTGGGCTTGATCCTCGGAGATGTGTCGTTGAGACACGTGGAAGCTTCTTCCATCTCTTCCATAATTAGCCAATTTTGGGTCTGCTGTATGAATCGTTTGTGAAGCCCAAAGACTTTGAGCCTTTCCCCTTTTTTCTCTAGAGACCCTCTAGCCTCCTTGACGTTGTTTTTCTCCTTTGGACCCTACTCCTCCATTTCAAGTCTTCCTGCTCCTTGGATTCAGGATCAATTTTCAGATTTGAAATGTGGCCCACATAATAGAGACATCCCTCGATTTTTCGTTTAGGGTCATGTTTGATTAATTTTGGCGAGGGGAGGAAATTGGGATAACAATTTGGTGACTCACGGGGACATCGCCTACTAGATGAAGGGACAAGTAGCCTTGAAGCATCCATTGGGCATGGAGTCAAGAATGATAGCCTGATATTGATCCTTTTTTCTTTGAAACATTTCACCGATTGTTTGCATCCCTCGACCCTAAAATCACCCCGCTGGGGCTTTACCCATTCATGATAATGGACTTTCTTAAATATGATTTTAGTTGCTTTGTATTTGTGTTTTATTTGAAACTAGCAATTGTTATAGGAAACTATGGGTCTCTCTGTCGTGAATATTGAAGGGCCTGGCCTCTGCACCTCAGAGCAATATGAACAAAACTTATGTACAAAGACAAAAATCATACATGCCTCAAATGAGACATGCAGACTGTGCACAAGCACTTATTATGCTGAAAACACACCTAAACTATAACTTGCATACACACTTAGAGGAATAAAACCTACTGCTACCCTAAACTAACAAAAGAGAGAAGAAATTTCAAACAAAACCTGATACTAGCAATGCAAAGTAGCTGCCCCTTATTACAATTTGTAGCCATGAAGATGATTTGGCACTAAATCGGTTGTTGGTATGAGTGAAAAACTTACAATAGGCCAATCCTCCACCCAAATCATCAAGGTATCAATTGGAAACAAGACAAATACCTCTTTTAGTTACTCTGTATTTGGATTGAAGAGGCATTGCAGTTTATTATTGGTACTTTTAAGCTCATCCTCATGCTCAAGAGTAACCATGGTGGTCAGGCTTCTCCTTGGCCCCAATGAAGTGAAGTCTCGAATAGGCAGTGGTCTGGTCCTTTGAATTTTCCCATTGCTCTGATATTTAACTCCAAAAATGGATTCTTCTTGCAGATCTTCCTGGGTGGGTGATGTGAGAGGGATGATAACCTCATACTCTTTCCCTTCTGTTTAGCACGTGTGACTTTGGAAGATCAAAATCTTCCAACTTTGATTCAGGAGGCATGTTGCAAACTGCAAGTTGTGCTTGCACGTTCTCTTCCATGGCAGCAGGTTCTTATGGTTGAAGAATGAATGATGGGGGAGAAAAGATTGCAATTTCAATTGGCTCCTTATCAAAACATTCTTTTGAGTCTGATAGGAAATCAAACTCTTTACTGTCCTGTTGTAGCAAGGTCTCTCCCTCTTGCATGGTGATCTTAAAATCTTCATTATTTTCACCATATGAAGCTTCATCTTCAAACATGAAGCTAGTGAGTTTAGGCTCTTCCAAAAAATTAGACTTTTGGAGAGGTTGAATGGGAGAGGGGTCTATAATTTCTTGTGCAACCAGCTCATGATTCAAAGTGCCTCTAAATCTTTCTTGGTCACCTCCATATGCTCCTCTTTAACTGGAGCTGGTTGTTCTTCTTCCTTCTTGACTGATTGTGTAACTTGGATTAGATCAGCATCCTCTTTAGACAAAGTGCCATTATGGACACGCATTCGAGAGAAAATATTTTTCTGATCTTCTCCTTCACATTCTTTTTCTTGTTCTGTTGTAAAATTAACCTTAGCCACCATTGGTTCTTCAACCTTGACCTCCTCTATTAGCTTAACCATCAAGGGGATATTTGTAAACCCAAATATGACAGCTCAACTCTTTAATTCTTCTATCATTTCTTCTTTGTTGGGTTCCTCCTCTTGCTGTTCTCCTTGACTGGTCTTTAAAATCACTTCCCCACATGGAATTGGGAAGGAAAGAGGAGGGGTGGATGGCATTTCAACCAGATTTGCAATTGTCTGTGGTGGTAAGGGAAGTGGAAATTCTTGTTTATTTAGAGAGAATGACTGTGTGGAAGGGAAAAGGGAAGAATAACTGAGATGGGATAGAAGATCAGGAGATGGAGGAGAAATCAACACTTGGGGAAGAAACTGAGGGGCATGACTCTTGACACTGCTAAAATGATAAAGCTCGAGAAAAAGAAAATGAAGGACAGGGAGCTGATGATTGACTTACCCATTGGCAAGGTTGTCTCGTACTTTGATCATATGCCTCAATATCCTCAATCCACAGTGTAAGTTGAGGTAGAACTTCAACCATGAAGTCAAGCTTATCTTGAGGGTTGTAATGTCTTTGAAAAGGGCCTCCCCATGGAGAAAGTGCCCTGAAACAAATCCTAAATGCCTTCATTTTTGTTGTAGCCCTGGATTGCACCATGCTATCCTCCATCCCTTGAATCTTCTCTAGTAGATCAACACTTTCCATGTAGTTGTTATCATCATATGCATCCCCTTGTTCTTGATAAGCTCCATAGCCAAACTTATTTTGACCCTACTCATATGGGTAAACATTGGGTTCGAATTTGATCATAATGCTAGTCCGGAAGAGTTGAAAAATGGATGGGAGGTGGACTACACTTTGTTGTTGCTACAAGTGTGAGTTCGAAGAATGAAATGAAGTCATGATTGCACAAATTCATGAATAGAAGAAAATGAAAGAGGCACGGACGAGAAAGATGAATGAATATGGGTGGAAATGGATGGAAAAGGTCTCGCAACTCGAGAGGATGGGTTATTGACCAAATGGAGTCACCAGATGTGCTTGCATGTGCCTCAAAAGGATGAACCTTACCAGGAACACAACAACCTGCTAAGATGAAGTGGTAAGGTTCTTCATACATGTCCCACCGGGCGCTCCAAAACTGTTAGTGTGGTTGCATGGTGGCTTATGATTTGTTGTTGATAATGAAACACCATGGAAAGATAGATAATCGAACCTCGGTGTCCCACTGTGCATGCCAAATATGTTAGTGCAAATGCACGATGGCTTAATATTTTCCATTGATAATGACACACCTTGGAAAGATGGAGAATCTAACCTCTCGTATCCCACTAGGCGTGCAAAACTATTTGTGCATAATCACAACACCCCGAATGGCCTAGTTACGAGTGGATCATTTGGTGTGATTGCACAACATTGGACCTATTATCCAAAATTCACCCCTCAAGGTAATTTTGATAACATGCATCAAATTCTTTAGTCCCAAGAAATTAGATTGATTCAAGGCCCGAAATCATGTTTTTGAGGCCCCCTCGGTTTCTCTCTAACTCTCCCATCCAAAAAAAAATCCCAACGAGTCGGAAAATGGAAAAACTACAAAAATAAGGTTGCAGGATTGTTTTAAAGCATTTCATGTCCGAAGGGTGTGAATCGTATACCAGTTTGGGTCGTCGAGGTTCGTAAATGCAGTTTGGGATCAAAAAGGGAAGAAAATCAGCTAAGTCAAACATTTTTGTCCGGGTGGTCTCGGGACAATCAGACAAAAGTACGCACGAGGCATGGATCGGCTGATTTACCGCAAGATGGTCTATTGTGGGTAGTGCGAGAGGTTTTCATCTAAGACATTTATGACAAGAATACGTGCGGGACGTGAAAAGGTAAAACAGAAAAAGGGACAAGGAAGCTGAAGTTCTAGAAAGTCCAATTTTGTGAAAATTGGAGCTCAAGTCAAAAGTTATGGCCGTTTGAAGTTTATGGGTCAAATGTTGACTTTTCTTCTTTGCTTCAGCTATTTCAGAAAAATCGGGTCCGCGCGTCCCGGCTGTCCCGGATGAATCCTCCCGCATCGGCCGATTCAAGCTTCCTTGTCCCCTTTTGCGGCCGTTTCACCTTTTCACGTCCTGCGCGTACTTTTGTCACAATCTGCCCTGCACGAATTCTCCCACATCGGCCGATTCGGGCTTCCTTGTCCCCTTTTGCGTCCTTTTCACCTTTTCATGTCCCACGCGTAATTTTGTCCCAACTGTCCCGCGGACCTCCTGGGAAAAAAATTTCTAACTTAGCTGATTTTCTTCCTTTTTTGGTCCCAAACTTGGTATGACGAACCTCGGTACGACCCACACTGGTACGATCCGCACCCTTCAGACCCGAAATGCTTTAAAACAATCCTGCAACCTTATTTTTGCATTTTTTCCATTTTTCTAACTCGTTGGGATTTTTTCTTGGATGGGAGAGTTAGAGAGAAGCCGATGGGGCCCCAAAAACATGATTTCAGGCCTTGAATCAATCTACTTTCTCGGGACTAAAGAATTTGATGCATGTTATCAAAATTACCTTGAGGGGTGAATTTTGGATAACAGTACAGACACAATTATCAATTGTAGGATGGGACCACATACCCAAGAAAAAGTAAAACCATGTCATTCCTAAGCTCGTTGGGTTCACGACAATATCGCTAAGCATATAGGCTATGAATACAACTAAAACTTGGGCTCTTATTTAACTAAACTACAATGATCCATTGCGTGTAAAGATTTAAGTTCATCCTAAGCTTTTAGTTTCTATAAATACAAGAATAGTTATGCATAAATTTTATACTTGGGTTGAATATTTCATTTATGTTTATTTATTACATTTTCAAGATAAAAAACACAACACAACAATTATTTAATCGTTAATTACACATTGGAAGTACACTATAAGATATTAAATGCAATTTCATTTAACATATATATTCAATCTTTTGTTTTTACAATACATAATTTTGAATCAACATGACACTCATGGTTAGTATTGACATTTTTACACCTCATTTGAAAAGGGTCAACTCAAAACTTTTAAGTCTCTCAGATTGGTTGGGTTATAAGTTTGGCCACGTTTGAGTCAACTACCTCGTAATAAGATACATATTTTAATCATTTGTTCTTGGACAGTTTTGGAAGTCACATTTGGATTAAAAGCTGTAACTTGGGTATAGTTACTGAGAATTTCATGCTTAATACATAGAGCCATTCCATTTATCACCCTAGTAAGAACCATGTAAAAGTTGTAAACAACCAATACAATGTCCTGAAGAAGGAAGGAATGACAACATGTACTAGACATGATGTTCAAACCGCAGATAGGTGGCAGATTTGAAGGACAAGGTATAGTTTTACAAGCAGTTTGCATTTTTAAAGAGCAATAATAAGGTAATCTTGATTTTAATTTAAAACTATGATTAAATGACTTATTTAAGTGTTTTGAGTTGTATAAGTTCATTCATTATCCATACAAATGAAAAAAGTATAGAAAGGAAGGACATACATCTCATTACATGAAAAATATTTTCATTTATTCATGAGGAATAATTCTAAATATTTTTCTAACACAATGTGAAAAATAACTAAAGAAAAGGAATTCATATACTTATGAAATTGAAAATGTAAGGAGGTAAAATAAACTCGTCATTTCCTCGAGGAGGTTTTATTTTCTTTCTAAATTTTTTCTCCTATACTCCTCTCGCAAACTACATCATGGTACCCAAAAAGAGAAGAAAAAAGTGTCAATACTGAGCTCAAGGTTTAATTTAACTCTTTATACTTCCAACTTAAAAAAATCATGCATTCAAAATTGTAATTATTAGTTGAAGCAAGGAAATAAAGATAACATACACCTTAGCTTTCAATTAGAATAACAATTTTCAAAGATCAATTTTTAGCATCAAAGACAGGAATACATGACACATCTTGCAATGTACCCTCAACTGATAATCCCTCTCAGAAATATTCATCAAGCTAAAAGGTAGCATTGTCAATCAAAGAAGAAAAGATTCTAAGAGAGTTTCAATGTATCTATATTAATTTCTCATCATATCCAGAATAGAACATGAAAATGAGAATATCAAAAAAATGAGCAATCTAATATAGAGAGTTAGAAACATTCATTCTTGTAAACTTACTTAACAATGTTGCAATGGTTTTCTTCGCATGGAGCAATAAGATAGATGGAATTATCTTTGACATTGACATATGAACACAAATTCTATCAAATTTGAACAAGCCCAAAAAGTGAGAAATGCAGGTTGCGCAAACTTCATATATCAAAATTGGAATACAAAAGCAAGTAAGAACAAAAGCAAGGGTTCAATAGCCGATAAACCCCTACAAGCTCTGATTTTACAGTTGTTGAAAAGATACAAAAATCATGTCTCTTCTATTCACAACACCAGAGAGAACCTTTAACTACCTTAGAGCATTCAAAGCTCATCAAATTTAGAGAATATGTTTTCAGAATGAGCTACAGGGACTCGAGCATCAAACACCACTGCAACATTAACAAATTAGGTAGCATTCAAAATACTAAGCTACAAAAAAAGGTGGATATATCAAAGTAACAGGAGTATTCATTGATAATATCACATAAAGAAAAATGACAGTTCAACTTTAGATCAAGCAAGTTTGAGAAGAACAA
Organism: Taxus wallichiana var. yunnanensis; assembly: GCA_018340775.1. Lineage (NCBI taxonomy): Eukaryota > Viridiplantae > Streptophyta > Pinopsida > Cupressales > Taxaceae > Taxus > Taxus wallichiana. The sequence continues at coordinate 1,033,371,163 of CM031239.1, read as the reverse complement.
AAGCCTACCTCAGTGAATATCTAAAATCAGAGTTTCAAGTGATAGTAAATAAAATGGAATAGATTAGATTTCACTTTTAGAGTAACAAGCCATACAATGGGAGATATAAGTGACAATATATCAAGGATTTTGTTAGTATCAAAATAACAAGTATTCAAAGCATGAAAATTCATGACCATCAACTTTCGGAACACAGAGTAGTTAAATCATCCACTACTCAATAATGTAGTCTCGAATAACATAAATAGAAACAAACCCATATCTGTCTTGGCTGTCCAAATGTACAAGAATAAACCTTCATAATCTATAAAGTGAATACTGAAATCTTGGTTGTAAGAAATCAAATCGCAGCTCACCTTGTAAGACCAGATCTAACAAGGTAAATCCGAATCATGAATACCATGTATAATCTCAGAAAAAAACCAGAATCTTCTCTCGACACTACCATGATTTTAAAGGAAAATTAAGATTGAGATCAGGGAAAGAAATGTGAGCTTCATCTATAAGTGGTCGTGGATGATTTCACATAGTGGCTTAAAATCCAGTTTAAAATAGCTAACAGAAAAAACCCATAGGGATTTTCGGAGATCAACATTTACAATGGTATCAAAAGCAAAAGGGAGATTCACTTACTGGAAGAATGATGGCCATAATACCTCGAAGAGGTGCTCCAAAGATCAAGTAGAATCAACAAGCATAGAATTTTACAAACTCATCAATGGTGGTCATGTTTATTGTCTCTCTAGCACGAAGGATTTCAACAGAACATGATCTCAAAGATATCTTTCAAAAAGTAGAAAACCAATATAGATCTCCCCTTCGGAAAATCTATAACAAATCAAAACCCCAACTCCATTGGATTCCTAGAATAATCAAACTAGAAATCTCATAAACATGGTGTTCTGTTCCCGAAAACATCGACCATGGGTAGAGCCATTGAGAATGGCTCATTTTTTAGTAGAAACAAAGAGGGAATTTAAAGTATTACAAACCCTCAAACCATTGATTCCGAATAAATAAGAGCATGAACAAAAACTAGAAGATCCACAAGAAAATGATGGCCACCATGGAAAATTTTATCAGAGCTTTGCTGAATAATGAATTTTGAAATGCAAAATTTGTTACAGTTTAAGATACTTTTACCATACAAACTCAATCAATGAGTTAATAAAACTCAACCACGGTCAAAGAACCAACATGTGTCAAGTAATGATAGAAACCTAATTAGGGTGAAGTCCATTTTTCTACCGGAAAGTAATTTTGAAGGGTTAGACCATCGTTGGAAAGAGTTGGCCACTTTCAAAAATAAACAATGATTTTCATATTAGACCTTATCCAAGGTCAAAAGCTCATAATAATACTTTCCAAAAGCCAACATAAGGATATATACCTTGATCAAACAAAAATATGCCAATAATTCCATGTTCAATAGAATTAAAACGATGATTAGTAAATGCCATGTTAAGGGAGACCCAATCAATAACATGCATGTCATGATAAGATAGAAGACAAACTGGAGCATGAGCACGTGAACAGAGGTGGTCCCCACAAGAGGTAAACATTATTTTTCTTACAGGGGATAATATTTCCTATGGTCACAAAGGTTAAATGTGTCAACATCATATGCATCAAAGGATCATGTAATGCAGTGGTCAACATCAGAGTACAAGGAGCCTTTTAGAGGCCTATTACCTTATTTTCCACAAAAATAAGAGTATTATTTTTATCGTAGATGTGTTCACAAGTGGTCCCCATAGTGGGAGAGTTAGAGTTGAATGAATTCTACTAAATTAAAAGTGAAAAAGTATTATTTTTACTTGCAGAGGAGTGAAATTTTCATGTGGCCACAAGAAGATAGAGGATTTGTCAACATCGGAGCTTGCAAGTGGACCTCATCATGATGGAATACATGGGTGAATACCTTGCAAAGTTTTGCAAGTAAAATAATTATTTTGATCACACATAGAAATATTTATTTTTACATGTGCATTCAAGTGGATCAAGTTGCAAAAGACAGAGATTGCATGCCTTGAGAAGACATTATCATCAAGTAAAGCCTATTATTAGCTAGATCATTCATCCAAATTTATTAAAAATAGAACAATCAATTGTAGTTTGAGTGAGTTGTATTTTTTTAATCAATACTATTAATCCCTCAATGTATTAGCATGCTTATTTTATTCTAAATAAAGGATAAAAATAGGATGCATGGGCGACTACACCTTTAGTCTATTTTTAGGAAGGGTGAAATGAATAATTTTTAATTTATATTGTGTGCAGCAGTTTCGCTAGTTTTGACCTCGAATGAGAAGTATTTTTACCTTACTAATTATTTTTGCAGTCTTTTATATGCTCCATTAATCTTTATAATGTTGAATTCACCGATTAATCATCTTACCCAATTGAAAATTTAGCAATTTCTACACGATATTAATGTGTATGTTTAACTTAGCAAGTATTGTTTTGATTTTTCCTCAATACATAAATTTTTTTCAGTTAATAATATACAGAAATTTGTTGGCTCATACACCAATAATTCATTCCCATATCGATTGTGCACATACTCACCAAATACCTCATACAAGTTTGTTGTATCACCTCAGTTTTAAATCCTTTTACAGTCATCTTTTACCCTCAAACCCCATAAAATTAGTTTAGGATACATCAATAAGGAACCGACCTTGATACAGAGACTCACCTCAAAATAGGTATACCCATAGACCTAAGGTGTTTCTATTGTATCTATGAAAGAGAGATAAAATTTGCAAGCTTAGAACACCTGCAACCATCTCTCTACAGGGTGCACTTTCGAGAGATAACAGTTTTTGGCACACTTAGTGGGACAAGGACTAGAACTACTATTGGTGCGTTCTAAAGATTCAAGATCCGAGTAGAACTCATCTGGTGACTCTGTAAATCTGATTTCAAATTATTACAGCACTTTTCAATGACATTAAATTTTTCAACTGTAGTTTTTCAAGTATTTATCAAGAAAATTAGATCTGTATATTTGTTGTTATCATTTGTTTTATGAGAAGAAGAACTATTTTTCATAGTTTCAGTATTTTATGAGATCCCGCATCCATGAACCCTCGTTTTCAATAGTATTATCTACCAAAATAGTAACCCTTTTATCTAATTTCACCTTCAGACCATTTCCACAACCCCTATCAAAATGAATATCCTTATGACCCAAACCTTGGAAATCAGTATGATTGTCAATATGATGATCATTACGTTGTTCAAGGTCAAAGTTATGTAGAGGGTTATGCTGAATGTGAAAGGTGAAGAGATCTTGAAATTGAGCTTAATGAACTTAAGCAATCATTTTTATCTGTCAAGGAACTATACGAGAAATCATTAGCAATAAAAACTGATAGGCATCAGGTTATGGAACCCTATCAAAATATTTTTCCCACTTACCTTCCCTATCAGAATTCAATGCCTATATATTCCCCTTACAGTCAAATTATCTCGTTCATCAAATTTTAAATTATCAGGATACTACAATTCCTTATTTTCCTACCTCGCAATCATGTATCGAACCCAAATTAAAGTGTCCAAATTGGTGTTCAGATGCTGTCCTAAAAACAGAGTTTGTACCCCAACCTCTCTTTAAAGAATTTCTAGTTAAGGTGAGATTAGTCCCACTCCTCCTTTACTCATACTTCTAGTCCAAGAAAAAGAGGATCATAATATCATTCAGGAGGGACAGCTAGCTAAAGAAAACAATAGGTTGGAGTTTTTACAAAACATAGAACAATGGGCTTCTAAATTTTAGTTTGATCATACTCTAGAATTAGAGGAGAAACCCATTCAAAAGGTACAGTCAAATTTTACAGCAGATCAAAAATAGGTTAAAGTTGATCAACAATCTTTGTGTTCCAAGAATAGCATGCATGAAAGCACCATACTCCTACAAACTACTAATTCATCCTAGTTGGTAGAACCTGAAGGAAGCTTTCAAATCATTTTCAAGATAGATCGAGTTGATCTAAAGGACTCATTAGCACAAGAGCAATGTAAAATAATGTTTGAATGATCTATTGAATGTACGAGGGGGTGAATAAATACATAGTGAAAACGGTTAGGAGGTGTAACCGCCTGTACCCAAACTAACCAATAAACAATGTATTAAATATGCCAACATTCCCCCCCTTAATATATTGTTTTTACAAATCTACCCCAGATTCATCATCTTGTTACGTCATGACATGTCCTATTTGCTTCTTGCAACAAGGACTTTGCCTGGATTTTCTTGAATCTCTATGACAGATGTGCTCTCGTTTGTAGAAAAATAGATGAAGAAGTGAGCTCAAAAGCTCGTGTGGTGTGCCACAGATGTGCCTGAGGGCATTTAATCTCGCATTTGTCATCTGGATCGACACAACTCTTCTTCGTCTATATGTCGAACAAGACTCAGTCCATTATGTCCTCGGATTGCAAGTTTTGGAGACTGGCTAAGAGTAGATACCGATGCTCTTCGGTTCTCTCAAATGCGGCACGTCTCTATGCTTGCTTGCAATGTTGCTAACATCTCTGGGCATGACTTTCATGCTCTCAGACTGTTGCATGGGATCATAGGCTGGTTGTTCGCGTCCATCTTTGATAGCAAATTTGATGAATGAATGAAGGGGCTTAATCTCGTTTTGTTCCGATTTGATTCAAACAAATTCCACATGTCTCCGATCTTTTGTACGATGCGCTTGCTAATGTATCGCTTGGTCTGCGAACAACAGTTGAGAAGATGTTGGGGGAAGGAGTCTACCAACGCACACCTGGGTTTTCGGTGGTCGATGCCACTCATGTCAAACTCCACACAGTGCTGATAAGTTGGTCAGTGGTCATTGCCACATGCTCTCTTCTCCCTCTTTGGTGACTGATTCTTCTTTTTGAATTCTTGAACTGCGGGCTTGTACCACGGGTATCCTCCTCTGAGTACGCTCACACGCCTGACTATTTACTCTTCTGGTCACTGTTGTTTCCTCACACGCCGAGAAATGGTCGTTGATGGGATAACTCGCAGGTGGACTTGGATCAGTTTAATGATCGATGCCACATTGCCAGACATGAAATACAACAAAGAATTCTTCATGTTGTCGCTGCGCACAGGTATGGTCTTCTCATTTTGTTTGAAGCGGTTATATTTCATAACTGTCTTCTTCAAGACAGTTATCTCCTCTCCTTCCACGCAGGCAGAGACCTCTTCACGCACGGGTTCTGAATCTCCACGCACAGCAAGCAAAGACTTTTCACGCTCAGCGGCTCCTCCAACTGTCCCTCCACGCACTGCAATCCACGCGGGGTTCCTTGGTCGCCTCTCCACGCTCAACAAAAATGGGACAGTCTTCCAGTCTCCTCTCCTCCTTCACGCACGCACAACAAAGAAATGGTGGTCTCAGTCTCCATGCACTCACAGCAAAGAAATGGTGGTCTCAGTCTCCTCGCACTCACGCACAGTAAAAATGCAAACGCGGGACAGGCACACTCCTCCTTCACGCGGGACAGGCACCCTCCTCCTTCACGCGGGACAGGCAACCTCCTCCTTCACGCGGGACAGGCAACCAAACTTTGCTTCCTTCACGCACTAGTCTCCTCCACGCACTGTTCGCACCAGCAAAGGACTCGCAGGCAGAGTTCACGCACAGCACAGCCAAAACGGACAGGCAGAGGAATCTTCACGGCACAACTGAATAGAAAAATGGTTTCACAACTGAATGCTTCTTCACGGCACACCAACAGGGAAATGTTCTTCCACCAAACTCCACGAAGGAAGATTTTCACTGGTTGTTGGGTCTGTAGATTTCCACGCAGGAGGGGAGCGGTGGTTCCAAGTAGGTCTCCATCCTTTATCTGCACGCTCCCACGCTCCTGCTTCCACACCGCTCTGATACCAATGTTAGCACAAGAGCAATGTAAAATAATGTTTGAATGATCTATTGAATGTACGAGGGGGTGAATAAATACATAGTGAAAACAGTTAGGAGGTGTAACCGCCTGTACCCAAACTAACCAATAAACAATGTATTAAATATGCCAACAAGGACGAGCACTCAGTTTGCATCTTATAAGTTTCCATGGTTGATGACCAAAAGGAAACAAATCAGTTTCAGAATGATCATGCTCAAATAGTTGAGTTTGAAGACCCTTGTTGTGCTGAATGCATGGAGATGGCTGCGTTATTAGGGACTTGCAATGTTTCACAAGGACTATTAGATGGTATTGCAAGTATTTGGGAGTAAGAATTTTTATTGAGGAGGAAACGAAATGTTTAGAGAACATTGTAAGAAGGGATAAAATGGAAGAATTTTAAATTGCTACTTTGAAATTTTAGTCTTGGTAGTAGTGGATAAATAGATTGAAGAGGATGAAAAACAATTTGAAGATCCTAGAAATATTTTCCAATATTTTAAATAAGTAGAACAACCATCTCATCATCTTCACGATGTTATGATTGATGAAGTACAACAGATTGAAGAGGTTGATTACTTTTCATATAATATTAGTACCTGTATAAAATACCGAATATACAATAGTTTATAGCGGTAGATTAGCTCTTATAAAAACATTCAAAATAGCTTCAGAAAGAACCCGTGATCAAAAAAAAGGTTCATTTTTCAGTACAAGACAAGAAGATTATCTTGTCAGTTATTTGGAGGCCATGTCCTATTCAATATCTTGTTGGTTCACAACATGCCATAGAAATACAAGAATTCATGTGTGTATTAGAGCCTAATAATGAGCATCATATACTCAACAATCAGTTCTAAATCCCTTGTAATAGTTTACAAATTAATTACAAATATTCTTCATGTTTTGGGCTAAGTTTTGGAACAAATTCAAGGTACACATCTCATTTTCAATTCTGTCATTTTACTTGTTTTGCAAGCTGAATTCATCATCTCATTAGGAGAAAAGAAAGATATTTTTCACTTCTGTCTCAGCTTTTATCTAACCTCAATTTACGGCTGGTTAGAATAGGGTAGATTAGGATTTCTCTTTTAATAAGTGTAGTTCATGCACATTGCAGTTTTCAATTCAATAACTGCACTAGTGCACGTGATCTCATTTTCCCGATCCTTTCAAATTTTGGTTTGTTTTTTTAAGGAAAGGTAGATTTTGGTTACATGATTTGGACTCCATACCCAATGGACAAGAGCAAGGCACTGGTCTACAAGTTAGCAAGTAGATTTCCCGTAGGATCGCTAGAATTGTCGACATTTTTACACCTCGTGTGAAAAATATCAACACGAAACTTTTAAGTTTCTCAAATCGGGTAGGTTACAAGTTTTTCCACGTTTGAGTCAGCTACCTCAGAATAAGATACAAATTATAATCATTTTGTGTTAGACATTCTTGGAAGTCACATTTGGATCAAAACTACAACTTGGGTACAGTTATAGAATTTCATGCCTAAAAGATGCATCTATTCAATTTATCACACTTTTTAGAACCATGCAACAACCATAAAAACCAATACAATGCCCTAAAGAAGGAAGGAATGACAACATGTACCAGACATGATGTTCTGAAGCTACAAATAGGTGGCAGGTTTGAAGGACAAGGTACAGGTTTGACAAAAACAGTTTGCATTATCGTTGATCAATAATAAGGTACACTTGATTTTAATTTATTTCTATGATTAAGTGAATTATTTAAGTGTTTTTAGTTGTATAAGTTCATTCATTATCCATACAAATGAAGAAAAGTACAGAAAGGAAGGACATACATCTCATTACATGAAAATATTTTCATTTATTCATGAGGAATAATTGTACATATTTTTCTCACACAAGCCATGAGAAATAACTGAAGAAAAGGAATGCATATACTTATGAAATTGAAAATGTAAGGAGGTAAAAAACCCATCATTTCCTTGAGGAGGTTTTATTTTCTTTCTAAATTGTTGCTCTAGTTTTCCTCTACAAACTACATCATGGTACCTGAAAAAGAGAATAAATCGATGTCAATACTGAGCTTAGGGTTTAATTTAACTCTTTATACTTCCAACTTCAAAAATTCATGCATTCAAAAGTGTAATTATTAGCTGAAGTAGGGAAATCAAGATAACATATAGGTTAGCTTTCAAGTAGAAGAACAATTTTCGAAGATCAGTTTTCAAAGCATCAAAGACAGAATACATGACACATCTTGCAATGTACCCTCAACTAATAATCCATCTCGTAAAGATTCATCAAGCTACAAGGTAGCATTCTTAAGCAAAGAAGAAAATATTCTCAGATATTTTCAACATCTATATTAATTTCTCATCATATCCAGAATAGAACATGAAAATGAGAATATAAAAAATGAGCAATCGATGTAGAAAGTTAAAGACATTCATTCTCGTAAACATACTTAACACTATTGCAACGGCTTTCTCAGCATGGAACAATCAAATAGATGGAATTAGCTTTGGAATTTACATATGAACACAAATTATATCAAATTTGAATGAGCCCACAAAGTGAGAAATGCAGGTTGTACAAACTTCATGTATCAAAAGTAGAATATAAAATCAAGTAAGAATAGAAGCAAGGGTTCAATAGGCAGTAAACCCCTACAAGCTCTGATGTTATAGTTGTTGAAAAGATACACAACTCAGGATAGCAATAAACAGATACAAGAAATCATGTCTCTTCTATTCACAACACCAGAGAGAACCTTCAACTACCTCAGAGCATTCAAAATCATCAAATTCGAGAGAACATGTTTTCAAAATGAGCTACCGGGACTCGAACATCGACACCAATTTAGCATTAACAAATTATGTAGGATTCAAACTACTAAGCTACAAAAAAGGTGGATATATAAAAGTAACAAGAGTATTCACTGATAATATCACATAAATAAAAATGACAGTCAGCTTCAAATCAAGAAAATTTTGAGAAGAGAAAAACCCCGCCTCAAAGAAATATTTAAAATAAGAGTTTCAAGTTATAGAAATAAAATGGAGTAGATTAGATTTAAATTTTTAGAGTAACATGTCATACAATGGGAGATATAAGTGAAAATATATCTAGGATTGCATTAGTATCAAACTAATAGGTATCGAAACCATTAAAAGTCATGACCATCAACTTTTAGAACACAGAGAAGTTAAATCGTCCACTACTCAACAATGCAGTATTGAATCACACAAACAAAAACACACCCAAATCTAGGTTGGGTGTACAAATGTACAAGAAGAAACCTTCACAAGCTATAAAGTTAATATCAAAATTTGGGTCGCAAGAAATCAAATCACAACTCACCTTGAAAGACCAAACCTAGTAAGGTTATGAATACCATGTATAATCTTAGCAATAAACCAGAAGGTTCTCTCCATGATACCACAATTTTAAAGGAAAATTTAGAGTGATATCAGGGCTAGAAATTTTAGCTTCATCTCTAACCGGTTGTGGATGAGTTCACACGGTATCTCAAAAGCCAAGAAAATGGCTAATAGAAAAAACCCACAAGGATTTTCAGAGATCAACATTTACAATGCCATCAAAATAAAAAGGGAGCTCCACTTACCAGAAGAATGATGGCCATAAGACATTGCAGAGGTGCTCCGAAGATCAAGCATAATCATCAATTAGATAAGCTTACAAACTCATCAATGGTGGTCACATTTATCAACTCTCTAGCAAGGAGGATTTCAATAGAACAAAATCTAAAATATATCTCACAAAAAGAATAAAACCCATATAGATATCCCTTAAGAAAATCTAGAACAACTTGAAACCCTAACTCTATTGGATTCCTAGAATAATCAAACTAGAAATCTTAGAAACATGGTGTTCAATTCCGAAAATAGTGACAATGGTATCCATTGAGAATGGCTCGTTTATAAGCGAGAACCGAAGAGCGAGAATAAAAATATTACTGACCCTCAAACCATTGATTCCAAAGAAATAAGAGCATGAAAATAAAACCGAAGCTCCACAAGAAAATGATGGCCGCCATGGAAAATTTTGACAAAGCTTTGATGAATAATGGATTTTGAAATGCAAAATTTGTTAGGGTTTGAATTACTTTTACCAAACAAACATAATCAACGAGTTAATAAAACTCACCAATCAAAGAAACAATATGTGTAAAGTAATGATAAAACCCTAATTAGGGTGAAGACCATTTCTCCACCAAGAAGCAATTTAGAACGGTCAAACCATCATTGGAAAGAATTGGCCACTTTCAGAAATAAACAATGATTTTCATATTAGACCTTATCCAAGATAAAAACATCATAATAATACTTACCAAAAGTCGACACAAGGATATATCCCTTCATCAAACCAAAGATGCCAATAATTCCATGTTCAAAAGAATTGAAACCATGATTAGTATATGCCATGTTAAGTGAGACCCAATCAATAACATCCCTGTCATGATAAGATAGAAGACAAACTGGAGCACGAGCACGCAAACAGAAGTGGTCCCCACAAAAGCTAAACATTATTTTTATTACAAGTAGATAATATTTCCTATGGTCACAAAGGTTAAATGTGTGAACATCATGTGCATCAAAAGATCATGCAATGTAGAGGTCAAAATCATAGTACAAGGAGCCTTTTGGAGGCCTATTACCTTATTTTCCACAAAAATAGGAGAATTAGTTTTATCGTACATGTGCTCACAAGTGGTCCCCACAGTGGGAGAGTTAGAGTTGAATGAATTCTACTAAATTAAAAGGGACAAAGAATTATTTTTACTTGCAGAGGAGTCAAATTTTCATGTGGCCACAAGAAGACAAAAGAGTTTTCAGCATCAAAGCTTGCATAAGTGGACCTCATCATGATGGAATACATGGGTGAATACCTTGCAAAGTTTTGCAAGTAAAATAATTATTTTTCTCACACACGAGAAAGATTTATTTTTGCATGTGCATTCAATTGGATCAATTTGTAGAAGACATAAATTACATGCATTGAGAAGACTTTCTCATCAAGAAAAGCTTATTATTAGCCAAATTATTCATCCAAATTTATTAAAAATAGAATAGTCAATTGTGGTTTGGACCGAGTTGTATTTTGTAATCAAGGCTATTAATGCCTCAATGTATTAGCATGCTTGTTTTATTCATAAAAAAGGATAAAAATAGGATTCATGGGGGAGTACACCATTTGTCTATTTTTAGGAAGGGTGGGATGAATAATTTTCGTTATATATTGTGTGCATTAAGCAAAGCACAAAGGAGGACTTTTAGATAGAAGACTGATTAAACAGTTTCTTCCATTTTTCCTCCGAATGTGAAGTATTTTCTGCCTTTCCAATTATTTATAGTCTTTTGTATGTTCCATTAGTCTTGCAAATTTTGAATTAACTGATTAATCATCTTACGCTATTACAAATTAGGTAATTTCTGCAAGATATTAATGTGTATGTTTAACTTAGTAGTATTGTTGTGATTTTTCCCTCAATACATCAAAGTGTTTTCCCTTAATAATCTGTAGAAAATTGTTGGCTCGTGCACCAAGAATTCATTCCTATATCAGTTGTGCATGTACTCAGTTAAAGACCTCATACAAGTTTGGTGTATCACCTTATTTTTAATTCCTTTTACAGTCTTCTTTTCCACTCAAACCCCAAGAAATTTGTTTAGGATACATCAATAAGGAACCAAACTTGATACCAGAGACTCACCTCAAAATAGGTATACCCATAGACCTGAGGTGTTTCCATTGTATCTACAAAATAGAGAGATGAAATTTACAAGCTTAGAACACCTGTAGCCATCTCTTTACAAGGTGCACTTTTGAGAGATAACGATTCAGTACACATTTCCCAAACAACCCTAAACACTTGCAACTCATACACATTACAAAATTTAAATAATAAAATTTAATGTAACACAACAATAAAAATATTTAATTTTTAACATTAACATATATATAAATTAGAATGATACACAATGAATTACAACCACGTCGTTTCTCCATCTTGTTTGCATCTGGAAAACCCTATGAGCATGAAATCAATGATAAAATTTTTACATGGCATCCACCTAAATCTATCATAGTTAACGTCTTTAGTTTCCCATTTAAATATTAATGATTATTCACACTCAAAAATAAACAGTTAGAGACATATATTTATTTCATATCATTTCACATAATTTCTTAACTAAGGGGATAGAAAGAGATAGGTAAGAGAGAAACACTATTTTTCAAAAGTCAAATTTCACACAACAAGCTACAAGATAGAGTTTCAAACAGTTATTTACAAGTGCCAATAAGTTTCCATGATGGTTTTCTAACTTGGTTGGGGTCCTACAATTTTATTTTTACATTTTTTTACTAGTTGTAAAATTCACAATTTAGGCTTGGTAGCTAAGAAACCATGTTCAAAAGATGACTTCTATTGGGTAGTGCACAATAGGTAAATTCCTACGTTTCCTCTTATATACTATTAATTCATAGGTTCCGACGGAATTCAAAATCGGAAATGGTTTTCAATTGGTAGCTAGGTTTCCAGAGCCACCATTTGTTATATGTCTAATTTTATTTAGTCAACAACGACCATAGGCCTACAAAACCACCTAGTCAAACTAGCCGGGAATATGCTTTTCCCCAACTTAAGGTTCCAGGAAATTTTCCAATAAAAACATTTTTGTTACTAAGTGTCCAAGCAACGAGCCAAAATGAAACCCAAATTTTTAGTTTTAGCAACTTCCTATAAGTGAAAAATGAGGTAACATGGCTCTAAGGGACTGAAGAAGAGAGTAAAAATGGTTTATTCAGATCAATCTAAAGCTTGATGTGACTCTCCTCATAAAAAGTAACACATATGACACTTGACATCTCTTTTAGGGGGTTCAAAATCTTATTTTGCAAGTCTCCAAAAATTCCATTTTTCTAACTTTGCAAGGTAGGTGGAAATGGTAGTTTGAGTTGAGGAATCGTCTAGGTCTTGCCAATACAAACGGAAATGAATACAAAAATTGATACCTTGGTCTAGCAAATGATAACGTTAAGGTAGAAATCAGAAATTATGGTCAATCATAAATCAATTACGTAAACCACGAGGTGGGGTTTTATTGTTTTAAACTAAAACTTTTGTTACAATATCCATTGATTTAAGCATCTAATGGTTTAATATTTTAATTATATTGCAAATGAAGAACCAATTTATACAAAAATTATAAAATATGAAGGTAAGTAGACCATGCCTTAATTAAATGGGACGATGCAATTAAGCATGAGTTGTTACAAGGTTGATGAAGAAAAAGAGGACACGCTCACCCAATGCCTACATGATTCATCTAACCATACTGTTCCATGCACTTTTCCATATGCTAAGTAACATATCTAGGTTGCTCAACCAATGAATCATGAATTTCAAAATGTCGAGTCATTAAGCTCATATGATTGGTGAGTCTCAATATTGCAAATTTGCCACATTGTCAAATCATTTCGATGGAGAATTCAATATTTCACATGCAAACTCAAGCATTATTTCAAAGTACATTCACCCATAATTTGACATGTACTATCCCAACTTGCAACATCAACAAACATGCCACACTTTACTTTACTTTATTTGTTACACGCTTATCTTAGATAAATTAAAATAGATAAAAAAATTTCAACTTTACTTTATTTTATTTTAATCGTGAAATATTATTATTATCCTTAGATGTCTGAGAAATTGACGTAATACACACATGCATCAATAACTAGGTGTGAAAGAAAAGATCCAAACTTCACCAGTTAAGGTTAACGAAGGAGGGCATTACATTCCCATCCCCTTATAAAATAATCGTCCTCGATGTGGAAAAAGGAAAGGCTACGAGTGTTCTTACGTTAAGAAATCAACAATGAAAAATCTTTCCTAGGAAAATGAACTATGTCATTAAAACATGACCACAAGGTATAAGGCTTGTCTTGATGATTTCTTAATGTTCTCTAAAGATTGGTTGTTATAGTTTACATGATTACTTAGTTAATATTTTTCCTTTAACATATTCCCAAAACTCAAGCTCTTAATATTTCATTGTTTGCGTGGGTTCCCAATAGAAACAAACATCACAATAGCACACCAGACCAAACACAACACTATTGGTTCATAAGATAGTATATTATGTACCATCATGACTATATAACATCACAAGAAATCAATTAGACCATGGAAAGAACATACATAGCCCTCACAACATAGTACTTATTACACATGCACCTGACACAAAGTACCCATAACATAAGTAATCTAATACAACATGAAATTGCCAATAGGTAGACATACAAAGGTTTCAAACAATTTGAGAAAATAACTCGTAGTTACATAGTGTCAAAAATGGAATCAAATCATACCCTCAATGAGGAACATCAATCATCAACATCACAAAACATAACCGAATCACATAAGTACACATAAATAACAAAACAAACTTCACACACTTCCCAAAACATCAGAAAAAAATCCATATACCTCCCAAAGCATCACTAAATACTCCATATACATCCCAAATCATCACAAAATAACTCCATATACCTCCCAAAGAACCACAAAACATATCCATATACCTCCCAAATCATGAAAAACAACTCCATATCTCACAAAGCATCACAAAACATCCCCATATACCTCCTAAAGCATCACAAACAACTCTATATATCTCCTAATCATCACAAAACATCCCCATATACCTCCCTAGCAATAAAATAAAGATAAATTCTCATTTTATCTCCACTAAAGAGGCCATTCACCCTATGGCCCTAGGCACATATAGTCTAAACACCTCGATCTAAGTGACATAATAACTCATGGTTCATAAACGCTGCTAGTTATCTCAGTAACTCCTTGGGGTGTACCCCATACAATGAAGCAGGACCATAGGTACCACCAGTCCTTGGTGAACCCATGTCCCTAGCACAACACATACAACATTAGAAACAACATGTCAAAATAATAAACAAAATTTTCAAGGGACATCAAATTCAATTGCTTTAGGCCAAGCAAGGAAACTAGTTTAAAACTAAAGGAAGATTTTTAACTTAAATTCAACTTTAAATAAAAACAAAACAAATGGCTAATTAGTCGTAGTTAGTGCAAAATTTCACATGTTAGTGCAAAAACCAAATAAAAATTCCAAAATTGCATCAACTAAACCAGAAGTTAAATAGAATTTTTTTGGTTCCGAAGGGAGAGAAAAGAAAATTCAAATTTACGAATAAAATATGTATAGAGAAATAACACATCACAATCACTATGTGGCCTTATATGGCCACCAAAGGGGTACTCATCGAGTTGTTGGCAATCGAAAATTGAGCCTTGACTCGTAAAATAACATATCAAATAGTACAACTATTATAATATCTTCCATACTCCATACTCCCATAAGTCTCAACATAGTCAAAATCGTATAGGATTTTTCGATGGGAAAACCAATAGAGAGAGAGTAGGGGTGCTAATTTTCATAAGTTGAGTCTAAGGTGGTGTGCATCCCCAATATATTGAGCAAGGTTGAAGCATACTAAATAGATAGAAGTGGGTTTTCAGTCTATATAATACTCCACTTCCTAACTTGTACTCGGCTCAAGATTATGAAAAACTATTCCACACCTCCTCTTTCCATGCATACACTCTTAATGATTGCATCCCTTAGGGTCGTTTGGTGTAAGGTTTGCAACATAACACATACTTACATCACTAACACAATGGTGTTTCATGCCCATTAACCATAGTGACTTACACATGGTATATATACAGGGTAAAACACAATCATTACTTTCATGGGTTACAATACATCACATTTCCACATAATGCAACCAAAGTGCAAGTACTACACAATAGGGGTCATACGATCACCATATGTCCCTAATTCATGACATGAACCATCACATATGGCATGAATTATACATATGATGAAAATAGTGACTAACATTACAACATAAAGTCAATTACAATACATGGTGACACACACATGATTCATTACAACACAGTGCGACATCACAATACAATCCAATCCACTATACACAATGTTTTTCATACAACACACCAAAACATGTACATATCATAGAATGACAAGATGCTCAAACACTCTACAATCCAAAATAGCATTCTTTTCACACACAATAAGGTGGAACATCACACATGAAATATTCATTGAATCTATGAAAAGGCAAAAAAATACTTTCATCACAAGCACATCAACACCATAAAAAATATGCACTAAGTGACACACAACATGTGTGATCATAATTTCACAATTAATGCGCTGGTCACATTACAACATATATCACATTAATATTCCAATATTCATCACCACAATGACAAAATCATCACAACTCCAATCCATACCAGAGGTTTAAGATCATGAACCTTTTCTCGATACCAAATGTAACGTGCACATTTTTACACACAAATACAATGATTAAATATCGTAATAATTTTTATTTATTTTTACTTACGTTATTTGATACATGAAAACACAAGGGATTGCTTAAGACAATGCATAACACATAATATGTTGCACAAACATTATCCCACATAGATGACATGAAAATACATGTTGCACATCAAGACCACCTTTCCCCAAATTACAAGGCACAATAATTAATTCAACTAAAATTTAAATCTCCTATAGGCACCATCCAGGATACAATACTTTCCTTGTTTACAATTTTATAACCTTTATCTTTTTTATTGGCGTTAATTGTTGAAAATCACTTATCATGCGGTCCTTCATTGTCCTTACATTACTTAACATTTAACTTGTAGTTACTCCCTTTTCTTTTTCTTTATTCCCTTATCGCAATTGAATGATGTGGCCTAATTTTTAATAGGAACATATATCCCCACATGATCCACTTGTGTTTGTTCTAAGGATATTTCTTTCAAGTTACATGTTTTTTCAGTTTTACAATTTATCTCGGTTGCCATAAGGAAGTTTCACAAGAAACTAGTGCTATTTATTAGTCAAAGATTGAATATAATACATGTTCTTTTCATATTATCATTTAATTATTGAGGTTACTTGATTCATGTTTTAAGTAATTAAAACTAACCGGGTATCCTATCTTCTTCATTTAAATGATTAGTCATTAAGGTCATAAGGAGTATGGTTTCACACTCAATAAATTTTATATTCCTAGACAATAAGTATTTTATGCGTGTTACTAGCAAGCATTCAAATATAAATTTTATACACCTTACTAAGGTAACAATCAAAGTGATTAAACACTCTTATCTCCTACAATCATCTAGTAATTGTTATCCCAATTTTTCTCCCCTAGCAAAATTGATCAAACACAACCCCACATAGAAGAAAATCAGAAGGTTCGGTTTAGTCCTGCGAGCTCGCAATTGATCCCAAATGAAGGGGAAGGAAAGCTCAATAATGGAGTCCAAAAAATGTTGGTGAGGGAGTCCAATGACGTTAAAAGAATCTAGAGGCTCAACAATAAATAAAATAAAGAAATAGGAGTAGGCCTGAATTGGCTAAGGTAAGAAGAGACATTAGAATCCTCCACATGTCCAATTGGCACATCTACAAAGGTCAAGCCCAAACGGTGGTCTCCAACAAGCGCCATCCCACCATGTTTCTGAAAAATGCACCTCTAAAGGTTAGGTCGAAACAAGGTTTCCAAATATGAACAGAGATTCCACATTTCGAAGGTCTAATGAGTTGCTCCTAAATGGATAGAAAAGGGACAGGCTAGCCATTTAATCGACTAAGTATAAAAGACTAGGCGAAAGCCTCCACGTCCCTCATCAGAGCAACTTTAGAAGTGAGACCCAAGGGACAGTCCCTAAATAAGCACAAAACTTCCACGTGTCTCAGGTATGAAAAGGAGATAGAGTCGGTAGTTGAAAAGTCTCAGGAAATGGAAAGATCCGTGTGTCGGCCAAGACAATTTTAAAGTGCGACCCAAAACAGAGACTCAAACAAGAGCAGGCTTGCCACATAGTCAAGGTCTAACAATCGTCAAATGGGCAGCGGGACCAAATTGGTTAAGTATAAAAGGACCAACAGAAGCCTCCACATGTCTCAACAGTGTAATTTCAATATCACTACCCAAAGAGTGACACCAAACTAGCGCCAGTCCTACACGTGTCCCAGGGTCTGAAAGGTAGAGCCGTCTGTTGAATCAACTAAGTATAGAAGGGCCAGCGGAAATATCCGCGTGTAAGCTCGAGCAAATTTGAAGGAAAAATATGGAGGTAGGTCCTAAATGTGCCCTAAGCGTCCACGTGTCCAGGGTAAGAGATATGGGCCCGCCAAATAAATGGGACTTAGCCAAAACACAAAGAAATAGAGAAAATCCATGGAATAAGCCACGTGTCTCTTCGGCGCTCTTTTAAGAGGTGAACCCAAAAGGCAGTCCCAAACTACCATCAACCTACCACGTCATCGTAGTCAGAAAAATTAAGGTCGACCATTGAAAATTCCAAGCTCGGGATAAGCCGAAGGAAGCCTCCACATGCCTCATCCGTGCAACTTCAAAGGAAAAATCCAAAAATTATCCCCAAACATGCACCTACTCTCCACGTCTCCTAGGTCATGCACAATGTCTCTCCCAACATGGGGCTTAGGTAGAATACAAAGGAAATAGAGCTAGGCCCGCAGACAA
This sequence comes from Taxus wallichiana var. yunnanensis, assembly GCA_018340775.1. Lineage (NCBI taxonomy): Eukaryota > Viridiplantae > Streptophyta > Pinopsida > Cupressales > Taxaceae > Taxus > Taxus wallichiana. The sequence goes on along the minus strand of CM031239.1, from coordinate 1,033,352,606 downwards.
TGCCACATGTCTCTTCGATGCAACTTCAAGAGTGTAGAGGAGGGGGAAAAACCTTAAGATGCGTGGGGTAGCCACGTGGATATGCATAAATAGAATTCAAACCTAAAGTACCTTCAAGTGGCCATATCTTTTGATCAAAATCTCAGAATCGAGTGGGAGGGGATGTTTTAGATATCTCTTGGCACTCTTACCCACCGCCACCATTAATATTTTGACCCACCATTTTTGAGGCCGTCAAGTCTCTCACATGCCAACATGGTGAGGAATGGATTTCCTTTCTTGCCTAACAAGGAACAGTGATGACACATGGGTGTTGTAGGAGACGCATCATTTTGGCGGGGGAATTCGGTGCTTCGTCAGGGGTGGTTGGAACAGGGTTGGATTTTTCCCTCCTTTTCTCTCTCTCATTCTTCCTATATATTATACAAGAGGGATAATTTCAAAGGGTTAGACATTTCTTCTCTACACCCTCCCTTCTTCCCTTGTTTGTAATTGAATTTGTGGAGTTTCCAAACCTCCCATTCAAATTGTAATGCAAAAATCTTGCCTCTTGGCTATTGTAGTGTATTGTATCAACTTTTGGAGCAATAATGCATGTCTGTGGATGATTTTTTAACCCTCTCTTATGTTCATTGTCTCCTTTCTAATCTCTCATTGTAGTCCTGGTTATTTGTGCATGGTGATTGTATTGTATTATTTATGGTTTGTGTTTATTGCAAAGCAGGTGTTTCAAAGCATTCCTTTTGTGCATCACCTTGTTAGTTTAGGTTTTATTTTCTTGCATCTTCTTAACCTTGTCTCCTTGGTAAGTTAGAGTAGGATTTAGAACGACCCTCTGTAATCTGAACGTGTGCACCTGAATAGAGGAATAGGATCCAGCCTTCATCCGGAGAGCTCTCTCGACTTGCAAAGTCCCACACTTTGAGAGATGCTCCATGTTGTGTAGTCACACTGAGGATCTCAACCCATCAAGTTATAGATTTCAGGGGTGCTGTGATTTTGCTTCAACAGTTTTGGCATGCCCAATAGGGACAATAATTTTTCATTTCTATTGCAGCAAGATTGATGTGCACTTGTTGCAAGTCCCCAACTTTTAAGAAGCTCTAAAATCACAAATATGATGACTCCAAAATAGTCAGAATCCACTAGTTTCAGTAGTGCAAGCTTGTCAAGTTCATGAGAAGAATAAAATAAAGTTCAAGGACTAGAGAGGAGGGACTATTTTTCTATCTACATTTATCCTGGAAAGAGAAAGGAGAGGAAGAAGAGCTCAAAGGTCTCCATCTCCACCAAATAGAACTTTGTCAACACCTCCCCTTGGTAGGCCTTTCATTCAATCAATAAGGGTTCTTATGCCAATCATAATGGAACATCCACAACCTAATCCCTATGTCAACTTCACTGGCAGCAGCCCACTCACTCTCAATGCACAAAATCTAGTTCCAGTTGTAACATTAAAGAGAATTTCATGAAATCATTGAGATGGACATTGCAGTCAAATTGTTAGCCTCTTCATTCAAGGGTAAAGCTTTGCAATGGTTTAGGAGTCTAACAACAGGATCTATTTAGAATTGGGACCATCTGTGTATAGCTCTTCACAATCAATTTGGAGAAAAGGGGGATAATCTATCTTTATTAGAATAACTGACAACAATCAAGAGGGCTCCTAATGACCAGTTGATCGACTTTAACTTCAGATTTCAGTGGATGTGGGATAGGATTTTGGTGGCCATGAGACCAACAGATGAAGGTTCTTTTCTATACTTCCTTAGAGCTTTAAATTATGATATTGCCATAATGATTCAATCAATGGGAGGTATAACTTTACCCGCATCATATAACATTGCTATTACAGCTGAAAATTTCTTCATCCAGGTGAGTAAACTTGTACCTAGGCTACCTTTGCCTCTATTTATAGAACTAGGAGCTCCAAGCACTATTCAAACAACCACATTAGATCCCATACCGCTTCAAGGAATCAAAGTGTTGGTGCTCAATTTGATCACACCCCATTTTTCCTTGAAATTCTTTAATTTGAGGGATCTATTGTCTTTTCTATCACCCCGTATTGATGCACGAACACTCGTCCTCCATTTGGTTGCCATGATCAGTCCCTTCCTTTGGTCAAGGATCACTTTAAATCTATAGTTTTGTTTTCCATTCTTCTGTCCATGTGAAAGATTTGTAACTTGGGCATAAACTTGGGTTTTTTCCTTCCTTCCATTTTCTATAGTCATGATTCATTGTCTCTATATTTTTGTCCTAAGTATCTATGAAAACATGATTGGAAGTGGCTGGAAGGATCATTTTGGGCCTTATATCATTTCCAAATTCTCTATCCTTGAAGAAGGATTCATTTTGGTGCAAATGGTGATTTTCCTGCATTTTATAGTTTGATGGGTGTGTTTTTCCCGTCAAATTTATATTACAACATCTATGGAAATGTGGCCCTTTTTGGTTAGAGGCAACTTGGCAAGGCACTTTCAAACTATAAGGCCCACTTCAGCTCAAAACTTGTCCACATGGAGGATCGACGCTGATATGAAAATTCACCTTTTGGTTTGACCTTGGAGTTACGTCGGGAGACACGTGGAGGTTTTCACTTCCTTTTCTAGACTTAGATAATTTTTTCATGTAGTCGGTGTAACTTTGGTGGACCATGGACACGTGGAGGGCCGGTTCTCATTTGAGGATCCACCTCAGGGTGCCACCTTAACAATTGCGACAGGGAGACATGTGGTGGCTTCTGCCGGCTTTTCTCTATACTTAAACTTTTCAAAGCAATTTTCTAAGGCCTAGGACACATGGAGGGACCGTACCTTTTTGGAGACTGGCCCCTAAATTTTTTTTTTAAGAAGTGTCAGGAGGACACTTGGAGGCTTCTGATCACTCTACCCTTGCTTGGACTTTTAAACAGCCAAGGAAAACTGTCTCAGACCCTAGACACATGGAGCCTTTTGCTGATCCTTCAACTATCTTAACAACTCTATCGGACTGAGACACATGGTGAGCCCACACTTATTTGGGGTCTCCAAATTTGGGGACCATCTCAAAGTGTGCCATTGAGACATGTGGAGGCTTTTGCTAGCTCCTTTTTTATTGATACTTTTTGAAAGGCCAAAAGGCATTTTTTGAGCCAGGGCACATGGATGGCCCGCACTTGTTTGGAAACTTTCCACTATAATTATCCTTTGCATTTGTGCCAAGGAAACATGTGGATGGCTATAAAATAAAGTAAATAAGATGCAAAATCAACGGTTGTTATATATTTCACTGTTTTTACGCCATGTTTTCTCTAAGACTCCACGGAGATGCAAATACACATTGCTTTTCATCATTTTTCGATGAAATTACTTGTCATTTTGTCTGCAAATTCAAAACTTAATTTGAGATTCCAAGGATTGTTAAGATCGATATTTTGAAGTTGGAGTTACTTAGGCACTTGCAAAAAACTGAATTACCAGAGAAGATGGATGCGGGATAGAGTTATAGAGGAAAAGGATAAAATGATGGAGGTTGCGGGTGCAAAAGATGAAAAAGGTGTTGCCTCAAGAGTGAAAATGACTACTTGTCGAGATCCAAATGTACAAAGCCTCCCGAAAATGATTAAAATGGGGATTTATCGCATGACAAAATTAGAATGATTAAAAGGAATTCCAAAAGGTTACGGCATGGCATCCTAGTCATTAGTCAAGGGTTTGAGAAAATTGATCGATTGAGAATTGGTCCATCTAGCGGCTTTTGGATGTGAATTTGTTAAAAATCACTTTATGAGGAAAATTGGTAACAAGAAAAGGTCCCTCAAATATTCTTCTTCTTTGGGGAAAAATTTGGGATTAGTGAGCGAGTGAAATGTATAAATACAATGATAATACTCTTGCAAATGGTTGGGGATTGAATTCTTAAGAGAAAATATGAGAAATTCATCTTCCGAGAGACCAATCATAAATACCAAGTTAATTTATTTTGTGTTACATTTTCCATCATGTCAATTTTGTTGTAGATGTATAGCCATTGACGAGCACTAAGATTTCTCTTGAACCTTTCCTCTACTAATGAATATATTCAATTTCGAGTTAATTTGTGTCAATATTGGAGTATTTTGTGTCTGCTTTGTTTTGAATGTCTCTGCAAGTAGTTTTTGTTATTCCTATTGAAATATTGTGTTGAAGTCCCTCTGAATCAGACAGGATCTCATCCCTATGACAGTTTAGTGGCATTTGCAATTTCATTTCAAGAAGAGCTTTCATCTTGTGATGAGACAAACAATTTAAAATCACTTCACTTTCATTTGTTGATAAATATTATCTGTAAGCCTTTGAGTGTATCTTAGGCATGAGGAACCAGGGGTATTTGATGTTTAATTAAGTCTTTTAACTTGAGAATTAGTGCTATATTCTAAAATATTGTGTGAAACCGTGTAGATCTAGGCCTCCATTGAATCACACCTTCTAGCTGAAGTAATATCTAAGCAATTTCGAAGCTTTCTATCATTTATCTTTCAAATTGTTGTGAAGTCTCTCAAAGATATGGTATAATCAAATTTATCCTGCTTAATATCCCACCAAAATTATTATAAAACCATGAATCCATCCGAATGCGCCTTGTTTTCCCTATGTTTCAACAAACGAACAAAATCTATTTACTAAAATATGTAGAACAATCAGGATTTCATAATGTCTTAAGTAACCTTAGCCTTAGTTTGAAAGTATCTCCATCTTTTAGAAGTGACAACTCTTGAGAGTTAAATTATGTAGTATTGATCTTACTTTCCCAAGGTTTCCTTCATAAAATTTGTGCAAAAGAAGGATATTTCCATCTCCTTCATCAAACAGAGGTTACACTAAGGGTTTTATCACCCTTATCGAAAGGCATAGCCTAAAGCATTGAGGATATATCAAATTATCTTGAAGGTGCTATCCATCTCTCCATAATATGAGTGACAAAGTTCTAGTTAGATTTCATCCCCAGCTACAAAATGACACACATTATGATCTATCTGTTTCTAAGCTCCATGTAGAATATGTGATGCTACTCAGCTTGAAAAGGAGAACAAATTTGGATACCAAAACAGAGTTGAGATGAAGCTTCCACATCATCTTTTCTCTTCTCAAATGATCTCCAAGAAGTCTTGAAACAACTACAAAACCTAGGAAACAAGATAGTGATTATCGAGAGACAACAAGCTCATAGTTCTAGGCAATATCAGCCTCAAAATTAGTATTAAGCTAGGCCCCATACCAGCAAAATAAACCACCAAGTCATTCCACAAATCAAAATTATTACCAAGGACAACCTCAAGCTGCCAAGCCATTCGACCATATAATCCAAATACAGCTTCAACATCAAAAGCGTTAGTTCCAACACAAAACAACATGGCACAGGAGTGCAACTAGTATTACCCCTGCAATCTACCTCACTTTCAATCAACATGTTTCAATGGTGCACTAAATCATGCCTTGATGGTATAGATCACTGTTGGTGTGTCTCGAAGAATGTAGTCAAGAGGAAAATCAACAAAGCAAGAAGCTCAGCAAGAGACACCTCCAATTGAAACTATGCTAGTTAATTGGCAAATAGAATACTTCTGTGGAGTTAACCAAGCCCCTTCTCAAAGTGTAGCTACCAATACATGGTCCAAGAAAAGGAATATTGGAGAGGGAAAATCATCAAATTCAAGTAATCCATAACCCTCTATTACTCCATAAGGTATTGGCAATCAAAGTGCAGCTCCCAATGTGCAAGGTCAGCCCAAGCCACCCCCTAGACTAGCTCAAGTGCCAATTGTAACAACCCATGTGCAAGAGAAGAATATGCAAGGCAAAGGGAAACAGAGAGATAGCTCATCTCCATTCAACATCATTGAGCAGATGAAGAGGAAAAATGTAAACATATCAATGTGGGAGTCATTGGCTATCCTAGGACAAAGAGACCTATTGCAAGCTACTATGGAAAATTGGTCAACATCAAATTAGTCACCCAATCAGTAAGAGAAAGTGCTTACCAATACAACTCATCCTGAAGGAAATCATAGAGATCATAAAGGTAATAATTTGAAGCATCCTCCCTTCTATGTCTCATTGATCATTGGAGAAAAGCTAGTGCATAATTGCATGATTTATTTAGGAGCAAGTAGCTCTGTAATGCCAAAGCAAATAGCTAATCAGTTGGGTCTTCAATATGAATTCATTTCCAAAGGTGTGGTACAATTGTGGTACAATAGTAAAAACAGTTGAAGTAATCAAATATTTGAGCCTCACATTCCATGCATGTCCAAATGTGACAGTCTTTCAAAATGTATCAGTCATAGACTTGCCACTAATTTTACATTGTGTTTGTCAAGAGACTTCACTGCTAAAATTGGAGGTTATTTGTTTGTTGATTGGTCACACATGTTATTCAGAACAAGTTATGGAGCTAAGGCTACAATCAGATCTGAGCCTATTGAAGATTCCATATTGAGCCTCATACACTGAGTCCAATCAATGCAAATTGTTTAGCCCTTGATCAAAAAGATTATCCAAGAACCCATGAAGCTGATACCAAGGTTGGATGTATTCCAGACTCAACCCTTGATGAATGGGCAAACAAGAGGCATGCTTTTGACACTTACAAAGAAATGGAAGAATCGGAATTAGGAGTCAATTGCTTGTATGAAGAGAATCATCCTCTCTCTAGTGTCATCAAGCAAGACCACAAGGATGATAATGAGGTATGGAAAAAAAAATTATGGCTCAAGAAGTAGACAATGTGCATGAGTAGGAGCTATGCTTATTTCACCTCAAGGCACAAAATATTACCGAGCCTTTCATTTCCAATTTGCTTTCTTGAACAACATAGTAGAGTATGAAGCCTTGATCTATGGACTGCATTGGGTAAGAAAGAGAGGGATTAAAAACTTACAAGTGTTTGGCGATAGTGAGCTAGTTGTGAATCAAGTCGAGGATGAAATGCTTTGCCAAGAATGATCTGTTAAAAATACAAGAATTGGGTATGGGATCTCATTGAAGATTTTGAGGCTTTTAGCATCAATTCCATCCCAAGAAAGAAGAATGAAGCAATGAAGACATGATTGATAGCAATTGGGGTGGCATTTGATGTGGTAGAGAGTATCAAGAGTGAGAAATCTCAGCCCCATATTAAATTGGTTGTAAGACCAGTTGTTCTAGACAACAACACAAGTTGGCAAGTCTTCGAGAATGATCATCAGATTGTCAATTTTCTACAAGAAGAAGCTAAGTTCTCCACTATAAACCAAGACATGTTGGAATAGAAGTATTATGACCAAGTGGTGCAGCTGAGAACCAACAAATTACCAAAGGGTCTTGTAACTTTGGAGTCAATATTCAACCCAAATGATTAATTTTGGAAGGAGAAAGAAAATATTCAAGTAAAGGGTGAAGATTCAAAGCCCATTTCCATAGATTAAGGAAAAATGTTGCGAATTGGCAACGTAAGTACCCAATAAGAAAAATATGAGTTCGTTCAACTTTTTCAATAATTCCCAAATGTCTTTGCTTGGACTTACAAGGATTTAAGAGGTTTCAACCCAAGGTTGGCACATCACACTATCGAGCTGGATCCGGGATCTAAGCCTTTCAGACAAAAGCAAAGGCTAGTAAACCCTCACATTGAACCTCTCATGAGAAAAGAGTTGAACAAGATAATTGAGGCAAACATCATCTTCCCTATCAAGCATTCAAGTTGGGTTGCAAACTTGGTTCCTATGAGGAAAATAAATGGAGAAATTAGATTGTGTGTAGATTTCCTGATCTAAATAGAGCATCACTCAAAGATCACTACCCACTTCCATCGATGGAGAAAATCTTGCAGGTTGTAGCTGGCTCTAAGAGGTTTTCATTGCTAGATGGCTACTCAAGCTATAATCAAATAATGGTGAAAGAGGAAGATCAGTACAAGATGTCCCTCAAAGCATGAAATGGGGCACATATTCTTAAAAGAAGATGCCATTTGTATTGTCTTATGTCGGAGTGACATTTTAACGAGCTATGGATATGGCATTCAAAGGCTTAATCAACAAGATGGTGTTGGTATATCTAGATGATATCACTATCTTCTCAAAGAACACAACAGACCACCTCTTTCACCTCAGGAAAGTATTTCAAAGGTGTAAAAGGTTTGGAGTGTCATTCAATCCAAATAAGTGTGTATTTTTGGCACACGAGGGTAATTTGTTAGGTCAAATTGTCTCAAGAAAAGGGTTAATAATCGAACCTGAAAGTGTTGAAGCCGTTAGAACACTACCACTACCACATCACAAGAAATCCCTCCAAAGATTCTTAGGAAGGATAAAATTTGTCCACAAATTTGTGCCTGATTTTGCCACTCTTGTAAAGCCTTTAATGATGATGTTAAAGAATAATCTTGCATTCAAAATTACGAAAAAGGCAAAGAGGGTTTTGAGGCCATCAAGCTTGCAATATCACAGGCCCCAATTCTGATTAACCAAGACTTTTCAAAGGACTTTATGTTGTATGATTTTGGAGGGTTAGACACAATCTCAACTATCTTGGTTCATCCTAATAAGGAAGGTTCAGAACAACCCATATCCTTATTCAGTCAGAGCTTTGAATATTACGAAGTAAATTATTCTTTCATTGAACAACATGTCCCTTCTTGTCATTAGGATTTTTAAGAAGTTTAGAAACTTGGTCTTGAACAACAAGATTCAATTGCTAGTGTCTCATAGTGGTGTCAAGGACTTTCTCCTAAACAAGGACTTAAATGAGAAGAGATCAGGTTGGATCACTCATGTAATGGAGTATGATATTGAAATTAAAGTCACTAAGCTAGTCCACGTAAAGGGATTATGTTAAAAATTTGCCTCGAGTCAACTTGAGTTAACAGATGAAGAAGAGGTTGTCATGTTACTACAAAATGAGTAAGAGCAGCTAATGCATAATGCTCCCATTCCATGTTGGACTCAAAATTTGGTACATTTTCTCCAAATAGGTTTGTGCCCTCTAGAAATGAGTAGAACAAATAGAAGGTACTTTAGATTACAAGTCATCCCGTATGTGCTTGTTGACGGCATTTTGTTCAAAAGGGGCATCAATGGAATCTTATTAAAGTGCATTAGGACAATCCAAATTGAGAAGGTGTTACATGAGTTCCACAATGGAGAAGCTGGAGGCCACTTTGCTCCATGGTTAAAGCACTCAAAATTATGAGGGCTGGTTACTATTGGCCTACGGTGTTTAGGGATTGCTACTCATGGATCAAGAAATGCAAGAAGTGTGCATTATTCACAGGGAAAGAAAGATTAGCATCCTTACCCCTTCGTCCAATTTCAGTGGATCAACCATTCATGCAATGGGGATTAGACTTCATTGGAGTAATCAACCCAAATTCAAGTCAGGGCCACAAGTGGATACTCACATGACTTGACTATTTCACCAAGTGGACTGAAGTGGTGGCACTAAAGGAGGTAAATGAATCCAACATTTTGGAATTCTGTGAATGGATAGTCATGAGGTTTGGTGCCCCTACTACTATCATATCAGATAATGCATTGGCATTCCTTGGCACAAAAATTACTAAATGGGCTGTCAAGAATGGTGTATATCTCAGCACCTCTTAAAAATATTACCCTTAAGGTAATGGCCAAGCAGAGTCCACAAATAAGAACTTGTTCAAAATCCTCGAAGGACTCTTGATGAGAATAAGAGAACTTGGCACACAAAACTCAAATTAGCTCTTTGGGTAGATAGAGTCACCCCCAAGAGGTCAACAGGTAATTCTCCCTACAAATTAGTCTATGGGAAAGAGGCAGTGTTTCCTATATCTTTAGAACTACCCACATTAGAGCTCATGAAGTAGTTGGAGTTGTCTGAGTTCAAACCAATGGAGGCTAGGTATGTAGAGTTGATTGAATTAGAAGAAATCAGGGAACATGCGGTTCAAACAATGGAAAAGGATCAAGCATTAACTAAGAGATGGTTTGATAAGAAAGAAATAAAGAGCAAGGACCTTTCAGGAAGGGGATTTAGTTCTGAAGTGGGATGCAGATCGGGAAAAACTGAGAAGGCATTCCAAGTTTGATGTTATTTAGAGTGGCCCCTACATGGTCACAGGATGTAAAAGTAGCAATGCCTTCCAATTGTCTACATTGGATGGAGAGGAACTTCTAATTCTAGTCAATGGGATCCATCTTAAACATTGCTACTAAAAAGGAAGGTTTCACCCTTGTAAATATTAGCATAGGATTTTAATTTCTCTAAGTGTGTGTGCACATTGTCTTGTTGTAGCATAGGTTTTATTTCCCTAAGTGCTCTGGCATAGGTTTTTTTGCTCCAGGTTTTTGTCATTGTACAATTTGATGCACCTCTAGGTGAATGCGCTAGGCCCTTCAAAATTTACAATAGGGAGACCCATAGTTTCATAACAATTGCTAATTTTAAAATAGAACAAATACAAAGCAACTAAAATCAGGTCTCGAAGGAGTCCATTTCGTAACAGCAATGGGGTAGGTTCAAGGTCACCAAGTGCAAGCGGTCGGGCTTGCGGTTCAAGGGACAAGATAAGTATCAGGCTATCATTTGTGACTCCATGCCCAATGGATGCAAAAAGGCTACTGGTCTCTTCATCTAGTAGGTAGATGTCCCCGTGAGTCACCAAACTATTATCCCAAATTTACCCCCTAGAAAAATTGATCAAACACGACCCCACACAAAAGAAAATTGGAAGGGTCAGTTCAGTCCTATGAGCTCGCAATCGATCCCAAATGAAGGGGGGAAGGCTCAACAATGGAGTCCAAGCAAGGTCGGCAAGGGAGGCCAATGACGTTAAAAGAGTCCAGAGGCTCAACAAGAAAGAAAATAGAGAAAGAGGAGCAGGCCCGAATTGGCTAAGGAAAGAAGAGACAGCGGAAGCCTCCACATGTCCAATCGGTGCATCTACAAAGGTCAAGCCCAAAAGGTGGTCTCCAACAAGTGCCATCCCACCACATGTCTCAACGATGCACCTCTAAAGGTTAGGTCCAAATAGGGTCTCCAAATGTGCGTGGAGCTTCCACGTGTCTAAGGTCCGACGAGTTGCTCCTAAATGGGTGGAAAAGGGATAGGTCGACCGTTTAATCGACTAAGTATAAGAGAGTTAGTGGAAGCCTCCACATGCCTCATCGGTGTAACTTCAGAAGTGAGACCAAAGGGACAGTCCCTAAATAAGCACGAAGTTTTAACGTGTCCTAAGTCTGAAAAGGAGACAAATTTGGTAGTTGAAAATTATTAGGGTAGCGGAAAGAGCCATGTGTCGATCAAGCACAATTTTAAAGCTGCGACCCAAAGCGAGATACTAAAACAAGTGCGAGCTCACTATGTAGTCAAGGTCTAATAGAATTCAAATAAGTAGTGGGCCCAAATTGGTTAAGTATAAAAGGACCGGCGAAAGCCTCAACGTGTCTCAATGGTGCAACTTAAAAGGCATGGCCCAGAGAGTGACCCCAAACTAGAACCAACCCTACACATGTACCGTGGTCCGAAAGGTAGAGCCGGTCGTTGAATAGGATAAGTATAAAAGGGCTAACGGAAAGAGCCATGTGTCAACTTGACGCAACTTCAAAGGAAAAATCTAGAGGTAGGTACCAAATGTGTGCTAAGCCTCCATGTGTCCAGGGTCATACATATCACCCCGCCAAACAAAAGGGACTTAGCCAAAAAAAAAAAGAAACAGATAAAAGCCATGGAAGGAGCCACATGTCTCTTCGGTGCTCTTTCAAGAGGTGAACCTAAAATGAATTCCCAAAATATCACCAACCCGTCACGTGGTTAGAGTTTGAAAAAGAAAGATTAGATGTTGAAAATTACAAGCTTGAGACAGGCCAAAGGAAGCCTCCACATGCCTTGACCGCATAACTTCAAAGGTAGAATCCAAAAGTGGTTCCCAAACATTTTCATTCTCTCCACGTGTCTCGGGTTAGGCACAGTGTCTCCGCCAACAGGGGGCTTAGGCGAATACAAAGGAAATAGAGCCGGCTCATAGATGACGCCACGTGTCTCTTCGGTGTAACTTCAATAGTGTAGAGAAGTGGGTGAAACCTTGAGACGTGTAGGGATGCCATGTGGATATGTGTGAACAGACTCTAGACCCGAAGTACCTTCTGGCGAAATATCTTTCGCTCGAATATCAAAATCAAACAGGAGGGGACGTTTTAGAGATCTCTCAGCACTTGCTACCCACCTGCCACCATTAATGTTTCGACCCACCATTTTCAAGGCCATCAAGTCTCCCACCTACCACCATGATAAAGAATGGGTTTCCTTCCCCGCCCAAAGCATAGGAACATCGATGGGGAAATCGGTGTTGTAGTGAGACCCATCATTATGGCAAGGGAATTCAATGCTCCTTTAGGGGAAGATGGAATATGGTTGGATATTTCACTCCTTTTACTCTCTCATCTTCCTATATATTATATAAGAGGGACAATGTCAAAGGTTTGAAGATTTCTTCTTTACACCGTCCCTTCTTTCCTTGTCTCGTAAGTGAATTTGTGGAATTTTAAAACCTCCCATTCAAGTTCTAATGCAATCTTGCCTCTTGGCCATTTTAGTGTTTTGTATCAACTTCTTGAGTGATAATGCATTTGTGGATGATTTTTAACCCTCTCTTTCGTTCGTTGTCTCCTTTTTGATTTCTCATTGTAGTCCTGGTTATTTGTGCATGGTGATTGTATTACATTTTTTATGGTTTGTGTTTATTGCAAATCAAGTGTTTCAACATTCCTTTGGTGCATCACCCTTGTTATTTTAGGTTTTATTTTCTTGCATCTTCTTAACCCTATCTCCTTCACAAGTTAGAGTAGGATTTAGAATGACACTCTACAACTCGAACGTGTGCACTGAACAAAGCAATAGGATCCGGCCTTCGCCGTCAAGAGCTCTCTCAACTCGCAAAGTCCAACACTTTGAGAGATGCTCCATGTTGTGTAGTCACACTGAGAATATTAACCCATCAAGTTACATATTTTAGGGGTACTATGATTTTGCTACAAGAGTAACTTAAGGTACATTTGATACTTCTCGTCAAGATGAAACTCTTTTTTGAGAGGGGTTAAAGCGATTCACACTCAATATTCTCATGTGTAGGTAACTAAAACATAGGTCCCTATCAAATCCAATACATTCATATTAAAATTATTTCACTTAATTTTATTTTAAAAGGGTTTTAAAATTTGTTGAGTAACCCATTTGTTAATAAGAATATTTGCATGCTCATAGGACTACTAGCTCTCATCCTAGGAAAATGCCTCAAGAACATGATTACCTGGTTTCACAATGTACATTCATTACACAATAGGAGAAGTGGGAAACAAGGGGGAATACTCCTTCATTTAAAGGATTACGGTTCACATTAAGGATTACACATCATGGATTTAGTTCCTCACCATAGAATGGTTTAAACACATTATATGAATGATCTAAATTTCACTTTTCTCCTAGTACACCATATTATGGTTACATTCCCACAAACTAATCATAAATTAAAATGTTGTTAAGTCTCACAATTAAATCTTAGTATTGTACCATAGAACCAAAAATGATAATTGAGATTGGGTACCGAGTTCATTTATAATCCCAACTCTTAAGGGTGAATTCCAAGGGTAGTTGGCGATCTTTGCCACCTAACACTATTCACTCTACATATGTGCCTAACCAAGAGGGTTTTGCATTATGTTGGAGTTTTTTTACCCATAAAGTACTACCTTAAGGAAATCACATTGTCCTTACTACACACACAACTAGTGTTCCTAATCTGTTGGGTTCAAAACAACGTCACTTATATATAGGCTATAACGACAACTAAAACATGGGATCTTATTTACTTAAACTATAAGGTGTCATCAAGTGTAAATATTTAAGTTCATCCTAAGGTTTTAGTTTTCTATGCTAAAAATAATCACACATGAAGAATAGTTATGCACAAATTTTATACTAGGGTTGACTATTTCGTTTAGATTTATTTATTACATTTTCAAGGTAAGGAACACAACACAATAATTATTTAATCATCAATTACACACTAGAAATACACTATAAGATATTAAATTCAATTTCATTTAACATATATATTCAACCTTTTTCTACAATACACAATTTTTCATCAACATAATACTCATGGTTAGGTACACATTTCCCAAACAACCCTAAACACTTACAACTCATACAAATTACAAAATTTAAATAATAAAATTTACTCTAACATAGAAATACATATACATAGATAGATATATATATATATATGTATATTTCTATTAACATATATAAATTACAATAATACAAAAAATGAATTATAACCACATCATTTTTCCATCTTACTTGCATCCTACAAAACCATGGGAGCTGGAAATCAACGATAAATTGGTGACATGGCATTAACCTAAATCTAGCATAATTAAGGTTTTTAGTTTTCCATTTACATAATAATAATAATTTCTTGTCGAAAAGAGATGGTTAGAGACATATATTCATTTAATTTCATTTCACTTCATTTCTTAACTAAGGAGAGAGAAAGAGATAGGAAGAGAGAGAAACACTTATTTTTCCAAAATTCAAATTTCACAAAAATGCTACAAGATAGATTTTCAAATATTTATTTATAAGTGTCAATAAGTTTCGATGATGGTTTTCTAACTTGTCCGAGGTCCTACAACTTAACCTTTTCATTTTCCTACTAGTTGTAAAAATGCGCAATTTAGGCTCGAGGCTAAAAAAATGTGTTCAAAAGATGCCTTCTATTGGTCAAGGCACAACGAGTAAATTCTTGTGTCCTCCTATATACCAATAACTCAAAGCAATCGTGATTAATTCAAAATGGGTGAATGGTTTTCAATTATTGGCTAGGTTTCGAGCCACCAATCATAATTGGTCTAATTTGATGTAATCAATGAGTGACCAAAGGCCAACAAATCCCCATTAAAAAACTATTCAAGACCTGTTTTTTCCCTAACTAAATATTCCAAGAAATTAACTAGTAAAAATACTAGAGGTTTGTGAAGGCGAGAAAACATTCCGTTTCTCGGGGTCCAAATGTCAAGTGAAACAAAACCCAACCTTTTAGTTTTGCAACTTCCTAAAAGTGCAAAACGGGGTGTGAGTGCTCTAGAGGAGCGGAAAAGAGAGTAAAAACAGTTTAATGGGGTCCATCTAAATCTTGATGCAAATCTTCTCATAATACAAACCACATATGACACTTGACATATCTTTTAGGGGGCTCAAAATGTTGTTTTGCAAGTCTCTTAAATTTACATTGTCCTAACTTACAAGGTAGGTGAAAATTGTAGTTTGAGTTGATGACTCATCTAGGTCTTGCTAATACGAATGGAAATGAGCACAAAATTTGATACTCTGGTCTAGAAATGCATAAGGTTGATGTAGTAAGCGTATATGATGGTCAAGCATAAATCAGTTACGTAAACCACAAGGTGGGGTTTTATTGTTTTACACTAAAATTTTGTTAGAATATCCAATGGTTTAAGCATATAATGGTTTAATATTTTAATTATATTACAAATGAAGAAAAATTTTATAAAAGATGAATGTAAGAAGACTATTACTGAAATAAATGAGACAATATAATGTAGCACGAGTTGTTGCAAGGTTGATGAAGAGAAAAGAGGACACATTCACCAAATGT
The DNA here is from genome assembly GCA_018340775.1 of Taxus wallichiana var. yunnanensis. Taxonomy (NCBI): domain Eukaryota; kingdom Viridiplantae; phylum Streptophyta; class Pinopsida; order Cupressales; family Taxaceae; genus Taxus; species Taxus wallichiana. The sequence continues at coordinate 1,033,336,955 of CM031239.1, read as the reverse complement.
TCGACGCGAATCATATCACTATAATGTTACATGAACTTTACAATATGCAAAGTCACATATTTGGGGCACTCAACCACTCAAGCATGATTTCAAAAATGCTGAGTCGTTAAGCTCATTTAATTGGTGAGTCTCAATATTGGAAACTTGCAACATCGTCGAATAATTTCCATGGAGAGTTTAATATTCCACATACAAAATCAAGCATTATTTCAAAGTGCATTCACCCATAATTCCACATGTTCTATCCCAACTTTCCACATCAACAAACATGTCACACCTTATATCCCAAGTTCATAATATGCCAAGCCAACAATGCCCACAAAATAAGACACGTACGACATCTAGATAAAATGTTAACTTTCCCTTTGACCATATACCACACTAACTCCTAATTTCCACCCAATTGATATTCCTCCAATTTCTATTGGATGGACATTACATCATGTTATGAGATCAATTTTACTTAGCCAATTCATCATTTTTGAGTAGCCAAGGAGCTATGTTAAGTGGTCTTTTGACATTTTCCACAACCCATATGTGCAAATCTTGTTGCTATGGAATTCCATAAGATGACATATGGGGAAGGCATTTCAAATAATACATTTCATGTGTCTTGTATATGCCCCACATTTTGTATCAATGTCAACAAGGGCATTTGCAATTACAACATCCGAAAAAAAAACCTTTTTTATGTTGTGAGGAATATACTGACTTATTGCAAGCTCTTGTTTTGGATTGTGTGGAGAAGAAAGATGTTGGTGGATTGTATAGGATAGAGGAAGGAAATAGAGAGGATCTTACGTGGAATAAAACGAAAGAGACAAACCCACGAGAGAATTTTTAGGATAGCAGGAAAAGGCACTTTCTTTGCCATAATTAATACAATAACCACCGTAATAATAGACAAAAAGTTGGAAAACATTATGAACATGTGCTTAGAATAAAAATAAGAAAACTAATACATCTATACAATACACCCAATTGAAGTTCCTCACAATAATCTATCTTCTTCATCCTCTGCATAAAACAAGTGAGAGACCAACAAATAGAAGTTTTCTTTCCCCTCCCTTTTCAAACAACAAACTGAAAAACAATGGATTTGATGTAGAGGAATATTGGAAGATATTAATCTTGCAAAGACAGTGAATCAGCTTCAGATGTAGGTAGAGATCCAAATCAATCAATTGGTGTATAAATAAAATGAGGAGGTAATATAGTTACAACCTTATTTCCATGCACAGAGCTGATTTAACTCATGCTGGAAAGATTTTAGATGGTTATTAGCAGAGTTCCTTTCAGCACAACCCCCCAGTAACATTTGTATTCACTGCAACTATCTTGTTACTGCTAAAATTTATAATGTTAACTTGGGTTTCAACGTGGTCTATGCTTTGGATCACAATTTTTGTTATTTTATTAACATGCAAGGAAAACACAAGTCTAAATTTTGTGTGGATGCTCATTCCCATCAAGAGCTCATCCAGATGATTACCTCTTACCACCAATTTGTCCTCCCACGGAGACCAATATTTTTCTCAATTCTTGTATAGAACAATATAGTTCATTTTTTAATTTTATTTTAGCACAAAGCCTCCGTATTGGGATTCATATCTATAAGAATTCACATTTTGGTTTAAAAAAGTTTTTTCACATCTAATTCACATTATACAAACCGAAAAATTACAAAATGATTAATTTTTTTATGATGCCAAAATTACACCTTGTTAGTTTAATGCACTATTTGGTTTTGAGGGGACAAAAAAACAACAGTAAATAATGGCAAAAGTGACAAGAGCTAGGCTTAAACAAAAGCCTTAAAAGGCCTAAGGTCTCTCATGGTGGACAAAAAAACTTTACCCAATCAAAAATCCCAACAAGGGGCGAGGCAAGAGCACCTCAAAAAGGTACATATTCTTTGTTTTTACAGTAAAGCTTCAAGGTATAGGATAACCATTTGATGCATTGTTATTATGAAATAATACATACATAGATTTTTTACGTAATTTATTTTTGGTGTTAACCCAAATGATTTTTTTGGTTCATATTTCATATAATATTTCAATTAATTTTTTTAGAAATTTTAAATAGATGAACTTCATTATGGAAAAATTAAGGTTCTCAAGTTAATTCAATTAAGGTGTTCTTATTCACATGTTTCTATTTTTAATCACTTTGGATTAGAATTTATGTCTTTCTATTCTCTGGACTAATATCGAATACTATAAGGATATTGAGTGAGAATCTACAAGTGACTCTTCCACGTGCACCCGACCTCTCGAGGTAAACTTGAGACAAATTGGTGGGGGTAGAATATGCGAGACAAATTAGTGAGGTAGTCTAATGTCTTCGACACGCACTAGTGGAATTTGTGAATCTAAGGCAAAGAAGGCCCTTCTAACTTGGACTGGTGTGATAGATCGATCAGTGAGGATGACCGCTCGAAGGCTCCAATCAATATCGAGCTCTGGCGTGATTCGATCTATGGGTTGTGGAATACGTGGAAAATGACCTGGGATTGTTTCGTGTATATCTCCCGATAAGGTCATATAGTGGATGATGAATATAATCGATTCTACGGATGATTTTCTGGCCTAGTCCAGAATTCCCTAGCTTCGTTAGCCGACTGTATCTAGTAAAGACAGTTGTTCGATGATGATAGGTGGAAGTGGAGTGGACCTAAATACCAAGGTGCGTAGGCTGGCGTCTATATCGGATTTGACCGCATGGATTCGTTGGGTCATGTGGATCTCGTGGATCACAACCATATGCTCTTGGTTGTTGCGGCCCTGTTATGGTCATACGCGGGATCAAGTTCTAATCCCTAGTATCCAGTAGTCGTATGCTTTCTCAGCTTCTATGTTTAAAACCAATAGTTGTGCAATCTTCTCAGAATACCTTACAGGTGTTTTCGCAACCTGGATTCTTAAGCTGGTATCTATATCTACGAAGGTGTCTCTAGCGTCTGGCTATGGAACTAGAGGATCACACCGAATGTTTGTTCTCTTTCGAGCCCTTCTACAGTCATGTGGATGTTTTCTAGGGTAATCTGTAGTTTGGCTGACTTGACCAAAACGCATGTGCTTGGTCGTCTTCTATGTTTAATCCTCTTAACTGAGAACTGATCAGTTGTAAATCTGTGGTTGTTCGGAATACTTGTATCCTGAGATTTTGGTCTATGTCAACTATTGTTGTGACTAGGTTTGGTTGAGGCACGATTGGCTCAAATATATATTCCCTGGGCTCTTGAGGTCCCGTGATTGTCATGCAAAAGCAGTAATAAAACAAACTATGATAAAGTGAAATCTAAGTATACTTCTAGCATATATGACTTCTTTTTGTATTTTCTGATGATTTAAATGAATTTAAGAAAGCAGCTATTTAAAATATTTAGAATTGACAACTAAACTAATAACTTAAAACAAACAAGATAACCGAGTGTGGTTATTTGTCTGTGCAATTTTGTATATCTATTCTAAACAAATGACATAACTAATCTATTAGCAAGATTCTCGACCCTACCTCAGAAGTGAGGAGTGAATCATAGTTTCTCAGAAACTATCAATCCCCACAGCTTCCCTGGCAATGTCGAGAATAGAATGAAATGAAATAAAGCGATTAACTACTCTGTTTGATATGGTTCTAACTAAAACTTTGAAAGTTTAAAACCTGGATTTCGCAGTAAGTGGCGAATCCGATGGCGTGTGTGATCTTGTCCCCTCAGTATGATCTCTTCGTTCTTTGTGTTCACGTAGATCCAGAAAAGCGTGTAATGCTTGCATCAACAGGAATAGGTGTTTGGAACAAGGGAAAACCTTCAGAATGCAGATAGAATAGAACGCGGATAGGAGAGGGATAGTGCAAGAGTACAGAGCTTGGCTTATGCAATTCCTAGCGGGATCTACTGCGAATCATGCAACAAAATGCGTCCAGAACCTGAAACTATCCTGTATGAAGAGCAAAACCTGCAACTTTAATGGCTTCCTAAGCTATTCTACTCTAATGGATTAGATAAAACAACAGCGCTGCCTGCACAAGATGGGTCTATGGCTTACCAACAGCTGAGCAATTTAACAAAAGATGCAAGTGAATTCAAGCTATGGCTTCTAAACAAGCTAACTAACTAAAACACTAAAATGAGGGAATGAGAGCAAAGATCAAACTTCAAAATCCAGCCAAGCTTCAGACCAAAAACTCCAGACCATGGGTGAAACAACAGCATTGCCTGCACAAGATGGATATGTGGCTTACCAGCTGCAACACAATACTAACCAAAACACGCAATGAAGAAAACTAAGTATTCTAAGCAAAGGAAAACTAAAGGAATTGCAAAGAGGAATCCAGAAAACAAAACTTGAGAGAGAGAGAGGCCTTTTGCTTGAGCAAAAACCATGCATTTATAGGAATTCCAACTCTCAAAACCAAAACCAAATTGAACTCCTAAACAATAAACAAAGGAAAAACACTATTCCAGGGGACCAAAAACATTAATGCATGCTCAAGTCGGCAAAGAAAAGCTGGTGAAACGTGATATTTCACACGAGTCGCGTCAAAAGAGCATTCTGGAAAATGCGCACAGGACCGCCACTCGAAAGCAGGCGGCAGCACGGGACCACCGCCCCTGTTCAAGGCGGTGGTCACGAGACCGCCGCCCTTCAGGGCGGTGGTTTCATCACTGAAGGTCAAGAGGCCAAGGAAAGAGGGAAAAAGGTTAAAATAAAGGGCGCGGGGCTAAGTGGGGCACGTGGGATGTTAACGCATACTCCGAGGTCTTTCGGATCCCGAACACCTTGCGAGGAGACCTGTATCATCATCGGGGCACTTGTTACACTGTTCTGGCAGTACAGTACCTTACAATTTTGGGTACGTACATATTGCCCCCTCGGAGAAGCGTTTTAGCCATGAAGAGGCATAAAACGGTGGGTCCGAGTATGGCAGTCCCGAAATGGGGAGTTAGAAGCTATACCTTACTCGTCCGTGTGTTGAGATGACGCCATCGAAATTCCCGCTACCTGCAAAATGAAAAGAGAACTCAAGTGCAGATAGATGCAATAACTTGGAAGATAAATGCTAAAATAATAGGGAAGGAGAACGTACCATTCGTGCGGGGATAGAAACTTACCTCCATCAGCGCTCCAAACCTGCGAAAAAGTCATTTTAAAATGAAACAGAACGATATATATATGAAAGTGGGCCCATTTTCCTATTCATTTGCGCGAGTCGATTTGATTGATTTTGAGCTCTGGGACCCACGGTGACGGTTTCTCACGCGAGTAGAGTCGAAACGTTCGCAGCGAGATCGTGATCATGCCTCCACGAGCGGAACACCGACCTCAGCGATCACAGGTTGGTTTTCTTCCATTTTGTGTTTTTCCCTCTTCAAATTTGAAATGGAAAATTCTTTGCAATGGGGGGATTATTTTTGAAAATGTTAGGTTCAAAAGGTCCATCTAGGGGGGGCGCCTACTGGGTAGGCTTTGTTTTTAGTTAAAATGGTCTATTTTTTACGCTTTTGGGCTTTTTGGGGTTAACAACCCGCGCGGGTTTTCGGACATGCGATCGCGCCCCGGCCGGTGGTGGTGGTTACATGGCCGCGCCCTGTCGGGCGGTGGTTACACGACCACCGCCTTCAAGGCGGCGGTTACAAAACCACCCCTCTGCTCAGGGCGGCGGTTTTGCACAGAATGCAATAGGAACCTATTTTGGAGACTGTACTTGTACTTTTATCATTTCTATATGCTTTTATGACTCTCTCGATATTGATTAGATACTAACTTGCTCTGTTTTGTGTGTTTTGGTTGTATGCAGGTGAGAGCAGAGTATATCAGATGGAGCCGAGAGAGAGTGTGACTGGCTCTCCGGGGTGTTGGATGCCCTTTCTCAGGATGAGGAGGATACATTACAGAGGGCCGGTATATTGCGTATATCGCGCGTGCCCCATGTCACACCATCTAGTCACATTCTTTGTGACTTATTCTCATATTGGGATGCAGATCGGAACACTTTCCGATTGCCAGGGGTCCGTGGTGAGTGGACCATCACTTTGGAGGATGTCTACCGTATCCTGGGGGTCCCGATCATCGGGAGGAGACTCACACTGGAGACGGTAGGGTCTCGAGCATGATTGCACAGTGGGCAGGCTACATGGGGGATGCAACCATCTCTACGGGGTCGAAGAAGGGAGTGAGAGTTTGATTGATTCCTTCTTTGCCCATCCCCGTATTTCGACAGGCTATCATGGGGATCCTTGCCTCGAGGCTGATCGGGGACAAGGGAGGAGATACTTTACTATACTGCTGGGCCCCCATCATTGCACAGATAGAGGGGCATGGCCGGATATATGCCTGGGGTGCAGATATTCTGGGGACCACCTACCATGACTTATACAGGGTGGTCCGTTTGCAGGGACAGTCATTGAGCCACCCGACTCTAGTCATGAGTTGGGTGTACGAGCATTTTATTCCTTATGGCAGAGGGGTAGAGGTGGCAGACCCAGGGGCTATGAGGGCAGCTAGATGGTCAGATATGTCGGTGCTTAGAGCACCTCACCAGCCAGTTGCCTCCCTTACCACAGCAGATATGGAGGCGACGCCGTACCGGCTTATGGCCGGCATATGGGGCGAGGAGACCCTTACATTGATCTCCTGCTCCACCACAGGGCAGCTTATCGACCGCGTGGGATGGGTGGAGGTACACCCTTTTGGCAGAGTTCCTCAGCAGTTCGGCCTTCCATATGCGGGCATGCTTCCCCCAGCGGCACCAGTTTACAGATCAGTCCGCGAGGCTAGAGGGGGGCCTAGAGGCCGTGGTTGGATAGTGATCACTCCTGGCACTCCCATTGCAGCCAGGAGGGTAGTTCGGGCTAGAGGGAGAGCCGGTGCGCCCGAGCACCTTTGCTTCAGATTGCTGCGGGTCCTGCTCACAGCAGCGATGACCCCATAGATATTGACTCCGATTCTGAGGAGTTTACAGAGGGAGGGTCAGAGGAGCAGACGGATGATAGTGATCCTGAGTGGCATGACACTCAGGATATTTTACAGGCAGAGAGGGCCGAGCAGAGTGCAGAGAGAGAGACTCTAGCTTCAGAGGAGCCACTCTCCCAGGGCCATGGTGGAGAGGATGAGTCAGTTGCGGGGCGTCATGTTGCTCCTACTACAGAGCAGCCCCCTCGGTCAATGCATCTGCGGTGGTGTGGCCCAGCCTCACGACCCATCTTGGAGGCCCGGTGATCCGAGTAAGTTATCCTCTCATCTTTTCAATGTTTGTTTAATTTAGGATTTTTAATTGCTATCTCTCCTTATGTTTTGATATTGTATCTTTTAGTCTCTTGCCTAGCTTCTAATTCATTTTTCTTCTTTGTTTTGCAGAGACTGTTGACGAGTGGCGGGATCTAATCCGTAGGGTATGCACTGATTCTCTGATGATCCCTATGGATAAGACCCGTGCGGAGCTATCTGTAGATGCCGGGGAGCCTTCAGCAGCCGGTAGGCATACTGACGTCTTCGCTCCCGTTTGGCATGTGGCCAGGATGGTGTCGACTCTCCGTACAGAGTTGGCAGGCTATAGGACAGCCGAGCGTCTTATGAGGAGCCATTCTCGTGGCGAGACCGCGGCTGCCCCTCGAGACCCTGAGCCCTCCGTGCATTCAGAGCGCCGGCGTAGCCGGAGTCCTAGGCGAGGGCGCGCACCCTCGGAGGGGTCGCGTAGGGGTTGAGAGGCGACTTGGCCCTGTATGCTTTGTACTGTAGATTCTTTTGTATATCACGGGCTCTTTGAGCATTTTGACCATGCCTAGAGCATGATGGCATTGTATATAAACATTGGTTATTTATATATATGCATTCGTTTTTGGATCAAAACTTGTCACTCGTGTTTTCCCTTTCTGTTTCCAGCTTCCTCGTGTATACTACGATGTATGTTTTATATGCTTTCTAGAATGTATGCAATGGAGAACAGATGATGCAAATGCTTGCTTTCTTTTTGTGTTTCATGATGCTGATACATGATATTGTAGATATATTGTGATCTTAAATCTTAGCTTCTGTGAGCAATTTGGATACCTCATGTTTGTTTTGGCAAAGTGATGAAAATAACCAGTATGATGAACAGATTAACTTGCCCCACTCCTAACTCCACGCAACTAGTAAGATGCGAGGGCTCATCACCAAGAGCTAAGAAGGGCGCAAGTTATGAAATATGGTGAAATGATAGTGATGAAAGACAGACGAAGCTTTGGTGGAACCAAGTTGAGAACTACAAGCTTACTCTACCTGAATGACTTCATAGTTTTGGGTGCGACTTGCTTTGCGGTTTATCCAGACTTAGACCCGTAGATGGCCACATAGTAGACAAAATCTGGTTTTTAGGATTTTTAACTCTCTTGGAATTTTGAACATCTGATTCATTCGTTTTTGACTCAAAGTTTGAATAGTTTGTTTATGACCTTTTAACGTTTGCATTGTCTAGAGGACCCCCTACACTTTGCCCCATGCTACCTGTAAGAAGCATGGGTTTATCACCGTGGGCAAGGCATAGGCGAGTAAGGGCATTTCCATCCTTTCCCAACCCTACGTCACTAGTAAGAGACGCAAGCTCATCACCGAAGGTTGGTAGGGCAAGGAAATGTGTAAAAATAAAATTTTCTATTTAATCACTTTTTGACTTGTCTTTTTGAGTAAAATGTCAGTATATGCTTGTTTCCAAAGAGATGTGTATATGGGATAGATGTGACACCATGAAGCTTCTAGAATAGACCATAGGCAAGACACCAATCCTAAGAAGAAATCAAAGCGAGAACAAACTTGCAGATCTTGGTATGGTTACCGTTAAGACTTCGTCATGTTTGATTTTATTTGATAAAAGATTCTGAAGTGATTGATGATATCGTGAAAATGGAGAGATATGATTAGAAAGTTTTGTGCCAACAACATCATGAGTTTGTAATGAATTACTTTGAGAATAGATTCCTTGATCACAATTTGTGTAAGAACAAGTGGACAAAATGATCTAAATCTATATGAAGATGCAATGTAGATAGTTATATAAGCAGTGCTAGCTGCTTATGCGTAGAAACGCTTGAGGTGCAGGGAATTGACTGTTTCACCAAATTCCTCACCTTCTAGCGTGCATAAGAGGTATGCACCATTTCCATAGTCCTTCATGACTCGGTATGGGCCCAACCATTTGGGCCGGAATTTCCTTCCTTCGCCGGTCTTCTTGTCGATCCGGCTGTCTAGTCTTAGAACTAGATCACCTTCGTATATATCGTGTTCATAGACCTTCTTGTTATATTGCCGGCACATTCGATCAGCATAAGCTCTATCTATGCATTGCTCAAAGATCTAACCTAGTTTCATCTAGGCTTTCTAATTGGGAAAGACGTGCTTGCTTCTCGTAAGCGTCTTCATCCAGAATCCCTTGTAGTGAAATGCGGAGACTGGGTATTTCGACCTCAAGCGGGAGAACTGCTTCTGCCCCAAATACTAGCGAGAAAGGAGTTGCTCCCGTTGGTGTTCTTATTGAGGTTTGGTGGGCCCACAAGGCCGGATATAACTTCAAATGCCAATCTCGCTTGTTTTCTTTCACCGTTTTAAGGAGAATGGCTTTCAGCATTTTGTTTGTTGCTTCAGCCTGCCCATTGGCTTGGGGATAATACAAGGAAGCCGTATGATGGCTTATTTTAAATTTGTTGCATAGTTCATGAACTTCCTCATTCTTGAAAGAAGTTCCATTATCTGAGATAATGATTTGTGGGATACCGTACCTGCAAATGATTTGATTTAAAATGAACTTAGCGATTACAGAACCAGGTACAGTAGTAAGAGGCATGGCCTCCACCCATTTGGTAAAATATTCAGTGGCCGTGATTATAAAATTATGGCCGTCTGTGGATGAGGGAGAGAACTTCCCTATCAAGTCCAGGCCCCATGTAGAAAAGGGCCATGGAGTTGCGATTGGTTGTAGAGCTTGTGCTGGCATGTGGATCTCGTGGGAGAATTCTGGCACTTATGACACCTGCGTGCAAACTCTATCGCGTCATGTTCTAGAGTGGGCCAGAAATAGCCCATTCGATGTATTTTTCGAGCAGTGGCATGGCCACCAAAGTGGCCTCCACATATACCACTGTGGGATTCATGGAGAATCCTCTTGGACTCTTCTGTGTCGACACACCTTAAGAGCATTCCATCGAATGCTTTTCGATAGAGCACCTGCTCTATAATGACATATTTGGCTACGATTATGCGTAATCACCTTCTTTGTTGCGGTGTAACTGCATCCGGGTACGTATGGTCCATGATATAATTAATGATATCAGTGTACCAAGGGCACTCAGAGATAGCAGGTCGAGTTTCGATGTAGTATACGCATTCATCTGGAAAATCCAAATCTACTAGATCACCTCCGTCTAATGGGTTGTCAGCTAACCAATCCGCGATGATTTGTCCTTTAACTGACTTCTGATTTACAAATGTTAATTTGAACTCTCCCATTAAGGTTATAAAACGTCCAGCCTTTTTGGATAAGGAACCTTGTGTGAGAAAAGTCCGTAAATGGTCCGTCTTTACCATGACCTTTGTTTCTTGATTCAGCATGTAATGTCTTAGACGTTTAGTAGCAAAGACTATGGCAAGACATTCTCACTCTGCTTGTGTATAGCGTGTTTCATAGTCGAGAAGTGTTCGGCTAATGAAATAAATCACACGTTCTCTCTTGTCATCATCTTCTTGGGCCAACATACAGGCCAGCGAGACATTGGTAGCTCGCGAATATAGGATTAACGGGCGATCCAGCTTAGGTGGCATTAGCGTAGGTGGTGACAGCAAGAAACGTTTAACTGCGTTGAAAGCTTCGTTGCAGTCTTCGGTCCAATCAATGCTATAGTCTTTCTTGAGTAAATTGTTGATTGGATGAATAGCGAAGCTTAAGTCGAGATGAATCTTCGGATTGCACCTAGCTTTCCGAGAAATGACCTGATTCCAGATTCATCCGAAGGTGGGACCATTTCGAGTACAACCCGAATTTTGGTTGGATCAACATCAATCCCTCGTGATGATATGATGTAACCTAGGAGCTTTCCTCCTGTTACACCAAAGACACATTTCTCTGGGTTTAGTGTGACTCCGTATTCTATTAAACGTGAAAGAATGACGCGGAGTACTTCGGGATGGTCACAACGCTTCTTGGCCTTAGCCAACAAGTCATCTACGTAGGATTCCACGATTTTATGAATTAAATCGTGAAATATATAAGTCATAGCCCGCTGGTATGTAGCACCAGCGTTTTTGAGACCGAAAGGCATGACAGCATAGCAATAGGTTCCCCAAGGAGTTATGAACGTGGTTTTAGCTTGATCTTGCTCGGATATTCTGATTTGGTTGTATCCCGAGAATCCATCCATGAGAGACAAGAGTTCAAAACCAGTTGTTGCATCAACAATAACGTCTATGGATGGTAATGGGAAATCATCTTTAGGACACGCTTTGTTGATGTCTCGGAAATCTATGCAAATGCGTATCTTTCCGTTCTTCTTGAGAACGGGAACGATATTAGATACCCATTGGGAGTAGTCAACTGGCTTGATGAATCCTACCTGAAGGAGTTTTATTACTTCCTCTTTTACCATGAGAGCTACTTTGGGTTTCATGGGTCTTGATTTTTGTTTAATTGGCTTTGCATCTGATCTAGTGACGAGGTTGTGTACCGCAATGTGGGGTGTAACTCCCGTCATCTCCTTGTAATTAAATGCAAACGCCTTCTGATGTTCTTTGAGAACCTGAGTATGTATTTCCACTTCTTCTGGTGTCAACGAAGAACCTAGTTTCAGTATTCTTGGTTCATCTTCTGTCCCGATGTTGACATCGATTGTTTCTTCGATTAAAGAGGCGTTACCCTCTTCGAACTCAGGTGGTGCTGGAGGTAAATCTATATCATCCCCGTTTCCTATTGCGTATATGTTAGGTTCCATTTGTGAGGGAAGATCCGTTACGGGATTTCCGAAGTAGGAAGACGAATGTGGAATCAGGGATAAATCTAGCATATGATAGGAGAGATGTAATGCTGCATAGGCATTTAAGTAATCCAAAGTAGCCGCATCATTTCCAACATGGTCTAGGATGGTAGATTCACTTCCGCTTGAAAGAGGATTTGTCATTGTTTTTATCAATGGTTCATCACGAATGGATACTGTGAAGTGAGTATCTTCTAGCTCATTGCTTGGAGTAAAACGTGATGCTGAGGTTGCTATTGAATCGGCGAGAAGATTTTTCTCTCGCGGGATCGCTTCAATGGATATGAAGTTAAACGCCTTGCTTAAATCTAATACAGCGTTTTTGTAGAGTTGTAAATGTTCGGCTTTAGTTTCATATACTTCAGAAACTTGGTTTGTTACTAATTCATGAGTCTCCCAAGACTCTGATGTTATTAATACCAATTCTTCTGGCTAAGGTGAGGCCAAGGAGGAGGGCTTCGTACTCAGCGCCATTGTTTGTGCATTCAAAGTTTAACTTAAAAGAGAATGGGAGGACCTTCTCCTCGGGTGAAGTAAGAATTATACCTGCCCCCGCTCCATAACGACATTTAGCTCCATCGAAATGGAGAGTCCAATACTTAGCCGGGAGTGTAGATGTTGGGGCATCTGCTGCGTTTGCACACTCTACTTCTACCATACAGAGATCCTCTGCTGGAAGAGAGCCAACTCCTAGGGAATACCCTATGCCTACTGAATCGAATGGTAAGAACATTGGTGAATCTTGTTCTATCAACTCAACGATTTTTGCAGTAGTCCCTAATGATACTATTTCTTTAGTTTTACCTTTAGGGGTTGGAATTGTTTTGGCTATGCTGGTAGTTTCAAGATCCGTCGTAGGTATCAACTTTTCCTCTGGCTTTGGGTCAGAGGGTTTATTAAGTTGGTTTGTTGGCAGCTCAAATTCTGAGTGCACCCCTGGTCTTTTCTTTAAATCAGCTAGGTGCAAATCGAAAGGTTTTGGATCGCCTTTGGCTACAAATACCTTTCCCAGATGCAAGAATCTTACTTCTTGAAATAGCGTGGAAGGGATTGCCTTCATTCGATGTATCCAAGGTCGGCCGAGGATCATATTATAGTTAGTTTCCCGATCTATAATATAAAACTCAGTCAAGATGGTTTTGGGCCCTAAGGTGACCGGCAGTATTATAGTTCCTATCGAAGTGGCTTTAAGGCTATCATAGCCTCTCAAGGTATTTCGTGTAGTGGAACAGTTTGTTTCTCCATATCCAAGTTTTTGGAGGAAAGAGAAAGGGACTATGTTAACTGCAGCCCCATCATCAACCATTTCCCGTTTTACATAGTTATTATAAACCCACACTTGCAAGTGTAAGGTTGGGTCACCTCGGCGTGTGATCTCAGCATCTGTGGGCATTTTACTTATTTCGAAGATGAATTCGACATCCTTGTCCGGCTGCCCCGGAGGGTGGATATCAAAATCTACGTGATTTACTTGTGTTTTGGGAGGTGGAGTGATGTTAATTAGATGGCCTAGACCTAATGCTTCTAAAAGAGCAGCTCTGTGAGGGGGAGAGTTCTTTAGTAAGTCCAAAAATGAAATGTGTGAAAAGGTCTTTGTTAGGTCACTAATTAAATCATAGGCACCGATGGGTTTTTCAACTATTTGCTGACTCTTATCTGTCTCTGGCAGATGACTTGGGCTTGGTTGAGAGAAATACTCTCGTGTTCTCGTTATAGCTTCGATAGGTAGTTCAGCGTCTAATTCTACCAAACTGACTATCTTAGGTCTCGGTTGAGCTCCCAACTGTGGCGCGACTGACGGATTTAATGAAGTCGAGGCTTCATGGTCATTGTTTCCCGTCACTGCACCTTTGTTTGTTCCGGTTGGATTCAGCCTATTGCTGTCATGATTTGGGAGCGGATCATTAAAGATCTTGAGGGGAGCATTCTGAGGAGAAACTGCCCCTGCGAGAGTATTTGGTGATGATGAGACGGGATCTGCCAAGAACAGGTCTGTGAAGAACTGTCTTTGTTCTTCTGGCAAACGTTGCATAAATTTATTGTAGTCACGGCACGTTCTAGTGTCGTGACCATGAATTTTATGGAAACCACAATAAGAATTGGGGTTATAATTCCCGTTTTGTTGGTTTGGTGTGTATTGTGGCCTAAAATTCGATCAAACTGTTGCCTATTAGGACCAAAGTTTTGGAATTGTTGTTTTTGGTTTTGACTTTGGTTTTGGTAACCAAATGAGTTTTGGCTTGGCCCTTGTATGGGATTTCGCCGTTGTTGTTGTTGTTGTTGTGGATGGTTAAAATCCACTGTATTGACCATTGGGGTAAAGTTGTTGTTTCGCTGGTTGTTTGTTTGTGACGGAGTATTAACGACATTTACCCTCTTGGGCTGGTCGGTTACCCCATCCGTTGTTACCCCACGATTTTTGTTAAGGATTTTGGGTCCTTGATTGACATTTGTGGTAGTTGTAGTATTTTGAGTGGAGGTGATTAACCTCCCATTTGCTCCGTATGTCTTACGACCACTATCTATCGCTGCTTGATCTATTCGCAGAGCGCTCTCAAGTACTTCATCATAAGTCCTTAGTGGGAACTTCTGGACTTCTTCTTTCACTTCTCTGCTGAGAGAATGAAGGAATAAATCACATAGTTCCATCTGATCCATGTTTGGAGCACTTGCTGAAGAGTAAAGAACTGTACGCCACCTCTGGATGAAATGGGCGACAGATTCATTGTGTTCTTGTTTGATGTGCAAGAATTCCCTGATTCCTGTTCTTAGCAGTTTGTTCATGTCGAAGGCTTTGATGAACTCTGACACGAGTTGTTTAAATGAATGTATGGAAGCCTCAGGTATTCTATAATACCAATCGAGAGCAATGCCCTCCAGTGTTTTGGGGAATATTTTAGCAACAACCCCATCCCAAGGGAGTAATTCTCGTATGGCTGTAGCGTAAGCTTTGATATGCGCGTTTGGATCTCCCTCACCCTTGAACTTAGGCAAATCAGGGAGAGGTCTTGGAAGCATGATGCTTCGTATGGTGAAATCTAAGGGTTCCTTTAGGTATTCTGAATAAGTCCCTATCGCATAGCTTTCGACCATTGATGGTGTTTGCTGAGGGAGTGGTGGTGGGATAGGTTGTTGATACGGTGCAGCGTACGCGTTGGCAGGGGCATAGGGAGGTCCCTGCGTTTGAGAAAACATGCCGGGAGAGGAGAACATATCTCCTTGTGGTGATTTAGAGTATATGTTTAAGTAGGACGGGGTATTGTCGAGGAACGGACTGTTCGACACTAGACCGGGAGGAATAGTGTTAGAGATGATAGGCCTTGTTGGCGTTTGCTGTGGATATTGAGGAGGCATGCCTAACGTGCCTACTCCCGTAAGGAGATCTACCTGACCAGAGTGGTATGGAGGATTGGAACTTCCTGTTTGTATGAACGGAGAATTTTGACTTGCTTGAGCCAGTTCTAACCCTCTCACTCTTTCTACTAACATTGAAATGACTTCATTTGGTGAAGTCACGGTACTTTTCCTGAGCGGCGTTTGTTGTATACCTTGGTGTTGTAAAGGTACGTGATATCCTGTCATAAACTGATCGCTATCTTGCCAAGTTTCTCCCAGAATATTTCCTGTATGTAGTGGCATAGAGGTATTTTCTTGAAAAGAGATTTCGGGTTGTATTTGTAAACCTCCTATAGATGGGTACATTCCCCAGGAGCGTTGTTCACTCCTAGGATAACGTGTTGGCTGTCCATCATCTAAGACCAGGTATGGATCTGATTGCCTACTAATTTGTGGTCTGAGTAACATTTGAGGAGATGAACCAGATTCTCCAGTAAACGTCATATTGTTTGAACCTGAAGGTTCTGTTTGTTGGGTTCGAAGGGGTTGATCTAACTCTTCAGTTTGAAAAGACGAACTATATCTGATTCTTGGGGTTTGTGTTGACAACTGATTAGTTGAATAGTTGTCACCCCATACTGAGAGCGAGGGTGATGATTCCCTATTCTATTGGGCGTAGTATGCCTCAAGACCCAAGAGGGGTCTGCCATATGCATCGAATCCTAACATATTCGGGGGGTATATGAATACCCGCAGAATAATGGGAAGGAGTGAAGGTGGATGAGAGAAGATTTGAAAACTTCTCAAAGAGAAGGTGAAACAATTGTTTGTTTCACGTCGGGTTCACCAATTTTGTACGCTGAAAAGCGACAAGCGAGCGTGAGAATCTACAAGTAACTCTTCCGCGTACCCGACCTCTCGAGGTCGTGCCAAGACAGCCGGTGGGGGGTAGAATATGCAAACAAATTAGTTAGGCAGTCTAATTTCTTCGACACGCACTAGTGGAATTTGCGAATCTAAGGCAAAGAAGGCCCTTCTAAATTGGACTGGTGTGATAGATCGATCAGCGAGGATGACTGCTCGAAGGCTCCAATCAATATCGAGCTCTGGCGTGATTCGATCTATGGGTTGCGGAATACGTGGAAAATGACTTGGGATTGTTTTGTGTATATCTCCTGATAAGGTCATATAGTGGATGATGAATATAATCGATTCTACGGACGATTTTCTGGCCTAGTCCAGAATTCCCTAGCTTCATTAGCCGTTGTATCTAGTAAAGACAGTTGTTCGATGATGATAGGTGGAAGTGGAGTGGACCTAAATACCAAGGTGCGTAGGCTGGCGTCTATATCAGATTGACCTGTGGATTCGTTGGGCTGTGGGATCTGTGGATCACAACCATATGCTCTTGGTTGTTGCGGCCCTGTTATGGTCATACGCGGGATCAAGTTCTAATCCCTAGTATCCAGTAGTCGTATGCTTTCTCAGCTTCTATGTTTAAAACCAATAGTTGTGCAATCTTCTCAGAATACCTTACAGGCATTCTCGCAACCTGGATTCTTATGTTGGTATCTATATCTACGAAGGTGTCTCCAGCGTCTGGCTGTGGAACTAGAGGATCACACCCGAATGTTTGTTCTCTTTCGAGCCCTTCTACAGTCATGTGGATGTTTTCTAGGGTAATCTGTAGTTTGGCTGACTTGACCAAAACGCATGTGCTTGGTCGTCTTCTATGTTTAATCCTCTTAACTGAGAACTGATCAGTTGTAAATCTATGGTTGTTCGGAATACTTGTATCCTGAGATTTTGGTCTATGTCAACTATTGTTGTGACTAGGTTTGGTTGAGGCACGATTGGCTCAAATATATATTCCCTGGGCTCTTGAGGTCCTGTGATTGTCATGCAAAAGCAGTAATAAAACAAACTATGATAAAGTGAAATCTAAGTATACTTCTAGCATATATGACTTATTTTTGTATTTTCTGATGATTTAAATGAATTTAAGAAAGCAACTATTTAAAATATTTAGAATTGACAACTAAACTAATAACTTAAAACAAACAAGATAACCGAGTGTGGTTATTTGTCTGTGCAATTTTGTATATCTATTCTAAAGAAATGACATAACTAATCTATTAGCAAGATTCTCAACCCTACCTCAGAAGTGAGGAGTGAATCATAGTTTCTCAGAAACTATCAATCCCCACAGCTTCCCTGGCAATGTCGAGAATAGAATGAAATGAAATAAAGCGATTAACTACTCTGTTTGATATGGTTCTAACTAAAACTTTGAAAGTTTAAAACCTGGATTTCGCAGAACAGTGGCGAATCCGATGGCGTGTGTGATCTTGTCCCCTCAGTATGATCTCTTCGTTCTTTGTGTTCACGTAGATCCAGAAAAGCGTGTAATGCTTGCATCAACAGGAATAGGTGTTTGGAACAAGGGAAAACCTTCAGAATGCAGATAGAATAGAACGCGGATAGGAGAGGGATAGCGCAAGAGTACAGAGCTTGGCTTATGCAATTCCTAGCGGGATCTACTGCGAATCATGCAACAAAATGCGTCCAGAACCTGAAACTATCCTGTATGAAGAGAAAAACTGTAACTTTAATGGCTTCCTAAGCTATTCTACTCTAATGGATTAGATAAAACAACAGCGCTGCCTACACAAGATGGGTCTATGGCTTACCAACAGCTGAGCAATTTAACAAAAGATGCAAGTGAATTCAAGCTATGGCTTCTAAACAAGCTAACTAACTAAAACACTAAAATGAGGAAATGAGAGCAAAGATCAAACTTCAAAATCCAGCCAAGCTTCAGACCAAAAACTCTGGACCATGGGTGAAACAACAAAGACATTGCCTCGCACAAGATGGATATGTGGCTTACCATTGCACACATAATACTAACCAAAACACGCAATGAAGAAAACTAAGTATTCTAAGCAAAGGAAAACTAAAGGAATTGCAAAGAGGAATCCAGAAAACAAAACTTGAGAGAGAGAGACCTTTTGCTTGAGCACAAAACCATGCATTTATAGAATTCCAACTCTCAAAACCAAAACCAAATTGAACTCCTAAACAATAAACAAAGGAAAACACTGTTCCAGGGGACCAAAAACATTAATGCATGCTCAAGTCGGCAAAAAAAAGCTGGTGAAAAGTGATATTTCACGCGAGTCGCGTCAAAAGAGTGTTCTGGAAAACGTGCACAGGACCGCCGCTCTGGAGCAGGCGGCGGTTTCATCACTGAAGGTCAAGAGGCCAAGGAAAGAGGGAAAAATGGGAAAATTAAGGGCGCGGGGGCTAAGCGGGGCACGCGGGATGTTAACGCATACTCCGAGGGCTTTTCGGATCCCGAACACCTTGCGAGGAGACCTGTATCATCATCGGGGCACTTGTTACACTGTTCTGGCAGTACAGTACCTTACAATTTTGGGTACGTACAGACACCTTCCAATGAAACCTTATCTTAAAATCCCTCTCATTATCATCTTAATGATATTTTAGGAACACCAACTCACAAAACCATAAGATATATCGTCATAGACATCTTATTATATTTTTCATCCCTACCAAAAATTCATCTCAATGAACCATCGAACATGAAAAGATAACTCTCCATCAAATTCTCATAACAAAATTACTATCAATAGAATCTATCTTTACATGCATCTCAAGAAGTACTAGAAGTTTTAAATGGTGATGTATTTTCTTTATATCTATAATCTTTAGTCGGTCATAATTTTGAAGTTCGCATATTAATCACAATATGGAAATAAATTTCTCAAAATATTTGTAATCATGAATGCAAGCCAAAATCGACAAATTATTTTCATAGGATTGGATTTTACTAAATTTGATCACAATTGTAATATCGATTTGACATTGTAAAAATGACTATTAATTGGTCTAATGTACTTGATGAACAAAAAACCTAGTAACATGTATGTACGGGATAATCCTTATTTCAAATTTTATGGATTCTCAAAGGACTCGTAATAGAGTTCTCAAAAGATGATTTCGAAATATGTTGGGAAAAAAAGAATATGGGATATTATAGACAACATTTAACAAATTCAGGTAGAACGGTTATATAGAATGTGGCTATTAAGAAGCATATACGAATGGAAGAGAATGTCTAGTTACATATTTTGTGTTGTAGAAAGTGTACTTTAATGTGCCTCGTACTAATAGTCCATTATCACTAACATTTTTGTGTGCTTGAAAGTGTACATTAACATGCTTCGTATAACTACATCATTGTTACTCTTTCATTGATAAAAATAAAATATGTGGCAAATAAATTTGTAACATGTCAACTAAAGTATCTGTTGAGAGAAATATTGTCAAACGTAGACGGTGTGAAACTATTTTGATAAAAATATTTTATCATAACATCTCAATAATAATAATATTTCAAAAGGGAATTTTGCAAAATAGATAAAAGATATGAATTTATCAAGGCAATAATTGACAATGGTGAAATATACTTTAAAAACATACTTTAAATTTTACAAATAAGATGTAGAAATTAGGCACATAAAATAACAACTAGCATAAATAAAATAAAAATTGCAAATAAAACATATTATTGCAAATTTAGATCGTCACTTTTGTGCATATATTTCTCCTTCCTTCTCGTAGCTTCGACTAACTAAAATCTCTCTAAATGTTTTTTTATGTAAACACTTACAATTTCCTCTAATAAATAGATGGATTCATCTAACAATAAAACACTCAACTCATAAAAATAGAGCTAAAAATCACATGCTTTTGTGCAATACAAATATTTTGATTTATTTTCTTTAATAGCTTTTCCTAAACTTAAGAACAACTAAAACTAAACTCAAAAGTAAAAGCATGTAAAAAGTAAACTATTTTTTTCTTTTCTTGGGGAAAAATTAAACTTTTTCTAACACTCCCCCTTAATTTTGACCTTCAAGCTTTTATTTTTCTGGAGCTGAGTGTGCACTTCCAGATCTGACATATTCCTGATCACAAACTCCCAAACAAGTTCTCAAATACTCAAAAACTTCATTTCCCAAATCTTTCATAAAGATATCTACAAACTGATCTTCGAGATCTGCAAAATTCAAGACAAATTTCCTTGTTGTTAACCAACTCCCTGATGAAGTGATACCTCATGTCTATGTGCTTGTTCCTCTTGTGAAAAACATGATTTTTGGATAATGCTATTTTTGAATTGTTGTCACAAAAAATTTGTGTAGCATCCTCTTGATTCTTCCTCAAATCTTTCAACATTCTTCTCATCCAAAAGCAATTCGACATGCTAATCCTTTTATGCTACATACTTTGCTTCTCATCGAAGATAGTGTGACTATGGGATTCTTCTTTGATGCCCATAAAACTACACCACTTCCAAAGGGAAAAGTATAGCCGGATATGCTCTTTTGTCATCAATAGTTCTAACATTGCCACTGTCTATATAACCTATGAGTTTGAACTCATCTGATGTTGAATACAAAATTCCATGATTCTTAGTTCAAAATACATACCTCAAAATCATTTTTCCATTTTGCCAATGTGAATCTTTTACAAATTCCATGAACCTTGATATGAGGCTCACACAATACACAATATCCTCCTTGTGGTCGTCAAATACATGAGACTTCCAACTAGTATTTTGAACAATGTTGGATCTATAAATGATCTGCTTTGTCATCTTTGTTTAACTTCAAACCCTCATGCAACAGGTGTTTTCATTGGCTTGCAATTCAACATGTTAAATCTATTTAAAACATCATTAACATACCTTTCTGTGAAATAAAAACTCCAACTTCTAATTATTGAACTTCAATGCCCAAAAAGTAGTGCATGAGACCTAGATCTATCATCTCAAATTATTTCTTCATAGCTGATTTGAATGAATTTGTAGATAGATTTCAGTAATGATTAAATCATCCACATAGAAAAAAACAATCAAAATTTTACCTTTCTCATTGATCTTGACGTGTAAGGTAGGATCACTATTGTTCCTACTAAAATAAATCTTTATAAAATAAGAATCAATCCTATTGTGCCAAGCTCTAGGTGCTTGCTAGAGACCATAGAGTGCTTTTTTCAACCTGTATAGATCTCCTTCATGACCTTCAATCTCATAACCTTTTGGCTGATTCACATAAACTTATTCTTCAAGAAAACCATTCAAAAATGCTGATTTTACATCCATATAATAAATAGGCCATTTTTTTAGCTACAATTGCTAAAACCATTCTTATCATGTCCAAAAGTGCTACAGGTGAAAATATATCATTTTAATCTACTCCATATTGGTGTGAAAAACCTCTGGCAACCAACCTTGTTTTATATTTTTGTACATTACCATCAACAGTATATTTGGTCTCGTAGACCCACTTCACTCCTATCACGTCCTTTCACTCTGGAAGATATACAAATTCCCATGTTTGATTCTTCTCTATGGATTTTATCTCATCATCCATGGCTTGAACCCAAACTTCATTGTTTATAGCCTCTTCAAAGTATCTTTGGATCTCTGAGCTTGAGAAAACAATGCAAAAACGGAAAATGCATTAGTTGTATCGACAATATAAATATCACTAAGAATCCTTATTTTCTGTTGCAAAGGGCAATTGGATGATGGATTGTTTTCTACTAAAGGAGTAGCTTCTGGTGTTCTTTTTGGTGTCTGTTGGATGGTTGAAGATGACTAAAATGTTGGAGATCTCCTAGATGTAGATGGAGGTGTAGCTTTTGCTACAACTTGTGGTGCATGTCCAAGATTTGAAGAAGATACAATACCTTGCTGCTCAATGCTTTCATCTATCATATCATCATGAGGAATAGTTATTGCTACACTGATTGTTTTCTCAATACTTCCATCTCATGCCTCATTTTCAACAAATTATACATCTCTATTGATTATGACCTTTCTAGTAACTGGATTGAACAACTTGTAAGCTTTTTTATTCTCTGAATATCTAAAAAATATGTATTTTTCTCCTTTTTTGTCTAACTTCTTCCTTAGCTCATCAGGCACATGTGTGTATGCCACACAACCAAAAATCTAAAATGAGAAACATTGTGTTTCCTCTTAGTCCAAGCTTGTTGAGGAACCATGTTTCAAACAATTTTTGTTGGACACATGTTTATGATGTAAACAAAAGTTGCTACTGCTTCTTCCCAATACTCATTTGAAAGATGTTTTCCTTCATCATACTTCTCTCCATCTCCATGATGGTTATATTCTTTCTTTTCCACAACATTCTGTTGTGGTGTATACCTAGTAGTAAACTGCTTGTGTATACCATGATATTTGCAAAAATTCGAAAAGCATTGGAAACATACTCACCTCCTCCATCTGTCCTTAGAAATTTGATGTAGTACCCACTTTGCTTTCCACTAAAGCCTTGAACTTCTGAAATATATCAAAAGCATATGATTTTTCTCTCAAAACGTACACCCATGTCTTCCTTGTATAGTCATTTATGAATGTCATAAAATATGAAGTATGTCCAATAGAATTTGTTTGCATCGGTCCATATAAATCTGAGTGAACAATGTCAATTGGTGCACTTGTTCTTATTCTTTTGCCAACTAGGAAGGGCTCTCTGTGTTGCTTCTATAAAATACAACCTTCAAAAACTCTATTTGGTTTCTGAATCAAAGGAAAACCTTTCACCATATTTTTCTATGTAATAAATTCAAACCACCAAAGTTTAAATGACCAAACCTAAGATGCCATAGCCATGATTCATATTTTTCAACTAACTGAAAATATGAATCAATATCCTTAGCTCCATACTAATTTGTAGTATGAGCTCGAATGTGGCTGGTATAATCTTCAAAGGAAATATTTTGTTACTTGTCATCTTCACTTTAGCAATCACCAGGTACTTGGAGCTTTATCCATGATCACACATTCATTGTCTTCAATGTAAACTTTTATCCCTTTTGTACCAATTGACCAATGCTCATAAGATTGTGCTTCAAACTTACAACATAATAAACATCCTGCATAATCTTTTTCACCGCCTTTTTGTTAGAATGTTGATTGTTCATTTGCCTTTTACAGTCACGTATTATTATTCCCAAGGGTAAATTATGACTTTACTGACTCATCTAAATTAGAAAATAAATCTAAGTTACCTAACATGTGATTATTGCAACCAGAATCCAAATACCATACATCACTAGGACTCTCTTGGGATAGATTACACTCAATAGGTGATGCTTCAACAATCTTTGTGCATGCAATAAACATGGAGCTTTGGATAGATCTCCTAACCTCGGTTTTTCTTCTACTTGTTACGATCATCGCTTTTCCTTCATTCAAAAGCATAGTGCCCATATCTCTTGCAATAGTGACATTGCACATGCAATTTATCTTGTCTTTGACTTGAAAAATGATTATGATTGTGCTCTTGACTATGTCCTCTTCCACTTGAGTTTGATGGACCACTGCTACGTCCTCTAGATGAACTTCTTCCTCTGCCTCTAGGGCTGAAATTTCCTCTTCCTCTTCCACGATTTCCTAATACATATGATGAAAAAGCTTGATCTACAATTGCATGTGATCTATTCAACCTCTGTTCATGATTTATTAGTGATGCATGTAACTCATCAATTGAAAATTGACTTAGATCCTTAGTTTCTTCAATAGCAACTACCAAAGGATCAAATTTTGTAGGCAAACTTCTAAGCAATTTTTCAATAATTCTTTTGTCCTCAATAGTTTCACCATGAGATTTGATTTGATTGACTAAACCAACTACAAAATTAAAGAATGATTCTACGGAATCTAAATATTTCATTGACATATTTTCAAAATCTCTACGAAGTAACTGTAGCTTGGATATTTTTTCTTTCTATTTACATTAATAGGCAACTTGGAGAGTCTTACACCAAATTTTTTCTTTACTGGCTACTGCAACTCTAGGTAGGATGCTTTCATGCATGGTTTGACGAATGAAGATAACAATTTTTCCGTATTTCGTTACGTGTGAGAGTGCATTATATGTTGCTGCATCTACGGGATCTATGTACCCATTCTCTACGATTTCCCACACATCCTGGGATCTAAATAGTTCCTTCATGGTTAATGACCAATACTCGTAATTCTTTCCTGTAAATTGTGGTGTCTATAGACCGGATATAGAAGCCATAACTTGTTGTCAATTAGAAACCTGCTAAAAAATCTACGCTTTGATACCAATTTGTAGAAATTAGGCACATAAAATAACAACTAGCAGAAATAAAATAAAGAATTGCAAATAAAACATATTATTGCAAACTCAGATCAAGCACTTTTATGCATATATTTCTCCTTCCTTCTCAGAGCTTCGACTCAATACAATCTCTCTAAATGTGTTTGATATGTAAACACTTACAATTGCCTCTAATAAATAGATGGCTTCATCTAACAATAAAACACTCAACT
Source organism: Taxus wallichiana var. yunnanensis (assembly GCA_018340775.1). Taxonomy (NCBI): domain Eukaryota; kingdom Viridiplantae; phylum Streptophyta; class Pinopsida; order Cupressales; family Taxaceae; genus Taxus; species Taxus wallichiana. Next base: position 1,033,312,194 of record CM031239.1, on the reverse strand, counting down.
CATAAAAATAGAGCTAAAAAGCACATGCTTTTGTGCAATACAAAGCTTTTGATTTATTTTTTTCAATAGTTTTTCCTAAAATTAAGACAGGGTTCATTTTAAGAGACCTCTTGGAAATCGGAGGTGGAGAATACCTGGCGAATATCCCCGAAACCGATTTCACGGGAAGGTGAATTTTTTGGGGGTTGTATGAAAAAATTTCACCTGATTCTCAAGCACTGCGACAGAAGACAGCACCCTCAGTGACGTGCGTCAATAGGTCTATTGACGCGCGTCACTAAGGTCTGTTGACGCGCATCACTAAGGTCTTTTGACGCGTGTCACTACATTTTTTGACGCGCGATAGCAAAATCTCCTGTCGCGCGTCTGCAGCCTCCGACCTCTGCTTTCTCATCAAAAAATCTCCGTGTCGCGCATCAACAAACTCTTTTTCGTGCATCTGCTATGCGTCAATATCTGTTGTACCTCCTTGTCGCGCGTCAAAAAAATGCAGTGACGCGCGTCAACAGGCCTTAGTGACGCACGTCAACAGGCCTTAGTGACGCTGGCGTCAAGGCCACTAAGGCCTCGCTGACGCACGTCACTAAGGCTCTGTTGATGCGCGCCAATGACCTTAGTGACACGCGTTAAAAGGCCTTAGTGACATGCGTCAATAGACCTTAGTGACGCACGTCACTAAGGCCTCGCTGACGCAGCGCGTCACTAAGGCCTGTTGACGCGCGTCACTAAGGTCTGTTGACGCGCGACAACAAATATCCTGTCACACGTCTACAACCTCTGCCCTCTTCTTGCTCATCGAAAAAAACTCCATGTCGCTCATCAACAAAATCTTTTTCATGCGTCTACTATGCGTCAATATCTACAGTATCTCCTTGTCTGCAAACCCTCCTTTTCGCCACAATAACTTACCCCCTTGTCGCGCGTCTATAATACGGGATATATCATATTGTTGAAAAATGTGAAGTAGAAGTGTTCTACCTGGCGAATAATCTAGGTTTATATAGGGGATATTTTTCAAGGGTAGGCGAAGCCGACCCCTAAAAAAATTAAAGTGTAATTTTTAGGCGAACAGGTCACTGGCCCATGCCAAAAAATTCACCTTTTCAAAATTTTCAAAAATGGAATATTCGCCATATTACGAATATTCGCCACTAAAATTTTCCCGACTTAAGAACAACTAAAACTAAACTCAAAAGTAAAAGCATGTAAAAAGAAAACTATTTTTTTCTTTGCTTGGAGAAAAATTAAACGTTTTCTAACATAAGATAAAAAAATATGTTGACATCTACATAAAACCTTAGTTAAAAATTTTTTTCAACAATTCAAACATTTGTAAGGTGTCAAAGACATATCCCTCGAGTAATAACTTGGAAGTGAAGATTAGTGGAGAGTGTAAGATTTGCAAGGTGTCAAAGACATATCCTTGAACAATAACTTGGAAGTCAAGCTTTTGTTCTTATTGATAATAGATGGAAAAGGCTCCATATGCCATTACAATAAATATATGTCAATAAATCTCACACATATTTGAAAAACTAGAAAAAGAAGAGCGACAATCTTGACTCAATCACCGGACATAAACGGGAATATTGAAAAGACACAAAACAAAATCATCCCAGAAGAAGAGGAATGAGATCTTAATGTCATATGTGTTAGTGCTAAAATATGTGTCGAAGTTCTTTTCTTATTATGGACCACCATCCATTCCCCCTTATCATATTCATCACTTGACACGGAAGAATAACATCAATAGTAGAAATAGGTTGAAACAACAACTTGTTAGGAGAAGAAGGAAATTCCTTCACCTTAACCAAGCCCACTGAAACCTAGAGAGCTTGTTCTTCATTTTGGGGCATCTGAGAAGAATAATCAAGCATAGGGGTTTCTTCAACCCTAGAGGTACTCTGTTTAGAAAACAAATCATCCTCGTGGTCCTGGAGGGGCATTGATGATGCGATGAGCATGAAGAGAATCCTTCCGCCACGGATTTTCTCTACTTTTACTTTTTGGTTGCCCACACTCATGAATCAAGTGTCATGTTTGGAAACATCTATGACAACGAAAGGACAATCTTTCTTAATCAAACCTTTGATTCCAAACCCTATCCCCAATTTGTAAATTAGTCTTGTCCAGAAGATCAAGTGGAACATCCATCTCAACCAGAATATGAGCATAAGATGGGTGCACAAACTAAGTAGTGTCTTCATGTGATTTTACAAAGACTCCCAAAGTATTACCAATGGCTTCAAGACAAGATTTGCTCCATAGTTGCAAAGCTAAACCCAGGAGTTTGATCTAGATGGGTAACCAATTAAATGAATCATTTAAAGGATCGAATGAAGGATACCACAGTTTTGCAATGAGACTATGATTATCCCAAACCCAATTAATATCTAAAACAGCATCCCGATCGTCAGTAGATTCAAAAACAACAATAAAATATGCTTTTGAGCATGGGTAGAGTTCAACTTTACCCTTGATTTCAGGACTCCAGTTTTCTGAGATCCATGCGTGCAGCTGAGAGAGCTTTGGCCACAACTTGTTGAAACGAAAAATGAGAGAAATTTTTCCATATTCCTCCTCCCGTCTTTGCACATGGAGAAGGAGATCATTTTTGAGCTTGAGAACATGGGTATTGGAAGAGGGTTTGAGGGGTTTCATTTCGTGTACAGTCCCTCCTACCATAGCTGCAAAGGAAGATAATATGTCTGCCGCTTCACTGCCTCTCACCAGAACACCCCCGGTCCTGCATCTGACTTATCAAACCCTGGTCCTGTAGAGGGATGACCTTTTCCTTCTGCAGACTTCTGCCTTGGCATCTTCACCAAGTTTCGGACCTGCAGCAGCATCCATAGTGCCCACAGGCACAGATCCGACCACCACACCCCAAATCCAGCATGCATGATATTGGAATCACAGTTTTCTTTGAGTCCACGTTTCCCTTGTCCGCTGCCTGCACAAATAGCATAAACAACCAAAGTTTTTCCATTGTCCACATCAATCCCCTTTCCATTATCAGGGATCCGATTATCAGTCCGACTCGCAGCTGACATTTGTTTCAGTACGGTGGTGCTACTGTTCGGGCACATCACAGTGGCTCTACGGCTCGACATAAGAACAATTTTTCCTTAAGTCGAGATTAGTTGAGAGTGTTTAGGAAACGGTAATCATATGCTGCATGGATTTATCGTCAGCATCCTTTTCAACATCACATCTTTTTACAAAAGATATTCGAATTGTAGTTGACATCTTTTCAACTCAAAATTTGGGGAATATTTTCTTCTTATTGTGATTCTCCTCTAATATCTCTACACATTTGAGAATGTTTACTAGATTCCGTTTGCTTGTAGATGAAACAAGAATTTCTCTAGAAGACAGAATACCTATAATAATAAGACGTTTGACTCTGTAATTTTGAGAGACGAAGAAAAACATTGAAGTGCTATAGGATTTTCATTATATGATCTTTATTGTGTAAATATTAAGTTTGTGTGTCTCTCATTTAATTTATACAGAAATTTAGTTTCTTGTTTCATTTTGTTTGTATATAGTTTCCTGTTTCATGTTGTTTGTATATAGTTTATTGTTTCATTTTGTTCTATAACATACCCTCCAGATGTTTAGATTTAGATCTATAAGCTTTCGCAATTCGCATTGCAAAAACAAAGAACAATATTTACATTTTCCAAGCGAATTCACATTACAAAAACCGCATATCATTACGACAATGTTTTAGTGCTTTTCCATTCCCAAAATTACATCGGTATTCTAGAGCTAAATTATTAGGTAGTAATACATACACACAAAGATTTTGCACTTAATTTCCGGTTGCCTAATAACCTGTGATCTATTTTATTTGTATTTTTGAAGTTTCCGAAGCTTATTCTATGAATTCAATTAATAATCTGTATTCTTCGTATGATTCACTGGTCTCTATATAATTCAACACCATATCCTACATAATGGTAAAATAGAAATGGACAACATATGTTCATAATATAGATATTGATTGTGAAAAGGTATTTTGATTCAGATGTTACTGTACTCGGACTAAAAGACATGTGCATTCTGCTTCTTATGAAACTGTTTAAGTTAAGCCATTAATGAATATCTGTTACATTTTCCAATCATGTGAGAAAAATATTTAATAGTAAGATTGACTAAGCGTATCAACCAAACAATATGTTCACTGCAGGTCTATTTGATACAAAGTCATCTAAAGAGTTTCTTGACAGAGAAATTGTTAAGTGTATAAACCTTGCCAAGGATGGGGTGCATGCAGTACTTCTGGCGGTGTCCCTTACAAACCGATTTACTCAAGAAGAAGCAAATGTAATAGATCAGTTGCAAATGTTGTTTGGGCCAAGAATCGTGAACTACATGGTTGTTGTCTTTACTGGTGGTGACCACTTGGAAGATGCTGGTATCACTTTAGAAGAACATTTAAGTAACTGCCCAAGAAATCTCACGGTTAGAATTTTTCTTGTACCTAGATATTACACTTTCCCGTTTTACGTATACTGTAGAATAATTGAGGTCGAAAGTATTTGTATGTCCGTCAGATGCATGTTGAATTCTTAACATAGATTGCAATTGGTTTGTTTGAATTCCCATTCTTTTGAAAATTTACAATTAATAAGTGAATCTTCAAATTTGTAACAAGAAAATTTATTTATACAGTATGATGTGTCAAAAAATTAAACTTCTTAAACAATGAGAAAACAACACGTAAAATAATGAAGGAAGCCGGATGCAAGTAGGTAAGGTAAAAACAAAGAAGAGATGCAAAAAATATATACAAAATAAACAATTTCTTTTAGAATTTCGAAAGAGCTTCGCTGCTCAATTTCTCCTTACAAAATGCATACAAATGCCTCAAATATATATAGAGGACTTAAAAAGAGATAGCTTCATGAGCAAGCTACACAGAGCAGTAAACATTAAATGTGCATGGGTAGGAGAGAAGATTTTACAATTAATTGGAAATATTCTCCATGTCCTTTTTTCGACAAAATCTGTTAGTCTTAATTTGGTAGTTGAGATTACACAAATCCCAACACTCCCCCTTAATCTTAACTACCATGCAACTACACCTAGACATTCTCTAAGATACACAAAAGTATCCTTTGGTAAAGGCTTCGTGAAAATGTCGGAAAATTGGTCTTCAGACTTGCAAAAGTCCATATATATCTCATCATTGTTGACAAGCTCCCTGATGAAGTGATATCTGGTGTCGATGTGCTTGCTCGCTTATGGAACACATGATTCTTTGACAGTGCAATTGTTGAATTGTTATTGCAGAATATCTACATTTCTTCTTCTTGATAGTGTTCCAAATCTACTAGAACTCTCCTCATCCATACTACCTGACAGGATACTACTATCGCTCCTACATACTCGTCATGCGGATGAGAGAGTTCAATGGGGTGCTTCTTGGATGCCCAAGAGCGCACCCAAAAAAAATGAAATACATAGTCGAACGTGCTTTTCCTATCATCAATGCTACCTACAGAGTCACTATCCGTGTATCTGATTAATTTGAAATCAACAGATGGTGAATCCCAGATTCCATAATTTGTAGTACTGACAACATACATTAGTATCCTCTTTTCTATAATCCAATCTGATTCTTTGGGATTCTCTATGAACCATGAGATGAGACTTACTCCATACATGATATCTCGGCCTTGTTGTTATAAATTACATCAAACTTCCAACTAGTCTTTTCTACAACATTGGATTGACAATGGATCCCTTATCCTCTTGGCTTAATTTGAGACCCATAGCAACTAGTGTTGTTGGATTACTTTTCCTCATATTGAATCTCTTCAACACATCATTTGCATACTTGGATTGACATATGAATATGTGTTCTTTAGATTGAGTTACTTTTATGCCTAAAAGTATTTCTATCATTTTGAATTTTTTCTTCATGGATGAATTAAACAAGTCAATAGATAGATTTCCAGTAAATATGAGGTCATCAACATACAAACAAACTATTAGAATTTGAACTCTATTATTTATATTGATGTATAGGGTTGGCTCACTGATGCTTTGGTTGAATCCATTTTGAATAAAAATATGAATCTTTTATTTTGTACCAAGCTCTTGGAGCTTTATTTAGTCTATACAATGTTTTTTTCAGTCACGTAATTCATGGTCTTGTCCATATAATATTTCATATCGGTGGTTATTGAACATAAACTACTTCTTCCGAGAAAACCATTCAAGAATGTTGACTTCACATCCATTTGGTAAAATTTCCATTGGTTATGAGTTGTTATGGATAAGACTGCTTTTCTAATTGCGTCATGTCTATCCACCACCCAAAGTGTAAAAGTTTCATTCTAATTAATTTCAGGTTTTCGTGAAAACCCCTTTGCCACTAACCTTGCCTTATGCTTTTCCACCTTACCATCTCGCATTGCATTTGGTCTTATAGACCCACTTCACACCAATAACATCCTTGTGTTCCGGTAGATTGACTAAGTCCCAAGTTTGATTCTTCTCAATAGAATATATTTCTTCATTCATAGCTTCTACCCATTCTTCATTTTTTACAAAGATCTTCAAAATGAATAGGACCACTTGTGAAAAAAATAGAAAAATAAAAGTATAAATATTCGTGTTTCTCATATTGATCATATATCTTCCTCATACTTCTTATATTTTTAGAAGCATTTATAAAATGATACCCGAGTTTTGCTAATGTTGGGTTCGATGAATCACTATTATGTGGACTTGTAGTTCCTGCATGTATTAAGGATTCATTAGGATGATAGTTTTTTCTAGGTATCCATAATTAATATGGATTAGGTGTCCTGAAATTGTCTCTTGAGTGAGTTCTTTGAGGGATGTAAATTGTCGGTGCATTCTAAGGAGTTACTAATGCAATTTGTTGGCTAGCGGGGCCTCGGGCTCGGGGTTGATGTGGGAGAGAGCCCTTGTGGAGCTAGTTGATTGTTTTGTGTACCATTTTCTTCAACTTCATACTCTTCATGAGATACCTCTATAGAGATACTTGGCTCTTTATCAATACTTCCATCCCAGGCTTCATTCTCTATAAAATCAACATCTCTACTGATAATAGCCTTCTTGGTGATGGGATTATACAACTTATAGGCCTTTGACTACTCATTGTAACCCACAAAAATTCATTTTTCACCTCTATCATCTAGTTTCTACCTCAAATTTTTAGGCACTACTGCATATGCAACACTTCCAAACATTCTTAAGTGTCCAAAATTGTTCTTTCTTCCACTTCATGCTTCTTAAGGAACCTTACCCATTACACGTTTCGTTGGGGGCCTATTCAATAGGTAGGATGCACATGCAACCAATTCTGCCCAATACTCATTTGGAAAGTGTTTTTCCTTCGTGAGACTCTGGCCAAGACTATGAGAGTCCTATTCTTTGTTTCGATACATCGTCATCTTGAGGTGTATATCTAGTTGTCAATTTCTTTTGTATTCCATTTCCTTGAGGAAATTAAAAGATCCATATGAGATATAATTGTCAACTTTTTTTATCTCAACACCTTGATAAAATTACCACTCTGCTTCTCTACAAGGGCCTTAAATTCCTTAAAAGTCTCAAAAACATTTGATTTGTGCTTTAGGAAGTATACTCAGTCTTCTGTTAAATTCATTGATGAAGGTGAAAAATACATGCTTCACCTTATTGAGGGTGTCTGCATAGGTCCACATAGGCTTGCATGAATGATTTCAAGAGACTCCTTAGCTCTATATGCCTTTCCAACCAGAAATATTTCCCTGTGTTGCTTCACGAGAATGTAACTTTGGCATGGTGTTTTAGGTGGATCAATCAATGGTATTCCATTCACTAATTTCTTCTTGTGCATTAGATTTATGCTATTAAAATGTAAGTGTCAAAGCCTACTTTTCCTAATTTACCTAGAGTGCATATGGAGATGTCATTCTTGAAATCCTCCTTTATTGAGGTCTTGACATTTCAAGGGTGATATGGAGTTATCACCCATTAGGATTAAAAATCCTTCTTGAAAATATTTTTCTTCACCCATAGGTTGTTAAGAGCTAGTGCCTGCTAGGCTCAAACCTTCTTGAAAACTAAATTCTTCACCCATAGGTGTTTGAACCCTAGCGCCCACTAGGTTCAAACCATATCCCTGAAAAAAATTTATTTTCACCCTTCTTTGAAAAATGCCTAGCGTTCGCTAGGCTTTAAAGACTTTCTTGAGAGCTTTTTTCCACATCTTGGCTTGAAGGAACCTTAGCACCTACTAGGGTTGATAAATATCCTTGATAAAATAATTTCTTATTATCTTGGAGGCACCTTAGTGCCTACTAAGGTTGAGGAACCTCCTTGAAATTTTTCTTCTTCTTTTCTTGGAATAACCCTAGCACCTGCTAGGGTTGAGGAACCTCCATGATTTTATTTTATTTTTGTTTTGAACATGTCTAATGCCTACTAGGCTTAAGGAACCTCCTTGAGAAAAAAATTTCAACTCCATATTTTTTTGAGAGCTACCGAAGGATAGGCTCTTAGATGCTACCTTGGTAAGATCTCCATGAAACATATAAGAATAAGAGCTAGAACTTGCTAGGCTCAATTCACTCTGTATTCTCAATGGGAAAATTCGGTTTCTTTTCATTACCATCTTGGCTATCAGCCTTTTTCTTGGATTTCGATCCAAAATTATACATTCTTCTTCCTCAAAATACACTTTGTAGATCAACTGACCTATGCTCATGAGGTTGTGTTTTAACCTACGGACATAATAGACATCAAGAATAAACTTCTTTTCTCCTTGATTTGTCTTAATATTTATGATCCCTTTTCCAATTACTAACACTTTTTTTTTAATTACCTAGTTTTACCTATGACAGGATGCATTTTTCCATGCTAGAATATAATTATTTCAAACTTGTCATGTGGTTACTACAACTAGAATCCAAGAACCATATATCTTTTGTGCTCTCTTGAGCAAAATAACAAGTTATAAACATATACTTATGATTTGAACTTCCAAAATTAGATTATTTTGAACAAAATTAACTTTTTTTGTAACTCATACTATTTTTTACATTCAAAAGCATAATACGCATACTTTTTGCAATAGTTACATTGTAATTATTTTTACCATACCTTTATTATTTTGTCTAGTTATGATAATGATTGTGAGAGGAACTTTTGCCTATGCCTCTGCTTGAAAACTCACTTGAGATGGATCTGGAGCTGTCTTGATCACTTGAATATGGATATCTACCTCCTCTTGCATGAAATATTCCTCTTCCTCTGCTTACTAATACTTGTCTCTAAAAGGCATGTTATAAAGAGGAACTTCCAAATATGTTAATTTTGTTTTCATCAGATAATAGAGATCCCATTAGATCATCTATAGGTAGTTGATTAAAATCCTTAGACTCTTTAATGGAAACAACAATGGAGTCGAACTTGGTTGGTAGACTCCTAAGGATTTGTTTTATGATCACCTATTCTTATAAGGTCTCTCCATGGGACCTAATTTGATTTACTACACCCATAAAATGGGTAAAAATGAATCAAGACATTAAAATTATCTCATCTAAATATTCTCAAAATATCTCCTCAACATTTGCAGTTTGGAAATTTTACCTTATTGGTGCCTTGATTGGTAGTTTATAAGATATCCCGCATTATTACTTGGACCTCTTTGGATGCTACTACTCTAGACTTTATAGACATGTATAGAAATTGTTGTCTAATAACTAGAGCTTTTACATCCCTTTACCTATTTTCCATAATAAGATCCTTGCCTACTTGTGACAAAGCATTATATTTTGTAACTCCCACATTTTTACACAAATAAATACAATAATAAAAATACGAGAATAATTTTATTTTTTTACTTATATTTCTCACTACACAACACCACAAGGGCTCCAAGTAGAGAAACTCAACAACACATAATGCACTTACATAAACATGAACCCACTCATACAATAGGATAACATAGGGTACCCATCAATGTCATACTCAACGACATAAACTAGGACAATGACCCAATTACAATAAGAAACACCGGTAGGCATACTCCACGACATGGCATTTTTATGGTTTACATCTTCATTACATTTAGGTTTCCATTGTATGACTTTATAGTTTTCAAGATAATTAAACACATAAGGTTTACAATTTCCTACTTTACAATCTTCAATTACTTTACTTTGGAGGGAATAGTCTTAAAGGAGAATGCACGATTGATTCCTATATCAAATCCCATTAATTATCCATAGATCATTTGTTAATTAAATTCAATTTTAAGCAACCATGAGTCTCCCAATAACTCGTTCTTACATTAAAGGTTTTTTTCTCAAAATATATTTAGTTGACATTTAATTTTTCCATTATTATGCAAGGGAACCAACTGAAGTTGACAGGGAAAAATATTACAAATCAAAGGAGGTGAAGGTTTGAGTTTCCCTTTCCTAATAACTTGATTCCATTAGAGGTACATTTGTAATCATACTATGGTTGTTTTAGTTCCAAATTTAGTTTGAGTCAATTTAGCATTTACACATTATAATTTTTATTTTATTTTATTTTTAGTGGACTCTATATTGGCTCAAATGCCTAGTCCCACTAATAAAAATTTGTATCCATTCTTAACAAAAGGCAATGCTTGAATCAACCATGAAGAATTCAAGTAAAATTTTGTTCCTAAACCATTATCACATATAATCTTGTTTTTTCATTGTGGTTACATTGTTTCTTAGGTCTCTTATTGGCGTCACTTTATAACAAAAAGAGTTACGATAGTACTTGTCTAACACATTGAATAAGTACATGATTGGAAGCATTATAACTACACACAAACCACAAGTGATTTTTTTTCAAGGTAAGATCCCATGTTTCCACATTTCATGATTTTGCAAATGAAATTTATTTTATTCTTAATGTCATTAAAGGGCATAACAAAGGATTACGGGACAAATTTTTCAATTTCCTTGTTTCTCCTAAGTCAACATATTTCAAATAAAAAAATTTTTCCGAAGAGTTACTTACGATTTTCTGCCCACAAGTTAACCTCCTAATTAGCTGAGGTTTAGTTTAATTCCAATATGTACTCAAGGATCTATGCCTTATTATAGATCAGATTAAAGTGTAAAAACATATTTACTATATAAATCCTCCATAAAATAACATGGAACTATATTGTCACTAGTCAAGGTAACACATTTAGCTGTGAGGAACTAAATAGATCATTAACAAGAGTTTAAGTCATAGTAAAATTATTTCACTAGCTCCATTTGTGTCATTTGGATCCCACAAGGAATTCATTCGATGATGAAGTTAATTTCTAGATCTAACTTCGTAAGACTTGGTAGTCCACTAGGATACTAAGGAAGTGTTAGTTCTACTTACTCCAGAAAATTTTGACCATGTCGTTCCTAACCATCAGGTTCACGACAATGTCGCTAAACATACTGAGCTCTCACAACTCAAAAATCTAGGTTCTTATTTACTTAAACTAGAAGGTTCCATAGAGTGTAAAGGTTTAAGTTCATTCTAAATTTTCAGTTTCTTCTATGCTAAGAAAGATCATGTGAGAAGGGTAGATATGCACTAGTTTTAAACTAAGGTTTCCTATTGTGATTATATTTCATTATTACATTTTAAGGTAAAGAATAAAACACACCAATTATTTAATCATCTATTGTGCACTGGAAATGAACTACAAGATATTAAATTCAAATTCATTTAACACATATATACATACATACACACACACATACACACACATATATATCCAACCATATGTAAATCTATATCAAAATGGTACCTATGATTAAATGCACATTTCCCAAGGCATCCCTAAAACTAGCATCTCATACATATTACCAAATTTCAAATATAAAATTTTCTATAACATGGCAATACATTATACATATAATTTTTTTCTAATAACATATATAAATTACAATAATAAACAATGAATTACACCACGCCTTTTCATCGTCTTACTTCTACCCTCCAAAACCATGTGAGCATGAAATCAACGTAAATCACTGGCATGACATCCAACTAAATCTAGCATACTTAATGTTTTCAGTTTTCCATTTACATAATAATAATAATTTGCATCCAAAAGGAGAGGGTTAGAGACACATATTTATTTCATTTCATTTCACTTCATTTCTTAACCAAGGAGAGAGAAAGAGATAGGGAAGAGAGAGAGAATTTTTTCCGAAAGTTTAATTTCACACAACAAGTCACATGATATAGTTTCAAATAGTTATTTACAAGTGTTAATAAGTTTCCACAATGGTTTTCCAACTTGATTGGGTCCTACAACTTTGTTTTACATTTTCATGTTAGTTGCAAAAATGTTTAATTTAGGCTTGGAGGCTAAGAAAGTGCATTCAAAAAAATGTCATCCAATGAACAAACACACCATGTGTAAATTTCTACATTTCCTCCTATACACCAATAATTCATAGGAACTGAAGGAGTTCAGATTTCACGAATGGTTTATGATTGGCATCTAATTTTTTGAGGCCATCGGTCATGACTAGCCTAGTTACAAATGATAAAATCTAGCTTCATGTCTCAGAAAGCCATGTCCAAAACTAACGCTCAATGGATGAATGTGCAACAAGAAATTCACCCATATATGGATAATTCACCAGATTTGGACTTGAATCGAGAACCGGAAAATAGGTTTTTAATGGTGACGGGTTTTCCAGATCCACTGTCATAATTGGTCCAGTTTGATCTAGTCAAACTACAACTGAGAGGCAAAAAAATGGCTTTTCCAAACTATCAAGAGTGCTTTTTCCCAAATTTCAGGTTCAAAGATATTTTCTAGTAAAAATAGTATGGTTTTCAAAGGTGGACAAGAATTTCGTTTTCTAGGGCCTCGCATGGTGAGCCGATACGAATCCTTACTTTTCTATTTTTGACAACTTCGTGCATAACTACAAAATGGGGTAACAAGGCTCCTAGAAGGGCATCAAAAAGATCATAGACAATCATTTGAGGTTGATCCAAGTATTTAAGTGACTCCTCACATAACAAGGTACATGAAATAAACTTAACATCTCCTTTCTGGAGTTACGAAGGTTGTTTTGTGAGTCTTCGAAAATTGTGATTCACTAATTTTAACAAGGAATCTTGCATCAATCTAGTTTGGTTAGGAGTTTTCTAGATCAAATCAAAGTGAGGGTTTAATTTCATGGTTGTATACGAAGGAGTATTAAATTCCATAATTTATGATATAACATTTTATTGTTTTAAAATAAAGTTTATTTAAAACAATCAAATGTACGATTATCCTATGGTTTAAAATTTTATTTCGTTGCAAATGAAAAAATAAAGAACAAGAATTATGAAAGAGAAAGAGAGATGAGTCACGCTGAGCGAGAAATGAATCGAGACAAATTTGTGGACCTTGATTCCACATATACACAAGGTATTTTGTCGAGTGGTTTATATGCACCAAAAATACACCACACATTTGGTCGACGCATTGATGAGCAAGTATGGTTTCTTCAAGATATTAGGCATGTTGGTATTCCTTTGTCAGAAGCCAAGGGACTCCATTTTTTCTCGGATTTCTCTCACAAAAATTTTCATGCCAAGCGCATGCTTCCATATTTGGGGTAAAAGTAAAATGATAGCCATACAACACCAAGGTCATCTAATGCCCAACTCAAACTCACAACTTCGAGAAAAAGTGAGAGTGGGAAAAGAAACTTGTGCGGAGTTCTATAAGTCTCAACAAATATAAAATAACTTGAGATGCATCTCAAACCCCAACAATGCAAGGAACTCAAACCCAAAGTGAACAGTGAAGGCTTGAGCCAAGTGGGAAGGGATCACAGAGAAATGAATGGGAAGATCAAGTGGGAGAAACAAAAAAAAATGCACAACCTTAACATTCATAATGCACATCCATAGAAAGACCAAGTATCATGTGAAATCCATAAATAGACCCAAAACATAAAACCCAACACGGTGGGCTAGATAACTAACTGGGTGAAACACATACAAATCTCAAGCACTCAAGTAAAACAAAAGAGTGGGTTACATAATCAAATATAATAAACATCCCATCCAAGCCAATGTATTGATGGTGAGCTAATGAGGTAGAGTGTGAGGCATGATAAACAAAGAAATGTAGTGAGCTCTCATTTTCAATCCCTCCATATATACATAGCTTGACCCATAACAAGCCACTCTAAGCATACCATCAAAATTCAACACCGCATTTAGTCAAAATGAGGAGTTACAACAGCTCGATCCCAAGTATATCTTGGCTCGAAAAAGAAAAAGAGAGAAGTTACAAGGAGAAAAACAACACTTCTAATGGAATTTTTTTGTGATATTTTGTGAGGTGATTTCACAAAACACTTGCTTGAATGGAATAAGGCTAGGATTATGTTGTGTCGGGAGGAAAATACATCCCCACAAGCCCTCTCTATCCCAGGTCTAGTTTTTTCAACAGATGAGCTGATTTTCAAGTAAACAATGACCATATTTCCAATGTCCCATGGTCAATGAGCAAATGGGATCTTCTCGGTGTTTTGTAAAGAAAGATATTATGCTTGAAAGATAAATCTTTGTGTGTCGCACCACCATGAGCAAATAGTCCATCATATAACATCCAAAGCCACGGGTAGAGTATCCTCTATGAGCTCTATGAAGGCACCATAGACACGCATCCACCACTCCTAGGTTTGAATCCAGAGCCACAATGACAGGGCTATCTAAGCTTGGTGTTGTTGTTCCCATTTGTGCATATCTTCCAATCTTGGAATTTTATGCGAGCAATACCAACATACCTTACGCGTGCATCCAAATTTTACAGAATATCTACTAGGGCACTTGCAAACTAAGAAAAGTGACAAAAAAATTCTATTACAATTCATCAAACCGCCCACCATCCAACTACTACTAATTTCGTAAAGTTGTCCCAGCGGTTTTCATGTGACTAGTACCTTTGGATTGAAATAATGTGTTTTAATTTTTATACAGGAAAAATATAGGTCTAAAAGCGTCGTGCAGGATGTTTCACTTTCTACGTGTTGCTCACCCACTCCACTCATCTCCATTAACTGGCCCCCTGTTTTTTAACTTTTATTTTTAGTCGAAAGTGTCGTGCACTACATATATTGCTTGATCTTGTTGCTCTTGGAAGCCATTTTTGACAAGACCTGTATCTTGACAGAAAAAAAGGGTTTTCATTGTAATATCCCAATAGTCATAGTTTTTCCATTAAAAAGGGGGATTCAGTGTTAGAGTAGACTGTTTCTAGTACCATCCATGGCTAAAAATAAATAAATTGATTTAAACAAGAAAATTACACGGATTTAAAATAGAAAAGCGTGACCTATGACAAAATATGAACAGCTACGTTGGTGTGAAATCACGTGCCCCGAATGAGAATTTCTTTCATACCAGATTAAGGAATCTAAATACAATAAGGTAAGTTAAAAACAGAGAAGAAATATTATAAAAATACAAAATAAATTGCTTCTATTAGAATTTTTCATAGTTTCACTACTCAATTTGTCCTTACAAAATGCATATAAATGCCTCAAAGATATATAGATGACTTACAAAGGAGATATCGTAATGAGAAAGCTACATAGAGAAATAAACATTAAATGTATATGGGTAGTAGATAAGATTTTACAATTAATTCAAAATATTGTCCAGTTCATTTTTGCTTGATAAAATTTGTCGAGTCTTAATTTGGTAGTTGAAATTACATAAATCCCAACAAATAATTCTAGCGATTCCATTGGTTACTTATAATTCAAGTGGTTGATAAATTTCTCAACCCAAGAACATATATGATCGATATGAACATATATATGATCAATATGATGAATATAAAGATACTAAAAAAAAACATATATGATCGATATGAACATACTTGAAAAATATAACAATAAACTCTTGTTTATAATAGAATATAATGTATGTGAATTGTTTTAGGGTGTAATATATCTCATAATTGTTGGAATATGCATGTATACAACACATGTAGCTTCTCCCATAGTTTTTGTAATTACCATAAAAACAACCACTCGAGACCAAGGAACAACCTAGGTTCGAGTTAGAAGAGTTATAGAATAAAATTTTATTTTTAATATTTATTATTATTATTATTTTAAAAATTTTAAAAAGTGTTCACAACACAATTTCAAGAGTGCATTACAACAATTATCAAATCACCTTACAAACACTAAGAGGGTAAAGTTTACCCCTAACACAATTAGATTAGCTTGTTGTGGAGTGCAGAAAGAAATTTCTCACGGCACGGAAGGACAAAGCGCGGAAGAATTTTTTTCCCAAGTGCGGAAGAAACTTTTTCTCCCATGCGCAAAATATGGGAGCAAATGATGGGCATGGATGAAACCATTTCTCCGGGGCATGAAAGATGAACGTGGAAATAAATTTTTCTCTCAGCGCAGAAGAAACGTTTTCTCCTGGCGCCAAAGGCGGACACGTAAAAGTAAAAAATTTCAGAGGCCATAACTTTTGATAGAGAACTCAGTTTTTGGGTAACAAGGAATTTTTCGAAATATCTTGATGTCATCTTTACACTAAAAACTTAATAATTTAATTTGGATACATTTTTAAGAGTCGATTTGAGGAAACATTTTTCTGTCACTAAACAGGTGAACTAGTATTTTTAACTTACATGATTCTATTCAAATTCGTCATTAATAATTTCTTAACATGCCAAACATGACATGGATAATTTCACTTGGGACATTTTTAGGATATATTGCAAGGTTAAATTGTTTAATATATTTGCAATTCAAATTTACCAATTTTTATACAACAAAATGTCTGCAATTTTGCCTTTTCCCGATTTGAAAGGTTCTATAAAATTTTATCAAGGGGTAAGGTCTATTTGGGGTCATTTGATCATATTAAGTTCAATTTAATGTTTAATTTTATTGTTCATTATTACAAGGGACATTCTGTACATTTATGATAGAAATCTACAGAGTTTATAGTGAAAAAAATAAAATCTATACTTGGCACACAAACAGATCTATTTCCGTTTACCACACTTTAAAATATGAATTCATTATAACCAAATATAACATACTAAGTTGATTTAAATCAAAATGTGCAAAAGCCAAAAGATACAGTTCTGATTTCCAAATCATACTTTTCAAAGAAATGCATTATTGTAACATTTCTTCATCCGTATTTAAATTTTCAACTTTCCAAATAGAGATTTCATAGTGATTTTAAATGATCAAATTCAAATATACCAATGTCATTTCAGGAAAGTAATGCAATCTTCTATTAATTTGAAGAGATATATTTACAATGTCCTTCTTTCATTCCTTGAATACTAAAACCAGGATACAATTTCCTTCTCATTCATTCATAAAAAAAAACAAAGTACATCTCTTTCACATTTTGAGTTACAACTTCCATAGCCAATACAAAACATCTTTCCATCACAAATAATATACAAGGTCATCCACTTCAAAGTGGGAAAGGGTTACAATAAGAAATAATCTTATCAAAATCACAAACCTGTCTTCTTTCTAAGCTTCAAAACAAAGTGGTATGAATATCCATCCATCTTCAATTTTGATCACAAAAAAAGTAGGGAAAAGGCAACGCTATCCACCCAACCAAGACATCCAATGAAAAGGAGAATCCATCCTTCATCATTGGCCCTTGAGTGCCAACCACATTCCAATAGGAAATGCAATTCAACACATGGAAACAACAGTCTTCCACAACACAAAGGTAATCTCTCACATGCAAAAATATCATATTTAAAACACATTCCAAAACAGAATGTAGTTTGCAAACACATTAAGACATAACAAACAAAACTCAGCCTTTATCATGCAAGCCAAAGGAGCAATAAACTATGGGGGATGCTACTTATGCCTCCCAAAGGGGAAATGAGTATCACCACCTGATTACAAACCGCCAAAATATAGTATATCAAAACCTTGACATTCCCTTATGCCTCCATAGGTAACCCTTATTCCTCACATTTCCTTATGCCTCCCCAACCTCTTATGACATCCCATAACAAGTAAATAAATGCAAGCTATTTATTTTTAAGGTGGAACCCAAATCCCAACTCCCTCCAAACTTATACCTCCCCAAAAGCACTTATGTCTCCCACAGAATACCCCATATTCTCCTCCTACACCATTCCTAGGCCATCTACCCAACTAGCCAATCAAACAATAACAAAAATACAACCATTTACATATTCATTAAAGGAAAAGAAGAGCATTTCAAGAGCCAAGATCCTACCTCTCCATAATGGAGTTTGTTCCAAGTTCAAAACAACAAGCTCCTCCAATGCAAGAAATCCAAATATCAACCAAACACATGTATTCAAAAAGAATCCCAAATCTCTTCCAAAAGCAAGAGCTCAAAAAGTAAAAGAAATTTCCCAAAAATGATGCATCCACAAGTGAAGCAACCCAAAAACAAGATAAGGAATTCCAATAAATAGAAGAGGGAAGAGAAGAGGATGAGGTGGATCCATGTAGGATGCCACATCACACATCCTCAACCCCAACACAAAAGTCAACTTCATTCTCCAATGCATATTAAATAGGTGGGTGAATAATATGACAGTTTTACTTACACACTCAAATCAAGCCCACACCCCATAAGGACTGAAATTTAAAACATGAAGAAAGTGCAATTAAAACATACAACTTGACTTACAAAAATGCATAAAGAAAGTCTAAATTTAACTCTCCAACCATAGGTAAGGTTGGTATACAAATTTAAGAGGTATGGGACAAGTTTAACTTGTCCCACAAGCCTCCAAAATCAGCCTCCAAGGAAAAATTCGAATTTCAAAGAAGGTGGAGTGTTTCATACTCCAAAATCAGCTTACATATCTCTTACACATTACTTACACATTTCTTATAAAACTTTGATTCAATGCCAACAACTCTATTAATTACTTTCTTATGACATATTTTAATTAACTAATTTAACAACATGATTACTCACAATATTAACACACCATTTAATAAATAATGAAAGGGGTCAATGCACCACAAAATAAACACATGCAAACATTAACAAAGAAACCAAATAAAACAAAAACACAAGTCCCTTGGTCACATTTAAAGGTGACCCCCATGGGAATCTCTAAAACAATCAAACACACACAAAAAAATACGGTTGCCATGGTGACGTTGCTGAATTCATCTAGAATTCCAATCTGGTTGGTCTCCAATCCCCAATGTGTTGTGTTATATTAACTTGTAAAACACAAATACCTCCTTCAGCCTCGTGGCCATATCAGAACATCCAAATGAATATAACTATAATTCCAAAATCATCAATATATATATGAATCACAACAACATCAAGACCATCAACAATATCACTTACAATTTTCATCAACAACTATATGATTATCAATTAATTCCATTTTCTAGGTCTACTCAATATATCCAATTATCACATGTCCGAACAACATCTATAATATAACCCGATCAAATAGTATATCAACATCAATATATAAAATGTCTCTAATACTCATCAAGCATCATATAAGAATCAAGTTGACAATAATCTATGATCTAACATCTAACATCATGCTAAAACAAAACTATAATAATGTCCAAAATATAGTTAATAGTGTCATGATCGGTATAAAAAGGTGTCAAAGGGAAGTGGGCACTACAAATGTTGCACATGAGATTTATCCTCTCTCGATTTGAAAACTGGTTATGATAGTGTTCTTGACTTTATCCTCTTCTACTTGACTTTGATGAACTCATCACTATTGTGTGGAATTCTTTTATTCCTTTTCTTCTATGATAGACCTTGGTCATTACATTAATATTTGTGCATGCATAATAGTCTACATTCATATCCAGTAGTTATTCTACATTTTTGTACTCATCTACATCAATTACAATTGATTCACCGACATTAAAAATATTCTCATGAACATAGCTACAAACATATCTAAACCGAGCTTCCCAAAATAGAATCACACACCTCTCGCATGTTGTGCATGCATAAAATAGACTTTTGTTTTATTTTAATTTATCTATTTCATAAAATAGAACTGAATTAGTAAGATACAAACAACTATATACCTGCATGAAATTATTCAAAATTCCTTTACTAAACATAAAATTCATTCATGGATGAAATTGCATGCCTATTCAAACACTCCATGCTCCTGTTGTATTATTTGAAAGTGAAAGGAAAATGAAGAAATGAAACATAAAGATATCATGTTACATTAATTAAAAATGAGTTATTTTGTGAGAATGTTAAATCGATCATGTGAATTGTCAATTCTCATGCCAAATAAAAACAACTAGTTTAGTTGAGATGTCATAATTAATATATTTTAAAAATCATTATTAGTTCGATATTGTGTGCATCAAACGATTGGCAGAGAACGGATTGCTATTTTTAAATATGTCATCGATAGAAGTGTCGAGTTTATTTTTAATTTTATCATGTTCTCCATAATTATTTTGGTTTCATATTCTTAACCATATGAAAAAGTTCTCCAAAATAATATTAATATGTTGGAACATGAATTTTTTTATAATAGTGTTTTGT
The DNA here is from genome assembly GCA_018340775.1 of Taxus wallichiana var. yunnanensis. Lineage (NCBI taxonomy): Eukaryota > Viridiplantae > Streptophyta > Pinopsida > Cupressales > Taxaceae > Taxus > Taxus wallichiana. The sequence continues at coordinate 1,033,291,620 of CM031239.1, read as the reverse complement.
ATACAAAAAGTGAGGGATAGGCCTACATCGGGATATAAGCCCTACTTATCAATAAATTATAATGTAACTAGGGTAGTCCAAAAAAAGGAAAATATAAAAGTCAACCGAAGAATTATAATGGTCCACTAATGTTAGTAGCTAGTAAGCTTAAGAAAATACCGAACAAAAAAAAAAATTAAAACCACAAGGCTAAAGGAGGAAAACCCTTAGCATGGTCCTCATAATAAAAATGGTGACAAGTTGGCTCCTTGATCATGGCAATAAAATTTTCCAAATTTGAGTTGCCATGGTTGGATTGAAGTGGGGGTTTTCACAGATATCATCAATGTTACCACCCTTCACAATTTTATTTTTGGTTGTGGATTTAAGTATGAGAGAAATCTATTCAAGTTGTATGAGGATTTTAAAAACAATATTCTCAAAATATTTTTGAATTTTATGGGTGTTGTTATCCTCAAAGAGAAACATCTAGATACCGATCTCTTATGAAACATTCAATTTGTCTAGCCATGGTATCAGAGACTAGGTTTCCCATAGCTTGAATACTATTATCAATGAGATAAAATCTCAACCATTCTTTCGTCTAGGTGATCCCTGAAGGTATTAATCACATGCACCATTGTAATAAATGTTTAACTTTAGTTCTTTCTACCAAGACTATTTTCTACTATTCCATTGATTTCCCCACCATCATATTAATTTTCATGAATCCTATCTAGGAAAACCCCATGATTCATAAGCTATTTGAGATTTTAATCTCTTCTCAAAGAATGATATAGGGAGAAGGTATCGTGAATGCCAAATAATAACATCATTTCATTGATATTGTCCCTCACAATATTGATGAAATTATCATCTTTTTGGATTCCATGGAGCTCATTCTTCTTATGTTTTTCATCTATTCCTATGAAAAAGACAGGAACAGAAAAATATTGAACAAACAAATTTTCAACCTATAAGGAAGGGGATGACTATCAATTTCAACCAAGGTCGAGGAAACTAAAACTCTTGATCACCCATTTCATAAAAGATCAATAGTTGTGATAAAGAAAAGAAACAAAAATAGGTAAACAAGAAAATAAAAGTGGTGTATTATATAAAAACCCAATCGGCGCACTCAAGGAGAAAAAGATAGATCCAAAAAGTGGGGATGGAGGTCAGTGAATAAAATATTTACCTTGAAATTATAGGATTTACTTAGGTTAATATTATAGATGTAAAAAGGAAAACTTAAATGGTGGCAATCATAAAAATTGTAAGGTTAATGGGACTTACAAAAGAAAAAGGATAGAATATGAGTGGAAACATAGAGTAAGGAGATAGACTTCACATTTATGAGGAGAATAAATAGCAACATGCTCTTGTTTATGTGAAATGAGAAGTGTAAATTTTTTCTAGGGGCCTTCATTGAAAATTTAAATAGAAGATTTTATTATAATACCAATGAGGAAGTCGGTGTGTCGGTAACTTTGTAAAAATCATAGCAATTAGATAAAGATATAATGGGAGAAAAGCTAGTAAGATACGTTTCACCATATTTTCAATTTTGCATTCATTGAAAACTTTTCTCCCGATCGCATTCAATAAGATGAATGAGTCTCTTTACACTTTCAAATCTTGAATGTTGTGGTTCGGTGGCTATTACCATATTTTCCCCAGCAAAATTCATCAAACATGACCCCTGACAAAAGAAAATCGAAAGGTTCGATTCATTCTCGTGAGAGTGAAATCGATCCCAAATCGAAGGGCAGGCAGGTTTAACAATGGAGGAGCAAACAATGTCAAAGAAGGCCAAAGGCTCATAGAAGAAGATTGAAGAAAGGGCATGAATTTTTATATTTTGCATGTGATTTGAATTGGGGAAAAGAAAATACCGTCGAAGGAGCCACGAGCCTCATCGACGTAATTCCAAGGGAAAAATCCAAAGCAGGGACCCCAAATGAGCTCTAGCCCTCCACGTGGTTAGAGCCTCAAAAATTTAAATCGATCATAGAAAATTCTAAGGCCAGCAGATGGCACCATGTGTCTCATCGGTGCACATTCAAGGGTTGAAACAAAAGGCGTTCCCAAACAAGTGCCATCTCTCCATGTGTCTAGGGTCCAACAGTTATTCCTAAAGGGGTAGCAGGCGGAATCAACAAAGTATAAAGGAATAAGTGGAAGCCTCCACATGCCTCATTGGCGTAACACCAAGGTTGATTCCAAAGAGTAGTCCACAAATAAGTGTAAGATTTCCACGTAGTTAGAGTGAAAGAGTCAGCCATTGAAAAGTCACAGAGTTGCGGGAGGAGTAACGTGTCTCATCGGCACATCTTCAAGCATCAAACCCAAATTCCAAGTCCCAAATGAGTACGGATCCTCCACTTGTCTAGGGTTAGACATAGTTGCTCTACCAAATAGGGGGACTTAGCCAAAACACAAATAAATAAAGCAGGACCAATCGAAGCCCCCACATGACCCAATGACGCAACTTCAAGGGTGCGACCCAAAAGGGAGGACCCAAACGTGCGCAAGCCCCCCACATGTCTCGAGTCAAACATATGGCCCCGCCAAATGAAGATGACTATCCAAAAATGAGGAAATGGAGGAGCATCCCATGCATGATGCCACTTGTCCTTTCAATGATCTTTTAAGAGGTGAATCCAAAAGTGGTCCCCAAACATGTGCCAACTCTCCATGTGTCTCGGGTCAGGCATAGTGTCTCCACTAATAGGGGGCTTAGGCAAAGAACAAAAGAAACCAAGCAGCCCATAGAAGGTGCCACATGCCATTTCGTAAAAACTACAAGAGTGACAAGAGGGGGTTCAATCATCAACACGCATGGGGCTACCATGTGGACCTCTATGGGAAGACGCGTATGCATATCATGAGGCCACGTTAAGAAACCGAAGCTTGACCTTCAGATGGCCATATCTTTCAACCAGGCTTAATCACCTTTTCTATTCTCGTCCCCCTCTCTCTTTCTCCCCTCGGGTGGAATGTGGAGCTTAAACCTCCTCTCTTGGCTCTGTAATGGAATTTTCTTGCCTCTTTCCCACTGATGATGTATTGTGTGAACTCATGGAGCAATAAAATCTATTTTGTGATGCATTTTGTCCATCCTTCCTTATTTTATTGTCTCTTCTTACCTCTCATCATTATAGGGTATACTGTGCATACTTTTGATGTCTATTACAGGTTTTGAGAGCCGTGTTTAATGGGTTTGAAGTGGTGTTCTATGTGAACTCTATCTCTGGTCTGTGGTGCATCTTGTCCACCCTCTCCATTGTTCATCTCTCTCCATTTCAGGAAATTGGATTTGTGAACATCTACCCCCTTTTCTTGGTGCTATCACCTCTTTAGTGTAGGATTTCCCTCTTTCATGCTCTCTCTCTCCCTGTCTCCTTGGCATTGTTAGATTAGGAGTAGATAGTCACATTTCCTTCCTTAGAAGTAGTTTAACATTAGGATTAGGAATAAGAATATGATTTTCTTTGGAGGTCCATCTCAATTTCACAAGTCCCAAAGCTTGATATATGCTCTAATGTTATGCACATCACACTAGATGGCCCACTCAGATCTGAGGCCATTCGGGGGTGTTGTGATTTTGCATCAACAGTTTTTGGCATGCTCGGTGGGGCAATGGAGTTATATTTTTCTCATCTTTCCAAGGTGTCTCATTATCAAAAATCAAATCGTAAGCCACCATGTGATCACATCAATAGTTTTGGCATGCTTGATGGGATAGGTATGAAGCACCTTACCACTTCACTTCATCAGGTTTGATGTGCTCTTGGTGAAGATCTCAGCCTTTGGAGGCACTTTCAAGCACATCTGGTGACTCCATCTAGTCAACAACCCATTCTCTAAAGTTGCAGACCTTCTCCCATCCATTTTCACCCATTCATCTTTCCACATCTTCCATCTTCTGCCATTTATGAAGTTGTGCAGTCATGACTACATTCCCCTCATGCAATCCACACTTACATCAGGACATCGAAGACTTTTATCTACTATCAGACTTGGAGGAATGTTTTGATGAGAAGGGGCCCATAGAAATTACAAGATTCACTACCCCATCATTCAGCCTTCAACCACAAGAACCTTCCACCAAAGTGGAACAACTGGTGGAGATAAAATCAGAACTGAGGTCACTTGATGAAGAAAGCATTATCAAAGATTTTTTTCTTTCATTTTAAAGGCCTGATTTGATTGATGAATCATAGAGGAGTTTCATACTACTACGGAGGAAGGGAAAGAACACAAGGATCCCATCCCATGCACACCGTCCATCTAGGAAGGTTTGCAGGAAGACTCCACTCTCGGGGTTGAGTTTCGTAACCATGGGCACATTCAAAGGACCAGACCGTGCCCAATCAGGTACTTGGCTTCATTGGAGCCAAGGGAGAATCCAAAACAAGTCATGTCCACTTCAAGGCATGAGGATGAGTATCAAAGTACCAAGGATCAGCTGCAATGCCTCTTCAATATAAATGAAGAGCAACTAAAAGAGGAATTTTTCTTATTTCCAGTTGATACCTTGATGATTTGGGTGGAAGATCGGCCTCTTGTCGGTTAATCACTCATTATAAGATCCATGTTCAGTGTTAAATCATATACATGGCCACGTTTTTTAAAGAAGGGAAGCTATTTCTCCCTACTTGTAACATGCTTTTTTTTAGCTTTTCTTTGATATGGTTAGTGTAGGAGTAAGAGTAGATTTTATTTCAGCACAACAAGTGCTTTTGCACACTATGCATGTTCCACTTGGAGCATGTATGATTTTAATTTTTGTACATAGTGTGATTTGTGGTGTTTTGTTGCTCCAAGGTTGTATCACTATGCAGTTCAGTGTGCCCCAAAGTGTATTTCTAGAATAGGTAAAAGGCCCGGGTAAAGAGAATTTTATACTCTCAGAACCTCATTTTCAATATTTTCTTATGAAAATTGAGAGTGCGAGACAACAAGTGGCAAGCTCAAGGTCACAAGCATAGTAGTTGGGCTCATGGTTTCTGTGGAAAAGATCAAGACTAGGCTATCATTCATGACTCCATGCACAATGGATATTTCAAGGCCATCGATCACTTCATCTAAGGTAGATGTCCCCTTGATTCGCTAAACTATCATCCCAATTTTCCCCCGAAAAAATTAATCAAACATGACCCCACACGTAAGAAAATCGAAGGGTCGGTTTATTCCTACGAGCTCGCAATCGATCCCAAATCGAAGGGTAGGTGGGTTCGACAATGGAGGAGAGAAAAAAACATCAAAGGAGGCCAGAGAATCACATAAGAAGATTGAAGAAAAGGATCGAAACTTTTAGACTTCACATGCGATTTGACTCGGGAAAAGAAAAGGACCGACGGTAGGAGCCACGTACCTCATCAGCACAATTCCAAGGGCAGAATCCAAAGTGGGGACTCTAAATGAGCATCATCCCTCCACATGGTCAGAGCCTCAAAAAGTTAAATCGGTCGCTCAAAAGTCTAAGGCCAGCAGACGGTGCCACGTCTCTCATTGGTGCACCTTCAAAGGTCGAAACCAAAGGTGGATCCCCAAACAAGTGCCATCTCTCCATGTGTCTAGGGAAAAATAGTTGTTCCTAAAGGGGCAACAGGCCTAAATTGGCTAAGTATAAAGGAATAAGTGGAAGCCTCCACGTGCCTCATCGGAACAACACCAAGGCTGGGTCTAAAGAGTGGTCCCCAAATGAGCACCAATCCGCCACGTAATCGGAGTCAAAGAGGGATAAATCCGGCCTTGTAAAATCACAGAGCTGTGAGAGGAGCGACATGTGTCATTTGCACATCTTCAAGGGTCGGAAAAAGGCCGTGTCCCAAATGAGCGTGGAGCCTCCACGTGTCTAGGGTCAGACATAGTTTCTCTCGCCAAATAGGGGTACTTATCCAAAAAACAAAGAAATAGAGCAAGATAAGTGCAAGCCCCCACATGTCCCAACAACGTAACCTCAATGGAGTGACCTGAAAGGCATAACCCAAACATGCGCGAGCCCCCCACGTGTCCCAAGTCAGACATATGGCCCCGCCAAATGAAAAGGACTAGCCAAACATGAGGAAATGGAGGAGTGGCCCATGGATGATGTCACGTGTCCCTTTGGTGCTCTTTTAAGAGGAGAATCCAAAAGAGGTCCCCAAACATGTGTCATCTTTCCATGTGTCTCAGGTTGTGTATGTGTGTCTCTACCAATAGGGGGCTTAGGTAATTAACAAAAGAAACCAAACAGGCCCATGGAAGCTACCACGTTTCGATTCGGTCAAAGGCAACTACAAGAGTGAGAAGAGGGGACTGAATCTTCAACACGTGTGGGGATTTCACATGGACCTTGATGGGAAAACTCATTCCCATATTGTGATCCTGCATTAAGCGCTCGACCCTCGACCTTCAAGCGGCCATATATTTCAACTAGGAACTCATATTTGAGTGAGAAAAGATTTTTGGAGACCTCACGGTGTCTGTTACTCACCGCCACCATTAATGATCCATTCCTCCATTTTCAAGGCTGTCAAGTCTCCCACCTGCTACCATGATGAAGAATGGACTCCTTTCTTTCCTAGCAAGGAACAACACATGGAGGCATGGGTCTTGCAGTGAAGCCCATCATTGTTATAGGTAGATTTTAATGTTTTCTCGGGGCGGTTGGAGTAGTGGATTCAATGCATTCCAAGGGTGGTCAAGTAGAGTCCAAATTCTTACCTCTCTCCTTCTCTAATTCTTCTATATATTATAAAGGAGGGGAATTTTTCAAAAGGTTGGTCATCTTTTCTCTCCCCCCCTCCTTGTCTTTCTCCCCTTGGGTCGAATGTGGAGTTTAAGCCTCCTCTCTTGGCTCTGTAATGGAATTTTCTTTCCTCTTGCCCACTGATGATGTACTATGTGAACTCATGGAGCAATAAAATCTTTTTTGATGCATTTTGTCCATCCTTCCTTATTTTATCATCTCTTCTTGCCTCTCATCATTACAGGGTATACTGTGCATACTTCTTATGTCTATTACAGGTTTTGAGAGCTGTGTTTAATGGGTTTCAAGTAGTGTTTTGTGTGAACTTGTTATCCCATTTTTGAGTTTACGACAAAAATGAGATAACCCTAAGAAATTTTTGGAGATAATTTTCTAAGGATCACCTCTCAGAGAGAGATAATCGGGTTTTCGGGTTTCATAAGCAAGACAACATGTGTTTTGGGTGTCTCATGTCGTGTGTTCCCCGAAATCCGAAACCCGCATCAAGTAAGGTAAGTCGGGTTTGCGGACCTTCATCGCATCGGAACATGCCTTATCCGAAACATGTTCCATGTCGCCTGTCTTCCGATACCCGAAGCCCGATTTACTCCTTTGTGTCGTTTCGGGGCCATCAAGCATCATGCTTCATGTCGATTGTTTCCCGCAACCTGAAACCTGAATTACTCTAAACACCTTTGTGTCGGGTTTCCAGATATCCTGAGCATGCTGACATGGCATTAATGCCGAGTTGTCGGGTGGATTGGCACGCGCCAGCTGAAGTGTCTTAAATGTAAATTTTCCTATAAATATCTAGATTTCCACGTCATTTTTACCAGATGTACTTTTACCTTGTGGATTTTCGCGTATGTGCCTTCGACCCTGAAACCCAAAATTCACCTCTGTACCCGATTGCATTGCTCGTTTTTGATCATTCGTTGTCCCAGTTGAAGGTATTTTTCTTCAGTCTTTCTTTGTGGTTTTTATGGATTAATTATGTGAGGAATTCTTCCAAGTTTCTCATCAGGGTTGTTTTGGGATTTTATCTTTTCCATTTTAGGGGTTTGTTTTCTAAATCAGGTTTATGTTTTACGGTTTACCCCTTTGGAATTATCACTTCGTGTTATTCCCCGGAATATTGTTTTAATTAAAAATATGTTTTGGATATAAATGATGAAGGAAAAACTTGCATGTTTTAAACTCAACAAAAACCCTATTCCCTCTTCTCGGGTTTCGCAGGGTGCTTTGCAGTATCCAAAACCCGTAGTGTATTGAAAAATTTAAAGTGTCGGGTTTCTCGAACTCTCCGGCATCTTTCTCAGTGTGTCAGTTTCTCAAACTCCCAACATCCTTTTTAGTGTGTTGGGTCTTTCCACCTTTCTAGTATTTCCAGTGGGTCGGGGTTCTCGTAGTGTTCAACATCTCCTGATCTCCGACACGCTCTTCCTTCAAAACCCTCATGTCGGACCCTGGTCTATCACAAGAAAAGACGGAAAAGACAGGGAAGATGAAATAAAAATTCAGAAAGGTAGAATCTCCATCCTATATTGACTGTAATTTCGACATCCGAGATACAGAGCTCGGGAATGTAGACATGGAGGATTTCTGGAATAGGGTCAAGAGCCCCTCTCAAACTCCATGGATGAAATCGATAGCCGAAAGTGGCCTACCTCTTATAGCAGGCTTCCCTATGTCCGCTCAGTGCCCCAAGTTTATTTTGGCCTGTGCTTCAAATTATGACTCTGCTTCTCATTCTGTAAAAAACCAGGCAGGAGAAGTTGTGATCAAATTGGACGGAGGTTACATTGATGACCTTCTTAAGCTACCTAATTTTGAAGAATATGGAGATATAGATCTCAAGTCAGCCCAAAGAGCTTGGGATAGTGATCAAGAGAATTGCATCAAGCATGTGAATAAGAGGTTCCTGATCAAAGCCAAACCGGCTGTTTCCAGGTTCCCAAGACTTGTTCCCATAAGTGATTTCATTCAGGAAATCAATGATATCATCACTCTGTTGAGTCGGGTTTTGGTTTTCCCGAATCAAATTTTTTCCAAGGGTGGATGTATCAGTTCATGATCACTATTAGGAAGAATCAACCAGGAATTGATTGGGGTACTCTCATTAGTAATGAGATAGATTCTCAAATGACAACAGTCCTGTCTACAGGAAAATTTTACATGTCCTCGTATGTCACCTATGCAGTGGCCGGTATGAGGAACTATCCAGATTGGACACCAAGGGAAACAAGACAGTAGAACATATTTATCAGTATTTCCCTCAGCTGACAAGAAAAGGGTCTCAAGACCAATTCAGAAGGGTAAACGATGCCTTCTTTTACGAGAACATCTGCAGGTTAAATCCTGAACTGAGGAAAACAAGAGTATCTGATGAAGCATGGGCTGAAGTTTCCAAATGGGGTTGTGTCTTCTTGTAATTTAAGAAGTTCACATATCTTCGGGTAGTCATGTACCCAGGGGATCCTTTCCGTTTTCCTAGGTATCCAGGGGAAAAACTGATCTTGATGGAGTTGGTTAGGCAATTGTTGGATTTTCACAAGTTCCAACAAAGTAAACATAAAGCCGTTGTATCCTTCCCAATTTATATTGGAAGGTATACTTGTTCTACAGTGGTGAAAGCCAAGAATGTTGTCCATGAGCTTCAAGATAAGTTGAAGAAGCACATGAAGCCCCGAGACGGGTTTGATATTTGAGGAGTCCTCAGGGCGTATGGAACTCTGCACCTGCACAGGCCAAACATAGAAGACATCTGGATTGATTTACGTGATGAGGTTGTTGTTCGTAGAAAGGATCATAGCAGATTGACACTTGCTGAGATTCAAACACTTGAGCTCGCTAACTTACCAGAAGGTACTAGCGACAATGAAAGTGTTCTGGATCCCTCTTATGATGGACTGAATGAAGATCAATATGTCTTCCCACCTATTGATTGGTCTGTCAGTGAAAAATCCTCCATTACAGACAGGTCAGCCCTGATTCTCGTGCATACCAAAGCATGGCTCGCCTCTTGGGGAATGAATTTTAAAGAGGATAATTTTTCAAATTTGGTTGCTTCAGAGGTGGGGCCCTCCAAAAAGGGAAAGGACAAAAGATCTTCTAAGGGGCCTATAAAGGTCAAGTTTGTCAAAAAGAGAAAAGAAAGAGAAATCTCTTTAATTGTTTCTCCAGTTGAAACAGTGGATGTGCCAGAATCACCAACACCACTAGAAATAGGAGAAATTTCTTTGGAAGGAGAACAAAGCCAACCTGTAGTTTCATCATTTGTTGATTGCCCAATTGAAGAGACCTTATCTCTTGCATCCCAGGCTTTGGAGTCTGAATCTGCGCCTCCCCCCTCACAACCACTCCTACCTCCTCATTCTCCATCAACTTCTTCAGTCATGGCCAGTATTTTCTCTGGACTCTCACCCCTCTCTGCTGGGACCCAAGTAATCACCAACACGCCCCCTCCTGTGCCTCTTTTTATTGAATCTGCTACCACATTGGTAACTATTCCCCCTCCGCTAGTAGATCCTTCTCCCCTTGAGAGTATGATACCAGCTTCTACAACAGTGGCAACTCCCTCTGATACACCACAATGGCTACTTGAGAAAACTCTGAGAAAAAGGAAGGTGATTGTACCCATACCGGCCTTTGATTTTAGCTCACTCAAGGCTCCTACTGCTAAGTCGGCCAAGAAACCCAAAACAGTTTCAAGGGTTTTGGTGGACGCTTCAGGGCATAAGTTCACAGAGATCGCCACTCCCACAACTGACAAAACTAAAGAGGACGTAACAGCCTTTGATTATCAAATAACCAGGGTGGCTCTAGGAAAAGTGACAGCATAAGGGGCACAACAAGATGCACGGGATACTATAAACATGTTATGCCTGAAGTTGAAAGAAACATAAGACAGCAGAGATGAGCTTAAGGGAAAGGTGGAGCAGTTGACAGAGGTTTTGCTTAAGCTCTCAAAACCCCTTGAATCCATACCATCTTCTTCTGTCCCTGTCGGATTCGATTTCTCATCAGTGCCTATGATTGAGAGGATTAATAAAAAAGGAAGGGTGGTCGATGAATGGATCCAAAGGCTGCTCCAACAGGGGAAGGAAGTGATTCAAGACGTTGTGAAAGTCTATCAATCTTTGGGGGACATTCAGAGTGATGGAGAGAAGATGGACGATGATTTCTCTCAAGAAATTGGACATCTTGATTTGACTTTCGAAGCTCTCTAGGCATTAAAGCAAATACCATCACATCTCCTGGTAGAAGAAGGCATCATCCCACATGCGGATAAGCATTTCCAGCTGACCAAAGCCATCAGGTTCAGGCTGAAGATTCTTAACGAAGCCTACGGTAAGTTGAGAGAATCAAGGGATAAATTGATTGATGGCAAAAGTGATCTGGAAGAAGAGTTGCTGAAGATTTGTCCAAAGGTGTCAGTTGGAAACTCAGGCATCCTATCAGCTGATGATCTTTTCGAACAAGTCCAAGAGTCTGTTCAGCATGAACCAATGCACGGATTTGGTATTGAGATCATCAACCGGTTTGTAAGAATTAAACATTCTTTGGAGGCCTTGAGAAGGCTCAACAAAAGATTGAAAAATATTCCCGGCAGTGCTAGTGATACCCATGAAACCTACAAAGTTTTGAATGATCATTCCACTGCGCCTGACGAAAACAAAATGCAAGGCATAATTCGGAAGTTCCAAGAATTTCGGAACAAACAGGCTCAGCTGGAGGAAGAGATAGATGAAGGAGCAAAAGATGATGATTCAAATTAAGTCTTGATGTTTCATGTCATTTCAATCTTGAAATTGACATGTCTTTTTCATTTCTGTTTCGTCACATAGGAAGCAAATTTTGACTTGGTCTCCTGCGTGAGAGTCGAGCAAAATAGGACTCTCGTTTAAAAGACTATTTTCTAGGATTTATCCTGTTTTCTCTCTACTCCTTTTATTATAAATAAGGGATGCTTATGCATTCCAAGGGGTTGATATTTTTGAAATATTGGGAGCTATTGGAAAGAAGAAAAACTTTGTGTTTTCTTTTAATCATTTTGAAGAATAGGAGTTGATATTATTTTGCAAACTTTGTGTTGTGGGATATATCTTTCTTAAGACATTGTTCTTACGTTCATAATCTTAAGCTATTCTTTGTTTAGCATCTTAGTGTTTCTAATCATTTCAGACATTATATTTATGATCTAAAGCTCGTATGATTATTTTGTGCTCTGTGTTTACTCGAAAGAAAATACGTTTCTCTCATTTCCTTTCCATTGTGTTTCTTTCATCGTAATAATTTCCTACCCAGTCCATTTACAAAATTAACATCTTCGCATCGCGTGGATGTGGATTTTGGGATTCTATCCCAACCCCAATGGTTAGATTAGTGTGAATATTGTATATATTGTTTTTGTTGTGTTTTAGATTAGTAATAAGCAGGCAGCCTCACCTGTCTTTGAGGAGGGATTTAATCCCATATACTATGGTTGAACCTCATATTTTGGATTGACAAAATATCCAACCAACAGTTTTTGGTGACTCGGCTTAGGGAGTGTTATCCAAAATTCACCCCTCAAGGTAATTTTGATAACATGCATCGAATTCTTTAGTCCCAAGCAATTATATTGAGTCCGGACAAAAAGTCATGTTTCTAGGGTCCCCTCATATTTTTCTAACTCCCCTGTCCAAGTAGAAGAGAGCAAGTTCTGAGGAAAGGTAAGAAAAATTGCAAAAATAGGCTCGGGCCAGAAAAAATCATGAAAAATGGCTAAGTCCTAGTCCTCGCAACAGTCGGGACAGTTGGGACAAAAGGGCGCGAACCGGCCGAAAGGCTGCCAGTGGTTCGCATGCATTTGGGACATTTGGAACAAAGGGACGCGTGGGACGCGGAAATCCGAACTGGCCGAAAAGTTGAAAAAATTGACTAACTGTTGAAACAGGCAGTCTGGGACATCTGGGCAAAAAGTACGCGAACCGGCCGGATCAGCCGAAATGAGTCAAGGCAGCCCGGAACAGTTGGGCCGAAGGTACGTGAAGTACGTGAACCGGCCGGATCGGCCAAAATGAGAACTTTGGTCCGGGCGCGCTGGGACAAAAGCACGTGAACCGCCGAACCGGCGATCGGGAAAATTTGTCCCAGACGGTCCGAAAGCAAATGGGACATCTGGGCCGCGAGTACGCGAACCGGCCGGTTCGGCTGAAACAGGGAACTTCAGCATGGGACAAAGGGACACGTGGGACGCGAAAATCCGAAGCGGCCGAAGGCAGAGGAGAAAAGTCAACATTTGACCCGTGGAACTTCAAACGGCCATAACTTTTGACTCCGAGCTCCGATTTTCATAAAATTGGACTTTCTGGAACGAGCACGACGTCCTCTACGCCAAAAATTGGATTTATTATTTTTAATGAGGGTAGATATATTTAAATAAAATAAAAATATTCGGTTCCAGTCAGTTAATGCTCATTCCCGTCAAATGACAGAAAACGCCTGCCAGACCCAAAATAGCTGCCGCACTCAGAAGGCCATAACTTTTGCATTTCTCAACGAAATCACACAAAATTGGTACCGTTGGAATCATGGTTCCAAGCCCGATGCACATAAATCAATAAATTACAGATTTGATCAGAAATTGATTGATTTTTTTAAGAAAACGTGGCCGGGTTCAGAACAGTGTTTTATTTGGTAGTTGGGAGTGCAATTAAGAGGCATGGTCATCATTCTTTCTCTACTGCAGCACATGGGACAGTATGGGGAGCCTTTTGCAAGTAATTTATAACCATTTCACTCAATTTAATGCCTCTTACAGGTGGTTGAAGGACAGATTTCGGGATTTCCATTTTCCCTTCTCTTTTCCTTCTCATTTTTCTATAAATTGGAGTGTTGGGCTCATTGTAAAGGAGAGAGTTTTTGGGTAGAAAATCTCTTCCAAAATTTCTTTGTGAAGCTGGCAAAGTGTGTTGCAGGCCTCTTGTAGTGGACTCCTTGCATGGTGATCTAGGCCCTTATCTTGTAATAGATTGAACTGCAGCATATCATGAAGCAATAAAATACCCGGTTTGTGGATGTATCTTCCCTACCGTGTTTTCTTGCATTCTTCTTGCCCCTTTGATCTTTCTATAAGAATATTGTGTCTATTTATTATGTTCTTCATAGGATTCATTATCATTGTGTATGCTTGGAATATTGTGCTTTGAATGCATTTTGCTAGATTATGGTGAACTACCATCACCTCTTCTAGTGTGCACTTTCCTCCGTATTTCACACATTTGGAGACTACTCTCACACCCTCCTTTCTCGGTGTATCACCGCTTTAGTGTAGGATTTCATTTTATGCATTCTCTCTCCCTGGTCCCTTGGAAATTTAGATTAGAACAGTTAGCTTATCCTACATTAGAGTAGATTGTGACAGGTAGTTTAGGAGCAAGAACCAGCTTTCTCTGGAGGTCTATCTCAAGTAGCAAGTCCCACAACTTGGAGATAGTACCCATGTTATCCAATCACAATGTGAGTTCAAGTATATTGCTGTGGGGTCGTGATTCGGTGATAACAGGGAGTACGGATTTATAATATAAAGCTTATCCTCTTGGTGTCTGGCGACTCCGTATTTGCCTTATTTTTAACAAGGTCTCTTTCCCAGTTCAAGCTAGCCAGAAAGATATTCACTCGGTCCCGCCGAGCCCAAGGTGAAATTGACCTATCTTTGAGTTTCTACAACAAAGACAATTTCAGCCTATCCCCAACAAAGATTGTTTCTAATCGAACTAGAAGTTCTTCTCCCTGTTCAAAGAAACCTGGATCCCCATCGAACGGGAAGCATTTGTAACTTGTCATGCACTACTCTTTTCTGATACTCGGATCCCTATACGCACTCTTTTCAGAAGGATGGCAGTACAACCTGTGCCTTGGGGTGCAGTTATTGGTCCTCTTTCTTTAACTCCACCATTGCACAAGTTACCACATGGATCACGTAAAAACATTCCCAAGTTCAATGGGGATGGGAAGCAAAAGATCCTAAAAACATATTGTATCTTTCTTCGTAAAGCATGCGGTGTCCTTGGAGTAGCTCACGAAGATGTCTCTGTTCAACTCTTCGTTGAAATGTTGCACGGTACAACAGCTGAATGGTTTTATCACCTTCCAAATACATGCATCAAAAACTGGGCTACCATGCGGACCAAGTTCAAAGCACGTTTCAAACCAGCTGAAGATTCTCATGCCTTGTTAGCTCAACTTACTCATATGAAGAAGGAATCGCATGAACCCATGCGGGACTTTGTGGCAAAGTTTAATAAGCTGATCCGAAAGATTCCGGAAATAGCTGTACCAACTCCGGAAAATTAGAAATGCTTCTTCATTAATGCTCAGCCTCCCGATGTGAGATTTTTATTAAGAAGGTCGGTTATCCCAGATTTGGCTGTCGCTCAGTCAACAACTATTGAAATAGAGGATGATCTCATTTTGGCCGGAAGGATCAGGAAAGATGTACCCAAGGCTAAAAATCAAGGTTCTTCCCAAGGTAATATTGATCCTATGTTTCAAAAAATGGCTAATGATTTGATCGCTTTAAAAAAGAAAATGTCCCAGAAGGTGAGCAATGTTCCGTATCGGTATATCCAGGAACGGAATTTCAATACAACAACAATGGGCGCGCCCGCAAGGGATAGGCTGCGATTAACTCCCGCTCAATCAAGGCTAGCAATGAAGCTCCTCCCGTTAACGCGGCAAAGAGAAATTGTTGAAGAAGAGGAAGAACCAGAAGAACAAGATTCTCCTTAGGCTTTGAAGCTTGGGATATGCCGATGAGTCTTACGACGATTCGGCCTCAAGCAACTCCAACATTGGGTATTTGGAATACGATGAAGATGAATGTGCACTGGATGGTCAGTCATTTGCTGTCTTCACTCGATCCCAATCTCAAAATCCAAGAAAACCTCTTGAAAACCCCAAGGAGAAGAATAAGGAATCTCCCATAGCCATAGTTAAGAGAGGTACTCCTATTTCAGCACAAACTGAAAGAGAAGTCACCAAAAAGGCAACTTCCCCTCATTCTCTTTCTCCTAAGGTCAGTGCCCCACTCAAGCTCATGTGATTAGAACTGAGCCTACCATCACCCCTTCCTATACTGCTTTTGACATTATCGATCATGCAAAGAGAACCAAAATCCAAATGTCGGAAGCCGAATATCTTCAGTCAAATCCTGAACAGTTTGAAAAACTTGCCAAATTCATCAGAAGTAAAGCGGCTGTTCCATCACCTTCAAAAGGTCTCCTTCCAAATCCTACTCAACTCCCACCTCAGAACAATCTGACCTCTGCTTCTTCTTCAGGAAAGATTGAACCATTTTATTTGTCTTTACTTATAAATGGGTTTAAACTCAGCAATTACATCATCGACTCAGGAGCCTCCGACAATGTTATGCCCGCAAAAGTAGCCCATGCCCTTGGGCTTACTCTGACTAAGTCATATGGATGGTGTTACTCCATGGAAACTAAACAAGTTCCCTTAATTGGTCAAATCAAAGATGCACAGTTTGCCTTCGTTGCCTTCCCGGAGAAGAGAGTGAAAATGACCATTCTAGTTGCTGACATTCCCGTAGGCTACGGTATCCTCTTAGGTAGAGGTTTTTGTAAAGACATCAGGGGAGAGATCAATATGGATTGGAATAAGGATAGGATTCCAGTCAATGGGGTTTATCAGGTTCTCCATCCTGAACCGCAGGTGAGGTATTTGGTAACTAAATCAGATGACCCTAAAGCTCAAATTCTTTTCGAAGATGCTAGCTTCAAAAATTATTTCATGACTTCAGAGATACCAGTTTGTGGATGTCGAGGAAGAAGATCCTAATTCTATTTGGACCTCGAATTCGATGGTAGCTACTCAACCACCGATCGAGGCATTGGTGTAGTTCTGATATCTCCTAATTCTGAGATTTTCCCATCAGCTTACAAATTGCAGTTTGATAATACTAATAACACGGCTGAATATGAAGATCTGTTACTAGGATTAGAAATGGCCAGACAGAAGGGAATCCAAAATCTCAAGGTTCAGGGAGATGCGGAGCTGATTTTAAACCAAGTCAAAGGAATCTATCAGGTAAAAAATGATCACTTGAGACATTACAGGAACAAAGTTTGGGATAGTATAGAATGTTTTGATGCATTCTCCATTAAGGCAATTTTGAGAGATTATAACGAAAAGGCTGATTCTTTGGCCGTGTCTACATCCCTCCTTCTCCCTCATCCCCAGTTCAAACAACATACGTACACCATTGAGATTGTGTACCGTCCCAGTATCCTAGATAATGCGACTCATTGGCAAGTGTTCAATGACGATCAACAGGTGCTGACTTTTCTAGAAAAAGTGACAATTTCAAAGTGAGCTGTACTTTGAAGGATGAGAATCATTGCGTTAGTGAATCTATCTCAGATCCATATCAAGAGGTTGATGGTGAGTTTATTCAGCTTAAAGGAAACAAGATACCCAAAGGTCTGGTTTCTCTGGAGGGTTTGTTTGATAAGCATGATCATTTTATTCAAAACAAGAGACAAGTTGAAGGAGCTTCTTCTTCGGAAGTAGATCAAGTCAATCTAGGTTCGTCTGATCAACCTCGGATGGTGAATATTGGGAAAAGTTGTTCCCCTAAGGAGAAAGAGAAATTCACTTCACTCTTGAAAAGATACATGGATGTCCTGGCTTGGTCTTATGCAGATTTAAAATCTTTCAAGCCCAAAGACGTACAACACAGTATCCCTTTGAAGCCTGATGTGAAACCGTACAGGCAGAAACAAAGACATTACAATCCCAAGATCTCAGGAACTATCCTTGCAGAAATCCAAAAGATGTTAGATGCTAGAATTATTTTTCCAATCCATCACTCCACCTGGATTGCTAACATCATTCCTGTCAGGAAGAAGAATGGCGAAATCTAAATTTGTGTTGACTTCCAGAACCTGAATCAGTCTTCGTTGAAGGACAACTATCCCTTGCCTATCATGGATCAGGTATTACAAACTGTTACTGGATCAGAAATGCTATCCATGCTCGATGGATTTTCAGGATATAATCAAGTTGAGGTAACCACAGAGGATCAACACAAGATGGCCTTCACAACCCCATGGGGTACCTTTGCTTACAGGAGGATGCCTTTCGGCTTGATCAACGCCTGGAGCCACTTTTCAGAGAGCTATGGACTTGGCTTTCAGAGACCTGATGGGAAAAGTCATAGTAGTATATTTGGATGACTTGACCGTTTTCTCCAAAAACGGAATGATCATTATGATCATTTAGAACAAGTACTTTTGAGATGCAGGCGTCACGGGATTTCATTAAATCCCAAGAAGTCCATGTTCGGAGTGACCGAAGGAAAATTGCTGGGTCATATCGTGACTAGAGAAGGAACCAAAATCGACCCAGAAAGGGTAAAGGCCATTCAGAGCCTTACCCTACCCACAAGTAAAACTGGAGTTCATTCTTTCTTCGGAAAGGTCAATTTCCTAAGAAGGTTTGTACCTGATTTCACTGATAAAACCAAGGATATCCTTGGGATGATGAAAGGAAAAGTTCCATTTCGATGGAGTACTGAAGGGAAGCTTGTGTTCGATGAAATCAAAAGGGTAGTTGCTTGCGCTCCTATCCTAGTATGTCTAGATTTTAAAAAAAAATTCATCATGTACAGCTACACCTCTGCTCACACAGTGTCAGCCATCCTGATGCAGGAGAACGGGGAAGGCATTGAAGCTCCCATCATGTTTATGAGCTGCCCATTGAAGGAACATGAATTGAAGATGTCAAAATTGAAAAGCATGCTTATGCAGTGGTACGAGCAGTGAAACATTTCAGGTACTATGTGCTGAATTCCCATACCCTCGTTCTCGTTCCCGACACTGCCGTTAAATCCATTTTGACTCAACAAGAGCTGGGGAGCCAACGAGGTACCTGGATAGCTAAAGTTCAGGAATATGACTTGGACATCAGACCTACAAAATTAGTACGAGGAAGGGGCTGTGCCAATTGATTGTAGAAAATCATGCTGAAGCAGAATGTGAAAAGACTCAAGATACTTCTTCAGAGTTTCCCATGGTGCTTTTCGTGAGTACAACCGATTTAATGGTACATAGATATTGCTTTATTTCTAACTTATGGTGAATGCCCTCTATATTTAAGCAAAAAGAGAAGAGGACGGTCAAGTTAAGATCTCATGAGATACCTCCTGTGGGATAATGGGATATATAAGAAAGGTATTGATGGTGTATTCTTGTTTGTGTTGATAAGTCACAACAGATTAAAGTTGTTAGAATCTTTCCATAGCCTAGCATGCGGAGGAAATTTCTCATCCTCTCGTGACAACTTATAAGATCTCGCGGGCTAGGTACTATTGGCCCTCTTGCTTTTCGGGATTCACCAATTGGGTGTCCAAGTGTGAAGCTTGTCAACATTTCGTTGGTCGTCCCAAGCTAGCAGCTCTTCCCTTGAAGCCCGTAGTGATTGAAGAACCTTTTCGCGCTGGGGAATTGACTTCATCGGAACGTGAATCCCGCCTCAAAGTGCCAAACATAATTACGTCTTTGATCGCTACCAACTATTTTACCAAGTGGGTGGAAGCCACACCAATCAAGCAAGCAACCTCAGAAGCTGTGTGCAAGTTCCTTAAAGAAAATATAATTGTGAGACTCGGTGTGCCTCACAAGATTGTAGCTGATAATGCCTCTAATTTATCGTCGCATGAGTTGACAGAATTTTGCTATGGATTCGGCATCACCCTGGCTCACTCATCTGATTATTATCCCCAAGGCAATGGGCAAGCTAAGTCTAGCAACAAGAACCTTGTTACCATAATTAGAAAACTAGTAGATGAAAACCAGAGGACATGGCACAAAGCATTGTATGATGCGTTATGGGATGATCGAATTACCCCAAAACGAGCTATAGGAATGTCTCCTTTCCAAGTGTTGTAAGGGATTGATGTTGAGATACCTATCTCAGTGGAGTTGTCAGCCTTATAGTTGGCCAAAGCAGTCGAAGACATGACTTTTCAAAATTCTATTGAGAAAAGGGTTATGTATCTAGCCAGGCTAGAGGAGGAACGAAGCAAGGTGGTTGATCACATTGCAGATCATCAAAGCAAAGTAAAGAAATTTTTTGATAAGAAATCAAGGCAGCGTAATTTCCAGATTGGAGACCTGGTGTTGCTTTGGGATAAGAGGAGAGAGCAGAAAGGAATGCACGGGAAGTTCGACTCTTTGTGGAAAGGACCTTTTAAGATCCATGAACTGAATGGTGAAAATAGTTTCCTTCTATCATATCTTGATGGAGAGTTACTCCCTTTACCTTTCAGTGGACAACATCTAAAGTTGTTCCATCATTAATGCAAGAGGTTCTCTTGCATTGTACATACTTTACTTTCTGTTTTGTGTTTTCTTTTAGTCTTCTTTCTTTCTTCATTTTGGTTTGTTTCGGTTTCCTTCTTTTCTGACTCCGTAGCCCAATGGATATAACCAGAGATTCTGAGTTCTCTTCCTTTGATATCACAAAGGAAGTCCCCAACTAGAGCCAGTTGTTATCCCATTTTTGAGTTTACGACAAAAATGAGATAACCCTAAGAAATTTTTGGAGATAATTTTCTAAGGATCACCTCTCAGAGAGAGATAATCGGGTTTTCGGGTTTCATAAGCAAGACAACATGTGTTTTGGGTGTCTCATGTCGTGTGTTCCCCGAAATCTGAAACCCGCATCAAGTAAGGTAAGTCGGGTTTGCGGACCTTCGTCGCATCGGAACATGCCTTATCCGAAACATGTTCCATGTCACCTGTCTTCCGATACCCAAAGCCCGATTTACTCCTTTGTGTCGGGTTTTCGGGGCCATCAAGCATCATGCTTCATGTCGATTGTTTCCCGCAACCCAAAACTGAATTACTCTAAACACCTTTGTGTCGGGTTTTGATATCCTGAGCATGCTGACATGGCATTAATGCCGAGTTGTTGGGTGGATTGGCATGCACCAGCTGAAGTGTCTTAAATGCAAATTTTCCTATAAATATCTGGATTTCCACGTCATTTTTACCAGACATACTTTTACCTTGTGGATTTTCGCGTATGCGCCTTCGACTCGAAACCCGAAATTCACCCTCTGCTCCGATTTCATTGCTCATTTTTGATCATTCGTTGTCCTTGTTGAAGTTATTTTTCTTCAATCTTTCTTTGTGGTTTTTATGGATTAATTATGTGAGGAATTCTTCCAAGTTTCTCATCAGGGTTGTTTTGGGATTTTATCTTTTCCATTTTAGGGGTTTGTTTTCTAAATCAGGTTTATGTTTTATGGTTTACCCTTTGGAATTATCACTTCGTGTTATTCCCTAAAATATTTTTTTAATTAAAAATATGTTTTGGATATAAATGATGAAGGAAAAACTTGCATGTTTTAAACTCAACAAAAACCCTATTCCCTCTTCTCAGGTTTCGCAGGGTGCTTTGCAGTATCCAAAACCCACAGTGTATTGAAAAATTTAAAGTGCCAGTTTCTCGAACTCTCCGGCATCTTTCTCAGTGTGTCGGGTTTCTCAAACTCCCCGACATCCTTCTCAGTGTGCCGGGTCTTTCCACCTTTCCAGACATTTCCAGTGGGTCGGGGTTCTCGCAGTGTTCAACATCTCCTGATCTCCGACATGCTCTTCCTTCAAAACCCTCATGTCGGACCCTGGTCTATCACAAGAAAAGATGGAAAAGATAGGGAAGATGAAATACAAATTCAGAAAGGTAGAATCTCCATCCTATATTGACTGTAATTTCGACATCCGAGATACAGAGCTCGGGAATGTAGACATGGAGGATTTCTGGAATAGGGTCAAGAGCCCCTCTCAAACTCCATGGATGAAATTGATAGCCGACAGTGGCCTACCTCTTGTGGCAGGCTTCCCTATGTCCGCTCAGTGCCCCGAGTTTATTTTGGCCTGTGCTTCAAATTATGACTCTGCTTCTCATTCTGTAAAAAACCAGGCAGGAGAAGTTGTGATCAAATTGGACGGAGGTTACATTGATGACCTTCTTAAGCTACCTAATTTTGAAGAATATGGAGATATAGATCTCAAGTCAGCCCAAAGAGCTTGGGACAGTGATCAAGAGAATTGCATCAAGCATGTGAATAAGAGGTTCCTGATCAAAGCCAAACCGGTTGTTTCCAGGTTCCCAAGACTTGTTCCCAGAAGTGATTTCATTCAGGAAATCAATGATATCATCACTCTGTTGAGTCGGGTTTTGGTTTTCCGAATCAAATGTTTTCCAAGGGTGGATGTATCAGTTCATGATCACTATTAGGAAGAATCAACCAGGAATTGATTGGGGTACTCTCATTAGTAATGAGATAGATTCTCAAATGACAACGGTCCTGTCTACAGGAAAATTTTACATGTCCTCGTATGTCACCTATGCAGCGGCCAGTATGAGGAACTATCCGGATTGGACACCAAGGGAAACAAGACAGTAGAACATATTTATCAGTATTTCCCTCAGCTGACAAGAAAAGGGTCTCAAGACCAATTGTAATGGTGAACGATGCCTTCTTTTACAAGAACATCTGCAGTTAAATCTCGAACCGAGGAAAACACGAGTATCTAATGAAGCATGGGCTGAAGTTTCCAAATGGGGTTGTGTCTTTTGCAATTTAAGAAGTTCACATATCTTCGGGGTAGTCATGTACCAGTGGGATCCTTTCCGCTTGCCCTGTATCCAGGGACAAACCGACCTTGATGGAGGTTGTTAGGCAATTGTTGGATTTTCACAAGTTCCAACAAAGTAAACATAAAGCCATTTGTATCCTTCCTAATTTCTATTGGAAGGTATACTTGTTCTACAGTGGTGAAAGCCAAGAATGTTGTCCATGAGCTTCAAGATAAGTTGAAGAAGCACATGAATCCCGAGATGGGTTTGATATTCGAGGAGTCGTCAGGGCGTATGGAATTCTGCACCTGCACAGGCCAAACATAGAAGACATCTGGATTGATTTACGTGATGAGGTTCCTGTTCGTAGAAAGGATCATAGTAGATTGACACTTACTGAGATTCAAAAACTTGAGCTCGCTAACTTACCAGAAGGTACTAGCGACAATGAAAGTGTTCTGGATCCCTCTTATGATGGACTGAATGAAGTTCAATATGTCTTCCCACCTATTGATTGGTCTGTCAGTGAAAAAGCCTCCATTACAGATAGTTCAGCCCTGATTCTCACGCATACCAAAGCATGGCTCGCCTCTTGGGGAATGAATTTTAAAGAAGATAATTTTTCAAATTTGGTTTCTTGAGGTGGGGCCCTCCAAAAAGGGAAAGGACAAAATATCTTCTAAGGGGCCTATAAAGGTCAAGTTTGTCAAAAAGAGAAAAGAAAGAGAAATCTCTTCAATTGTTTCTCCAGTTGAAATAGTGGATGTGCCAGAATCACCAACACCACAAGAAATAGGAGAAATTTCTTTGGAAGGAGAAGGAATCCACCTCTCCGGTTTCATCATTTGTTGATTGCCCAATCGAAGAGACCTTATCTCTTGCATCCCAGGGCTTTGAGTCCGAATCTATACCTCCCCCTCATAACCACTCCTACCTCTTCATTCTCCATCAAATTCTTTAGTCATGGCCGTATTTTCTCTAAACTCTCACCCTCTCTCTTTGGGACCCAAGTAATCACCAACACACCCCCCCGTGCCTCTTTTTATTGAATCGATACCACATTGGTAACTATTCCCCCTCCACTAGTATATCCTTCTCCCCTTGAGAGTATGATACCAGCGTCTACAATAGTGGCAACTCCCTCTAATACGCCGCAATGGCTACTCGAGCAAACTATGAGAAAGAGGAAGGTGATTGTACCCATACCGGCCTTTGATTTTAGCTCACTCAAGGCTCCTACCGCTAAAACCACTAAGAAACCCAAAACAGTTTCAAGGGTTTGGTGGACCCTTCAGGCATAATTTCACGAGATCGCCACTCCTGTGTGATCGACTAAAATAAAGAGGACATAACAGCCTCTGATTATCAGATAACTAGGGTGGCTCTAGGAAAAGTGACAATGAAGGGGCACAACAGGATGCACGGGATGCTATAAACGTGTTGTGCCAGAAGTTGAAAGAAACAAAAGACAAAGCAGAGATGAGCTTAAGGGAAAGGTGGAGCAGTTGACAGAGGTTTTGCTTAAGCTCTCAAAACCCCTTGAATCCATACCATCTTCTTCTGTCCCTGTCGGATTTGATTTCTCATCAGTGCCTACGATTGAGAGGATTAATAAAAAAGGAAGGGTGGTCGATGAATGGATCCAAAGGATGCTCCAATAGGGGAAGGAAGTGATTCAAGACGTTGTGAAAATCTATCAATCTTTGGGGGACATTCAGAGTGATGGAGAGAAGATGGACGATGATTTCTCTCAAGAAATTGGACATCTTGATTTGACTTTCGAAGCTCTCCAGGCATTAAAGCAAATACCATCACATCTCCTGGTAGAGGAAGGCATCATCCCACATGCGGATAAGCATTTCCAGCTGACCAAAGCCATCAGGTTCAGGCTAAAGATTATTAACGAAGCCTGCGGTAAGTTGAGAGAATCAAGGGATAACTTGATTGATGGCAAAAGTGATCTGGAAGAAGAGTTTTGAAGATTTGTCTAAAGGTGTCGCTTGGAAACTCGGCATCCTATCACCTGATGATCTTTTCGAAAAATTCCAAGAGTCTGTTCAGCATGAACCAACGCACGGATTTGGTATTGAGATCATCAACCAGTTTGTAAGAATTAAACATTCTTTGGAGGCCTTGAGAAGGCTCAGCAAAAGATTGAAAAATATTCCCGACAGTGCTAGTGATACCCATGAAACCTTCGAAGTTTTGAATGATCATTCCACTACTTTGCCTGACGAAAACAAAATACAAGGCATAATTCGGAAGTTCCAAGAATTTCGGAACAAACAGCTCAACTGGAGGAAGAGAAAGATGAAGGAGCGAAAGATGACGATTCAGATTAAGTCTTGATGTTTCATGTCATTTCAATCTTGAAATTGACATGTCTTTTTCATTTCTGTTTTGTCACATAGGAAGCAAATTTTGACTTGGTCTCCTGCGTGAGAGTTGAACAAAATAGGACTCTCGTTTAAAAGATTATTTTCTAGGATTTATCATGTTTTCTCTCTACTCCTTTTATTATAAATAAGGGATGCTTATGCATTCCAAGGGGTCGATATTTTTGAAATATTGGGAGCTATTGGAAAGAAGAAAAACTTTGTTTTTTCTTTGAATCATTTTGAAGAATAGGAGTTGATATTATTTTGCAAACTTTGTGTTGTGGGATATATCTTTCTTAAGACATTGTTCTTACGTTCATAATCTTAAGCTATTATTTGTTTAGCATCTTAGTGTTTCTAATCATTTCAGACATTATATTTATGATCTAAAGCTCGTATGATTATTTCGTGCTCTGTGTTTACTCGAAAGAAAATACGTTTCTCTCATTTCCTTTCCATTGTGTTTCTTTCATTGTAATAATTTCCTACCCAGTCCATTTACAAAAATAACATCTTCGCATCGCGTGGATGTGGATTTCGGGATTCTATCCCAACCCCAATGGTTAGATTAGTGTGAATACTGTATATATTGTTTTTGCTATGTTTTAGATTAGTAATAAGCAGGAAGCCTCACCTGTCTTTGAGGAGGGATTTAATCCCATATACTGTGGTTGAACCTCATATTTTGGATTGACAAAATATCCAACCAACAGAACTCTATCTCCGGTCCTGTGGTGCATCTTGTCCACCCTCTCCTTTTCTCACCTCTCTCCATTTCAAGAAGTAGGATTTGTTATCAGCCACACCTTTTCTTGGTGCTATCGCCGCGTTAGTGTAGGATTTCCCTCTTTCATGCTCTCTCTCTCTCCCGATCTCCTTGGCATAGCTATATTAGGAGTATATAGTCGTATTTCCTTCCTTAGAAGTAGTTTACTATTAGGATTAGGAAGAAGAAGCTAGCTTTCTCTACAAATTTTGGATAACCCTTAAAACAACCATTACAAATTATTTTGAAGGTTTTCTCTTATGAATCTTCGAAATAGCCATGTCATAAGGGATTGAGGGAATTGGAGGTGTGTAATTGTTTCTAGGAAGTTTCCACTTGCCAAGAAGGTTCTTTTCTTCCCCCACAATTATACTTCTTTGGATTAGGACTTTCAACTTTAAAGCTATCTTCTATAAAAACTTTAAAATTTTCATAGAAGAGACCTAAAAATTTTACCTCAAGATATGCAATTCTACCTAAGAATTTTATTTCCATTAATTCCATGTTGAATGAGCTATTCTGATTGATTCATAGTCTATTATTTTTTAATTTTCTCCTCTTCCCATCTAACCACACAACAAAAATTCTAAATGATATCCTACATGACCCACTCGATTAATCATCCTAGAAAAAAACAACATTGAAACGTTTGAAGTGAATCGATAATGATGAAGATTGTTGTAATAATTCTACTCTTTGGAATTGTAAAAACACATTTTAATTAACCTTTGTAATAAATTTAACACATCCTTTTCAAGAAAAGATTTTTCTTTTTCATAATAAACCATGAAAAAAATATAACCTTTCACGATGGAGAAGGGATGTTATACCTAATGTGTACACCACATATTTTAACTAAGTTTTTAATAATATTTAATAGAATAATCTAACCATAACTTTTTGTAATGTGTTGTATTTTCATTTGAATTGGTCCCCATCTAGGGAAAATTCAATTTGTAAGGAGTGGTAAACATCGAAGAACTATATAATTTTATCCATTGACCCAATGTGAACCTTATGAAATCTCTTTATGAATATATTTAATTAGTTCCTCAAATATTGGTGTCAATCCAATTATCCTTGAAAAATGTTTGCCAGAAGGTTAGAAAAGCAACCTTCTAAATATTTAACGTGTGGATGAAGCTCAAGAAGCATCAAAGTCTCTATAATATAATGTTTCATTTGTTGTTTAGTTCCCAACTAATATTTCTATAAATTAACAGGTTTACCTTTACCAGGGAAGCTCCGGACATGAGATCCTTTAATCTAATTCACATCCCTTAAGATTATTCTATGGTTGCTAAATAAATACAATTTTTTTAGAAGAACACTAAACACACTAAATTTTTCATTAGAAACCCTCCATGATAGCTTAGTGCCCAAAACCAAATTAAATGAGTAGAAATATTTTATAGGTTGTATCCTCCTTCGTAAATTATTTTTCTTCTATCTTCTTATTTCATCAAGGCTATTTATTAGTGTTGACATTTTTGCACTCGTCTCCAAACTTCATTTCAGATGGAAAGGATTGATGTGATGGACCTAACTAAGGAAAATAAAGATAAGTGAACAACAATGCAAAAATGTAGCTATGTGTGTTGTTATAGAATGCAACACCTCACATATGTAGTCATTTCATGTTAATCTTCAAACAAGATATGCAAAATCCCTCAAGGGATAATATAGAGCATTGATAAAGGCGGGAACAATAGTAAATGTGAGGAATTGGACTCGGAACAACAACACACGCTTATTGTTTGCATGGATGGATGGAGGTACATTTTAAGTTACATGTACATTAATTTCTTGTTATTTATTTATGTTTGAATGATATTAATTATGTGTTGAGTTTTTTAGTTCATTCTATAATCGTCATCTACAAAGTGATTGAATGTAAAAATAAATAGACAACTCAATTACATAATTTAATTTCATTTATTCATAGAGAAATATAGTTTCCCACACAAGTCATGGGATGTAACTCATATGAAATGAAGATTAAAGATACATATACATAAAACTGTAACCAAAAGAAGAGATAATAAACCCATCATTTCCTTATTGGGTTGTTTTCTCTCAATCTTCACAATCTTCAGTGCACCATATTCATCTTCATCATCCACTACTACATCATCTTTAACTCCTAGCAATCAAGTACCAATGGAAATACAACAAATTCTTGATAGAGCTCCGAGTTTAATATTTATTTATGTGTTTATAGCTTCAGGAAGATGAATCTTCTAAATGTTGTATAGATAAGATAAATGAAAAGGATCAGAAATAAATTTATAAATTACATCGAAAAGGTCATTCAGAGCACAAGTACTATTTTTAGAAGCATGTCACAGGAAAACAACATCAGTAAAAGAAAGGATTTTTCCTTTATTTTTCTAACCATTTCTTCAATGTTCATATTCTTTGTTATATTAGATAAGCGTTCTTCTTTGAAAAGTGTCATTATTTTGCAAAAAGAGTAGAGAAATAACCTTTTTCATCAAGGGATGTAAGAAAGCCAAGTATTCTAGAACATAATAAAATAAATGATGTCGAGCAACGAGGTAGCCATCAAGATGAGTATAGCAATCCAAGTGTATTTTTCCCGGTTTCTAGCATTTCATCATATGTAAAAAAATAAAATAAGCATTTCAAAATGAAAATTTTCCATCATTGTAGAAGCTACTGCTTCTACAGATATAGTAAATGTAAAAATATTGAAATCAGCCAAGCACACAATAAATCAATCATCAATGACTATAGAGAGATCATTGAGGTCAATACTATATAGAGTACAAAATACTAGTAGTAACAATTATAGAAGATGCCATGGTTAGTGAGAAAATACCACAACCTGGAGGAGCACAAGTCCTTACATATAAAATTGAGATGATATAGGTAATAATGTAAGCAATACTCATATGGAAAAGAAGCTTCATATTTGAAAAGTGTGAGAAATTCCGGATATGTGTCAAAAACGTAACTTATCATGCCCTCTACTACGTATATCAGAAAAATATCATGATCAATGGCCATCAATGCAAATTTAAGCCACAAAAATATAGTTCCAGGTAATTTGTTCTAAGAATTTATTCATGTTTACTGATAAGGTAATAAACATGTTGGACTAAAGGAGCACACTTTACACTATTTAACTATTTTTAAGGTTTATTATTTGAAGCATGGAAAAATCAAACGTGCATCAAGTTGTGTTTGACATCAGAATGAGAAACTCGGTACATAACAAGATCTACATATCTAAATGAAAAATATAAACAGAGTAGAAAGAGTCAATTTGCACAAAGCATCAACAAAGGCATGTAAAAATTAACCCAAAATTTAATAAAAAGGTGGAGTGTATAATGAATATAAGTGTGAGCTCACAAAAAAATGGTCGAGCTCTATCTACAATGCCAAGGAATGCAACTTAATTTCACATAAAAATAAAACTTGTTCAAGATATAATACATGAGCTATGTAGCAAAAGTAGCTAGCCGTAACCACAAACGAAATGGTGACCCATGATCTATACATAGGAAACCCAAATTAGATGTAAAATCATAGTACTTTAAGGAGAACACTCGAATACACAGTGAAGAGGGGAAAATTGAACTCAAACTAGTCATAATCGGGTGAAAAACAAGCTAAAATAAGCTTGTGCCAATTCTAAAGCATCGATCTGAAACAAAAATTTACCATAGAGCACGAAAGACCCTTAAATGTCGAACCAAAGTTGTAGAGTAACGAAATAGAGTTCAATGCAGAAAGTGGCTCACCCTAAAAGGAAAGCAACCTAAAAGTTACAATTTACCTTGAAATCTCAGTCCAAGGAAGCATGAATAACAAAAATGAAAACCCAACAAGAGGCTAATTCCATAGCTTGAAGGTAAGATAGAAATAGCTGATGTTGAATCTCTAGATTTGCATAAATAAATACAACAACAATAAATCAAATTAACACATGAAATGAAAACTACAGAAGATAGAGACAAGATGTAGATAGAATGGAACCATTTCTATTGAATATGAGAGGGAAATTTATAAAATTTCTTGCTCATAAAATCATGGAGTTAAGTCTCATCATCTTATCCCCATATTTCTCCTCTAATCCCTAGTCTTACTCCCAATCCCAAGATACTCTCACACACTCCTATCTCTATGAGTTGTGCATTACAACTAATTTTGCACACTCATGTATTATTTAAATATTAAATAATACTAATATTCAAACCATATGTTCACACTATGAACACTAATTTCCTAACAATCACCCCTTTAGTGTGAATGTGGGTGAGTTCTATCTAGTACCTTCTCATGTTCTACAATACGATGGTTTCCAAAGAGTAGCATCAACTCCAACAGTTTTCTAGTGCAACCATTAACCACTTTGTATGTGATTTTATAAGAGATTCACAAACTCTCAAATTGGTTTTCTAGGGGACCACCAATCACTTTCATAGCAACGTACATGTTTCCCCACCCCCATCCTTACATTAAAGGAAAAATATATGAAATATCAATCACACAAGAGCTCACTTATTACAAGATTGATTAGGAATAAATCATCTGTTCTTATTACAGCACACAATTAAAATTAAACACAACAAAAAAATGCCATAAATTCATTGTGTGGCCCCTTCGCTTAACACTCTGGCGAGAGGTCACCGATTAACCTTATTCCTTCGTTGCCTCTTTCCTCCATCATGATTTTGCTAACTTAGGTGAATTTATATTTGAGGCTCATTTTACAATTCTATTGTTTGTCGGTTCAACTCATAATGCACCCTTACAATAATAATCAGCTTTATATTTGACAAAAATAATAAAGCATATCAGATTTTTATTGTTGGAAATTAGTCACTATTTTTTTACAGAATAATTTGAAATGTTAGATTTTTTTTTCTACGATTTATCATAAAATACAAAATGGGTTTCTACAATTTTTTGACAGAATTTTCCCATAATACAAATAAACAAACTCAAAAAAAATCTGAAAATTCTGAATTTTAGTTTTGGTGAAAACTTGAATTACCAGTCATTTTATTTTAAGATTAGAATCTAGAAATTGGCATTGGAAGCTTTAAAACTCTCATATCTACATCCTAGAGCCTATGGTCTTGTCCTACAATCACTCTCATCACTTTTCCTTTCTTTCTTTGATACCAAATGATGCTAAATCTCTAGATTTTCATAAATAAATTCAACAACAATAAATCAAATTAACAAATGAAATGAAAACTACGAGAAGATAGAGACAAGATGTAAATAGAATAGAACCATTTCTATTGAGTATGAGAGGGAATTTTATGTAATCTCTTGGTCCTAAAATCATGGAGTCAAGTCTTATCATTTTATCCCCACATTTCTCCTCTAATCCCTAGTCTTGCTCCCAATCCCACTACACTCTCACACACTCCTATCTTTATGAGTTATGCATTACAAATAATTCTGCACATTCACATATTATTTAAATATTAAATAATACTGATATTCAAACCATATGTTCAAACTATGAACAATAATTTCCTAACAATACCGCATCATAACTCAAGCAATGAGCCCAGGAATTACAAATAGTAGGGTTTGATTAAAATGAAGGAACAAATTTCAAATTAAATGCCAAGTTAAAATTGTAAATACCCATGTTGAAAAGGCTTCTTAGATCTCCAACAAGATAAGGCATGATCTCAAACCTATTTAGTTGAAAGATACAACTCACCATGGAAATATAGTGCAAATACAAAAATGTTTAGCTAATCCAAACAACAATAAAACACAGTCAAAACGAAGTGAAATAGAGCTCATATAGATTGGAAGAAAGGCCTTCAAGTCATAGAAGGGAATGCCCACAACTCACTGACCATGGAATGCCTCAATAGGAAATGTGTATTTTGTAAAATAACAGCTATACAAGTAACTTGAAAGCACCAAAGCTTGAGCATCTATGGCATCCAATAGTGGCAAAACAAATGCGAGAGAGCTATAACATAATAACCGAACCATTCATAGCAAGATCAACCAAGACAGGTTCAAAAAAAAAAATTCTTATCAAATCATGGATTCTTAACAAGTAGAAACAACTCTCATGTAATGAATGCAAAGTGCATGTGGAAAAATTAGAATTTTACCTTTGTTAATAGAGGTAGCAAAAGTATTGTTAGTGCAAAATCACATTACCACCGAATGTCTACAACTTGATGGGTTGAGACTCTCAGTGTGATTACATAACATGGAGCGTCTCTCAAAGTGTGGGACTTTGAAATCAAGAGAGCTCTCCGGATGAAGGTCGGTTCTTATTGCTGCACAGTGCACACAAACAAATTGTAGAATATCTATTCTAAAACCTACTCTATCTTGCCAAGGAGACAGGTTTGAGAAGATGTGATAAAATAAACCTAAACTAAAAATGTGATGTACAAAAGAATTTTAAAAACCCATTTTTAATTTAACACAGACCATAGAAATGCAATACAACCATCATGCACAGATAACCAAACTACAATGAGAGATCAAAAGACAACAATGAACACATGAGAGGGTTGAGAATCATCCATCAGACATATATTATTACTATAGAGTTGATACAGTACATTACAGTAGCCAAGAGGCAAAAATATGTATTACAACTTGAATGTGAGGTTTAACAAACTCCACAAATTCAGTTGTAGACAAGGTAAGAAGGAGGGTACAAAACAAAAAAATTAACCCTGTACAATGAGCCAAGCTCTTACCTTTATAGATGTAGTGAAGAGAAGAGGAGAGAAGAGGTGGGAAACCTGATTTGGAGCTCAGCTACCAGTGATCAATGACCATGCAAATCCAACCACAATCTGTCAAGTCCACCTCTCTATGTCCTGCATTTAGCATCTTTGAAGGAGGAATGACAGATCAAATCAAATCTGATTTAGTTTTTGGAACAATCGGATTATATATTAATGGCATGAAGGTATTTTCCTATTTTCACCCACTAACCTCATCAAAATTAAAGTTTTAGGTTTCCATAGTGTAGAAAAGGTCAAGACCTTTCTAATCATATAAAATTTGTTGGATTTCAGGAACTGGATTGAAGGATATTGCCATTTGAACATTTGAATCGAATCCGTATAAAAATGGCAGAGAAACAAACTTTGCAAAATCAATCCGCGGGACCGAAATTTACTTTTCACCTCATGTGAAAAAAATTCCAAAATAAAAAAATCCCCCATAGCCCCAGAAGCCCAAAATTTACTTTTGGTAAAAATTTCCTCGACAGCCCATCGCAAACCCGCTTTAGCAAAATAAATCATCCAGGCACGCTAATCCACATTTTCCCCTTTCGTAAAAAGTCCTTCGAATGACGAATAATTTTTATACTTTACACCCTTTTGAAAAAAATTTCAAAATATTCAAACTACCTCCGATGACATGCCTTCCCATTTTTACTTGGAACATGGCCACGTGTAGAGTTGGCACTAGTTTGGGGACCGCTTTTGGATTTTTCTTTTGAAGTTGTGTGAAGAGACACATGGCACCTTTCGTAGCTTTCTCTATTTCTTTGTGTTTTGGCTAAGTCCCTTTTGTTTGGCAGGGGGCATATGTCTGACCCAGACATGTGGAAGGCCTGCGGGCATTTGGGACCTTTTTCTAGATTTTACCTTTTGAACTTGTACAAAGATGACACACGGAGACTTTCGCCGTCCCTTCCATACTTATTCGATTTAAGCGGTTGGCTCTATCCCCCTTTTTGAATTTTGGACACATGGAAGCTCCGCGCTTGCTTGAGACTGGCCCTTGGGCCACCCTTTTGAATTTGTGTCATTGAGGCACATGGCACCCTCTACTGACTCTCCCCATCTTGAATTTTCAACTGT
The DNA here is from genome assembly GCA_018340775.1 of Taxus wallichiana var. yunnanensis. Lineage (NCBI taxonomy): Eukaryota > Viridiplantae > Streptophyta > Pinopsida > Cupressales > Taxaceae > Taxus > Taxus wallichiana. The sequence continues at coordinate 1,033,258,263 of CM031239.1, read as the reverse complement.
TGACTCTGTCCCTTTTCGGACCTGGGACACGTGGAAGGCCAACGCTTGTTTAGGAGACCTACTTTTAGATTTACCTTTGAAGATGCACCAAAGAGACATGTGGCACCTTCTACGAGTTTGTGATACTTAGCTAATTTAGGCTGATGCTTCTCTCGAACCCTATACATGTGGAAACCTCACACTTATTTGAGTCTCCGCTTTCGGTCATGCCTTTTAATTTGCGCTGATGAGAGACGTGGAGAATTCCATTGGTTATTTATACTTAGTCAATTAAAATGACTAGCTCTGTCCCTTTTAGACCTAGGACATGTGGAAGCTTCACCCTTTCTTAAATACCCACTTTTGGATTTACTTTTGAAATTGCACGGAAGAGACAAGTGGCATCTTCTACTAGCTCATAGACTTTTTAATGACCGGTGCAAATTTTAGGGATCTGGACATGTGGAGGCTTGGTGCTTGTTTTGGGGACTTCCTTTTGGGCTTAACCCTTGGAGATGCACTAATAAGGCACATGGAATCTTCCATTGTCTCTTCCATACTTAGTGAGTTTGGGTTTTGTTGCATATATCTTTCCGCCTTGGGTAGATATAGACAAGCAGAAGAATATGGAAATCAAAGAAACTCAAAGCCCGATGTTTATTGCGCTAAGGCACAGGAAAAAGAGTGTCGACATGTAAATGGATGTGCCAAGGCACGGAGTTAAGGGCAAGCAAAGAAAGGATGTCGACACAAAAAGGATACGCCAAGGCACGGGAAAAGAGTGTCGACATATAAGTGGATGTGCCAAGGCGCAGGTTAAGCGTGCACAGCAAAGGATGTCGACACGAAAAAGGATGCTCCAAGGCGCAGCAAAAGGGTGTCCACATGTATTTTTCAGCACCAAGGCGCACCTTCGGGATGTGCAACATTTTGAGTGCTTGTGAAGTAAACCCTTGTGCGAGATATTCGGATGGCCATAACTTTTCATAGGAGCTCAGATTCACACAAGGTTGGACTTTTGGTTTGCTAGGTTCTCACCTACCACCATAATGAGATGAATTAAATGTAACCTAGAGGTGTTTGGGGTAGATTTAGATTTCCTCTCTCTTCCCTCTCTCATTCTTCCTATAAATTGTAAGGAGGGGCTTCTTTCTAAAGGTTGGACATTCTTGTTTTTCCCCTCCCTTCTTCTCTTTGGCAGGTGAGTTTGTGGAGTTCAAACCTCCCATTTAAAACTGTAACGCAACTTTTCCTCTTGGAATTTTGTAGTGTATTGTATCAATCTTTGGAGCAGATAATGCATGTCTGTGGATGATTCTCAACCCTCTCTATGTTTATTTGCATCCTTCTGATCTTTCACTACAATTTTGGTTATATGTGCATGATCTTGCATTACATTTTAATGGTTTGTGTTTATTGGCAAGATAGGTGTTCTTCATTCCTCGGTGCATCACCTTTGTTAGTTTAGCTTTATTTTTATGCATCTTCTTACCTTGTCTCCTTAGCAAGTTAGATTAGGTTTTTTGAGCAAACCCTCTGCATTTTTACGTGTGCATCTGAACAGAGGAATAGGAACCGGCCTTCATCTCGGAGAGCTTTCCCGATTCACAAGGTCCCACACTTGGGAAAATATCCATGTTATGCAATCACACTGAGAGTCTCAACCCATCGAGTTGCATACATTTAGGGGTGTTGTGATTCGCCATCAACAAGCTCACTTTGAAACATTTGTGAATCCTGAAGACTTTAAGCCTTTCCATGTTTCTCTCCGAGAGAGCCTCTAGCATCCTTTGACATTGTTTGATCCTTCATCCACCCTTCTCTTCCATTTTTGAGTACGCCTGCAACCTGAATGTTGGATTTGAAACATGGTCTCGTTCAATGGAAATGAACCTTAGATTTATTCCTGTGTAAGGTTGGGTTTGATCCTAATTTTTCCGGGGGGGAAATTAGGATAACAATTTGGTGACTGCAGGGACATCTACCTGCTAGATGAAGAGACCAGTAGCCTTGGAAGTATCCATTGGGCATGGATTTTATTTGGTGATTTTGAAATCGTCTGGAATTTCCTCTCTTCTTGCATGTACCATTTTATTTGCGAGAAAATATTGGATTCTAGATTTGTGAGAGTAGAGAGTTGTATGAAACCGGAACTTCTACAAACTGGTTTGTTGGAGTGCAATGAAACATCCAGACCTACTCCAATATGGATACTCTGTAGATATAATTTCTTGTGGCCACAAGTCTTTTCCATGATTGAGATGAATTATATACAAGCATATACCAGAAGTAATAGAGCATATGCACTAGCACTTAGGGAAATTTAAACCTAAACACAAGATAATGTGCATACGTACTTGGAGAAATTGAAAACCTAGGCTAATATTTACAAGGGTAAATATCTTTCTTTTCAGTAGCAGTGTTTGAGGTAGATCCCATTGACTGGAATCTACAATTCTTCACCATCCAACTTAGCCAACCGGAAGGCATTGCTACTTTTACATCTTGTGACCATGTAGGGGCCACTCCAAATGGCATCAAACTTGGAATGCTTTCCTAGTTTTTCTCGATCTGCATCCCACTTTAGAACTAAGTCCCCCTCTTGAAAGGTCCTTGTTCTTTCTTTCTTATCAAATATCTTCTTGATCAATGCTTGATCTTTCTCCATGATTTGCAAAGTATATATTATCTTTCCTCTTCTACTTCCATTAGCTCTACATACCTGATTTCCATAGGTTCAAACTCATCTAGTTCCAACTGTTTCATGAGATCCAAAGAGGGAAACTCCAATGATAAGGGAAATACTTCCTCTTTTCCGTATACAAGATTGTATGGGAGCAACTCAGTAGACCTTTTGGATGTGATCCTATCATCCCATACAACCAATTTTAACTTTGTGTGCCAAGTTCTCTAATTTTCATCAAGAGTCCTTCCGATAATTCTTAGTAGTTTCTTATTTATGGACTTTGCTTGGCCATTACCTTAAGGGTAATATGTTGACAAAGTTTTGAGCTATACACCATTCCCGACAGCCCATTTAGTGATCCTTGTACCAAGGAATGCCAATGCATTATCTGATATAATAGTGGCGGGGACTCCAAACTGGTGGCTATTCCTTCATAGAAATTGAAGATGTTGGATTCTTTTTCCTCCTTAAGTGCCACTACTTCAGTCCATTTAGTGAAATAGTCGGGGTCATTATTATGAGTATCCACATGTGGCCCCGGGTTGAATTTGGGTTGAATACTCTAATCAAGTCTAGTCTCCATTACATGAATGGCTGATCCACTGAAATTGGACGCAGGGGTAGGGTTGCTAATGTGTCCTTCCCTATGAAGGATGCACACTTCTTGCACTTCTTGATCCATGATTAGGAATCCCTAAACACCGTAGGCCAATAATAACTAGCTTTCATGATTTTGAGGGTCTGTTACCCATGGAGAAAAGTGTCCTTTGGCTTCTCCATCATGGAACTCATGTAACACCTTATTAATTTGGCCTATCCCAATGCACCTCAATAGAAAACTATTGATATCCTTCTTGAACAAGACACCACCAATAAGCACATATGGGATGGCTTGTAATCTGAAGTATCTCCTCTTTGCTTTGTTCCATTCTGGAGGGAACAAACCTATTTACAAATAATGCACCAAGGCTTGAGTCCAACATGGAATAGTTGAATAATTAAATGGCTTCTCTTAATCATTCGTAGTAGTAGTAGGACAACCTCTACATCATCCGTTGACTCAACTTGTTACTTGGAAGTGAGCTGCTCACACATACACTTGCCACGAACTAGTTTGGTCACTTTGATTTCAATATCATACTCCATTACATGAGTGATACAACCTTCTCTCTTCTTATTCAAGTTTTTTTTTTTAGAGGAAGTCCTTGACACCACCATGAGACACTAGCAGTTGAATCTTGTTGTTTTAGACCAATTGTATGCACTTCTTCAAATTCCTAATGACAGCAAGGGCATTCTTTTCAATGAAATAGTACTTTACTTCATAATCTTCAAGCTCTAACTAAAGAAGGCTATGGGTTGTTCTGAACCTTCCTTATTAGGTTGAACCAAGATAGCTGAGATTGTGTCTGACCCTCCAAAAGCATACAACATGAATTCCTTTGAAAATTCTAGGTTAATAAGAGTTGGGGCCTGTGATATTGTGAGCTTGATGGCCTCAAAATCTCTTTTCCTTCTGCTGTCCATTTAAATGTAAGACTCTTCTTCAACATCATTGTTAAAGGCTTCACAAGAGTGGCAAAATCAGGCACAAATCTATGAACAAAGTTTATTCTTCCCAAGAAGATTTGGAGATACTTCTTGTGTTATGGAAATGGAAGTGTTCGGATGGCTTCAACCCTTTCAGGATCAATTGTTAACCCTTCTATTGCGACAATGTGGCCCAACAATTTTCCCTCATGTGCCAAGAATACACACTTCTTTGGATTCAATGACACTCGAACCTTCTACACATCTGAAATACCCTGAGGTGGAAGATATGGTCTGTGGCATTATTTGAGAAGATAGTGATATCATATAGATACACCATAACTATATTGTTGATCAATCCATTGAATTCCATGTCCATAGCTTGCTGAAATGTTGCTCTGGCATTTGACAGTACAAATGGCATCTTCTTATAAGCATATGTGCCCCATTTCATGGTGAAGGCCATCTTGTATTGATCTTCCTCTTTCACCATTATCTAATTATAGCTTGAGTATCCATCTAGCAATGAAAACCTCTCAAATCTAGCTACAACCTGCAAGATTTTCTCCATCGATGGAAGTGGGTAGTGATCTTTGAGTGATGCTCTGTTTAGATCACATAAATCTACACACAACCTGATTTCTCCATTTCTTTTCCTCATGAGACACCAATTTTGTAACCCAACTTGAATGCTTGATAGGGAAGATGATGTTAGCCTCAATTAGCTTGTTCAACTCTTTTCTCATGAGAGGTTCAATGTGAGGGTTTATTGTCCTTTGCTTCTATTTAAAAGGTTTAGATCCAAGATCTAGCTTGATAGTGTGTTGTGCCAACCTTGGGTTGAAGCCTCTTAAATACTTGTAAGTCTAAGAAAAGACATCTGGTAATTCTTGAAAAATTTGAATGAATTCATATTTTTCTTGTTGAGTACTTACCTTTCCAATTCGCAATGTTTTGCCTTCTTCTATGGAAATGGGCTCTAAATCTTCACCCTTTACCTAGATGTTTTATTTCTCCTTTCAGAATTGATAATTTGGGTTGAAGATCGACTCCAAAGTTATAAGAACCTTTGGTAATTTGTTGGTTCTCAGTTGCACCACTTGGTCACCATAACGTTGTTCTAACTTGTCTTGGTTTCTAGCGGAGAACTCAGCTTATTCTTGTAGAAAGTTGACAATTTGTTGATCATTCTCGAAGACTTGCCAACTTGTATGTTATCTGGGACAACTGATCTTATAACCACTTTAATATGGGGCTAGGATTTCTCACTCTTGATACTCTCTACCACATCAAATGCCACCCCAATTGCTACCAATCTATCCGCTGCTTCATTCTTCTTCCTTGGGATGGAATTGATGCCAAATGAACGCTTTGAAATATTCAATGAGATCCCATACCTAATTCTTGTAATTTTTTAACAAATCATTCTTGGCAGCATTTTTTCCTTGGACTTGATTCATAACTAGCTCACTATCACCAAACACTTGTAAGTTTTTAATCCCTCTTCTTCTCACCCAATGCAGTCCATGGATCAAGGCTTCATACTCTTCTGCTTTGTTTGAACATGAAAATTAGAAACGAAAGGCTTAATAATATCTCGTACCTTGAGGTGAAACTAGCATAGCTCCTCCTTCAGCTCCTTTTCTACTTCTTGAGGCATCAAAGAATAACTTCCATGCTGCATTATCATCCTTGTGGTCTAGCTTAGTGATGTTAGAGAGAGGAAGATTCTCCTCATATAAATAGTAAAATCCTAGCTTAGATTCCTCCATTTCCTTGTAAGGGTCAAAATCATGCCTCTTGTTTTCCCATTCATCAAGAGTCAAGTCTGGAATACACCCAACCTTGGTATCTACCTCATAAGTTCTTGGGAGGTCTTCCTAATCAAAGGCTAAACAATTCACATTGATTGGGTTGGGTACATGAGGCTCAATATGGAAATTCGTAATGGGATCAGATCTGATCATAGCCTTAGCTCCATACCTTGTTCTAAAAATCATGTGCGACCAATCAACAAACAAATAGCCTCCAATTTTAGTAGTGAAGTCCCTTGACAAACACAATGCAAAGTGTGGTGGCAAGTCTATGACTGATATGTTTTGCAATATGGTCACATTGGGGCATGTGTGCAATGTGAGGGTCAAATCCTTGATGACTCCAACCATTGTTACTGTTGTCCCATCCAATTACACTACGCCCTTGGAGATGACTTCGTATTGAAGACCTAGCTGATCAACTATTTGCTTTGGCATTACAGAGCTACTTGCTCTCGAATCAATCATGCAATTATGTACCAATTTGTCCCCAATGATCAATGAAACATAGAATGAAGGGGGCTTCATATTCTTACCTTGTTGTCTTTCATGGTTTCCTCAGTTTGAGCCGCATTGGTAAGCACTTTCTCTTCTTGGTTGGGGGCTGATTTGAGGTTGACCAATTGGCCATAGTAGCCTGCAATAGGTCTCTCTAGTCCTGGGATAGCCAACGAATCCCACATTGAGATGTTTAAATTTTTTTCCTTCATCTATTTAATGATGATAAACGGGGATGAACTATCTTTTTATGCCCTTTTCCTGGTACATTCTTCTCTTGCACATGGGTTATTATAACCGGTGCATGAGTGGGTCTCAAGGTGGCTTGGGCTGACTCTGTACATTGGGAGTTGCACTTTGCAAGGAAATAGAGGGTTGTGGACCATTTGAATTAGAGGATTTCCCCTCTCTAATATTCCTCTTCTTGGAATGTTTATTTTTGCCACACTATGAGGAGGTGCTTGATTCATACCACAGAAATCTTTAGCCTGCCAATTGACAAGCATGGTCTCACTTGGAGGTGCCTCTTTTTGGGTTTCTTGCTACTGATTTTTTCTTGATTGGGATCTTAGGACACACCAATGTTCTGTACCATCAAGGCCTGGTTTAGCATACCATTGAAACACATTGACTAGTTATGGGGCTGACTGCATGGGAAAAACCAATCATATTCTTGTGTCATGTTGTTTTGTTTTGGAACCAAGGCCCTCGATGTTGAAGTTGCGTTTGGATCATATGGTCAAAAAGGCCTAGTAGCTTTAGTTTTTCCTTGGTTTTGATTTTGATTTGCATCCCGATACTGAGTTTGAGGCTGATATGGCCTAGAACTCTAAGTTTGTTGCCTCTTGATAGTCACTAGCTCATTTCCTAGGTTTTGCAATTGTTTCATAACCTCTTGTAGCTCTTTTTAAGTGCTAGAAGATGAGGTGGAAGCTTCATCTGAAATCTTATTCCTTGGGGTAGGTATGGGAGCTAATGTGGGTGTTTGACTAGTGCTTAGAGCTTGTAGTTCGGATATAGAGGTGTAGGTGGCCTAGGTGCAAGTTTACCAGATCTGAATTAAACAATTTTCAGCTCTAATGGAAATGTTATAGGCTGCAGGTAAGGTTACACCTCCCATGGATTGAATCATTAAGGAAATATCATAATTTAAAGCTCTAAGGAAGTATAGAAAAGTACCTTCTTCTGTTGGTCTTACAGTCACCAGAATCCTATCCCACGTCCATTGGAATCTGAAGTTGAAGTCGTTCAACTGCTCATTAGGATCCCTCTTGATTGTTGTTAGTTGTTCCAACAAGGATAGATTATCTCCCTTCTCTCTAAATTGATTGTGAAGAGCTCTGCACAGATGGTCCCAATTTTTAATAGATCCTGTTGTTAGACTCCTGAACCATTACAAAGCTTTACCCTTGAGTGAAGAGGCTAACAATTTGACTGCAATGTCCATCTCCGTGATTTCATGAATTGCATAAACATTTACAATGTCTTGAATGTGGTCACTAGGAGTAGTCTAGTTCTCTCCAGTGAAATATGGAATGCTCTTCAATGCTACAACTGGGACTGGATTTTTTGCATTGAGAGTGAGTGGGTTATTACTAATGAAATTGACATAGGGGTTGGGTGGTTGTGCCATTATGATTGGCCTAAGAACCCTTGTTGATTGGATGAAATTCCTACTAGGGGGAGGTGTCAAAAAGGTTCTATTTGGTGGAGATGGAGACCTTTGAGCTCTTCTCCCCTTCCCCCTCTGTCTGGGGACAAGTGTAGATAGACAAACAATCCTTCTTCTCTAGTTCTTGATCTGGTCTGAATCCTTCTCATTAATCGCAAGCCTAGCTTTAGGTCTGAAACCGATTGACTCTACCTCTTTTTGATTTTCCAGATGTGCAATTTTAGATCTTCTTAGAAGTTGAAAACTTACAACAAGTGCACATCAATCTTTCTATAATAAATATGGAGACCTCTTGGTCCCATCGGGTGTGCCAAAACTATTAGTGCAAAATCATAGCACCCCTGAATGTATGTAACTTGATGAGTTGAGAATCTCAGTGTGATTTCATAACATGGAGCATCTCTCAAAGTGTGGGACTTTGAAATCGAGAGAGCTCTCCGGATGAAGGTTGGTTCCTATTCCTCTGTTTAGGTGCACACAAATAAATTGCAGAGGATCTACTCTAAAACCTACTCTATCTTGCCAAGGAGATATGGTTGAGAATATGTGACAAAATAAACCTAAGCTAACAAGGTGATGCACCAAAGGAATGTTAAACACCTATTTTTAAATTTAACATAGACCATAGAAATGTAATACAACCACCATGCATAGATAACCAAACTGCAATGAGAGATCAGAATAGAAAAATGAACACATGAGAGGGTTGAGAATCATCCACAGACATATATTATTACTCTAGAGTTGATACAGTACATTACAGTAGCTAAGAGGAAAAAATTTGTATTACAACTTGAATGGGAGGTTTGGAAAACTCCACAAATTCACTTGCAAACAAAGGGAAGAAGGGAGGGTGCAAAACAAAAATGTCCAACCCTTTACAATGAGCCAAGCTCTTACCTTTATAGATGTAGTGAAGAGAAGAGGAGAGAAGAGGCGAGGAAACCTGATTTGGAGCTCAACTACTAGCCATCAATGCCCCTACAAATCCACCCATAATCTCTCAAGTCTGCCTCTCTATGTTTGTTTGGCATGTCAAGAACGGATCAAAAATCTTCTTGTTAGAGAAATATGATTTTATATTAATGGCATGAAGGTGCTTTCCTATTTTCACCCACCTAACCTTGTCAAAATTAAATTTTTAGGTTTCCATGGCATGGACGAGGTCAAGACCTTTCTAATGATACCAAGTTTGTTCGATTTTTCACACTTGGATCGAAAGATATACCCATTTGAAAATTTGAATTGAATACGTACAAAAAGGATGGAGAAAAAATCTTTGGAAAATGGATCCATGGGCCCAAATTTAACTTTTCACCTTATGCGAAAAAGACCAAAATCAAAAAATCCCCCATGACCCCATAAGCCAGAAATTTACTTTTGAAAAATTCCATCGGCGGCCCCCCAAACCCGCTTCAGCAAAAGAAATCATCCTGGGAAAGTAGGTCTGCCTTTTCCCATTTGGTGAAAATTCCTTCCCAAGTCCAGCATCCCTCGTGTAATTTAGGCTTGACATGTGGCTTCACTGGGCGTTGGCGGAGGTGTGGCTCATTTTTATACTTTACACCTTTTTGAAACAAAATCCAAAATATTCAAACTACCTCTGATAACCTACCTTCTCATTTTGACTTGGAACATGGCCACGTGTAGAGATGGTGCTAGTTTACAGACCACTTTTGGATTTTCTTTTGGAAGTTGCGCCGAAGTGACATGTGGCCCCTTTCATGGCTTGCTTTATTTCTTTATGTTTTGGATAAGTCCCTTTTGTTTGGCGGAGGCATACGGCTTACCTGAGACACGTGGAAGGCTGGTGCACATTTGGGACCTCCTTCAAGATTTTACCTTTGAATTTACGTGGAAATGACACGTGGAGGCTTCCACCATCCCTTCCATAATTATTTGATTTAAGTGGATGGATTTTTCCCCTTTTTTGAATTTTGGACAAGTGGAATCTCTGCACTTGCTTGAGCATCTTGACCCTTGGGTGACCCTTTTTGAATTTGTGCCATTGAGGCATGTGGCACCCTCTGCTGACTCTCCCCCATCTTGACTTTTCAACTATCGACTCTGTCCCTTTTCAAACCTGGGACACGTGGAAGGCCAATGACTTTTTTGGGAGACCCACTTTTAGATTTACCTTTGAAGATGCACCGAAGAGACATGTGGTGCCTTCCACAAGTCAGCAATACTTATCCGATTCGGGCCTATGATTTTCTCGAACCCTAGACACGTGGAAGCCTCACGCTCATTTGAGTCTCTGCTTTGGGTCACACCTTTGAATTTGTGCTGATGAGACACGTGGAGACTTCCACCGGTTCTTTATACTTATTCGATTAAAATGGCCAGCTCTATCCCTTTTTCAGACTGGGACACGTGGAAGCTCCACACTCGCTTGGATACCCACTTTTGGATTTACTTTTGAAATTATGCGGAAGAGACACATGGAATATTCTACTGGCTTGTAGAATTTTCAACAACGATAAAAATTTTGGGGCTCTGGACACATGGAGGCTTGGCGCTTATTTAGGGACTACCTTTTGGCTTAACCCTTGGAGATGTGCTGATAAGGCATGTGGAATATTCCACCATCTCTTCCATACTTAGCCAATTTGGGATCACTCTGAATCATTTGTGAAGTCCGAAGACTTTGATCCTTTCCCCATTTTCTCCTAAGAGTCTCTAGCCTCCTTTGACGTTATTTGATCCTTTTTTGACCCTTCTCCTCCATTTTTAGTCCGCTTTGCAACTTTGTTGATTTTGAAATGTGGGCTCATTCGACAGAAACTACCATTATATTTCTTCTTGTGCAGGGTCGGGTTTGATCCTAATTTTGTCGGGGGGAAAATTAGGATAACAAGTATAAAGATTTCCATGGTGGCCAAGTTTGAGAATAAATCCAAGGTAAACCCTCATAACCTTTAACAACAATTTTAAGAACAATGCACCACAAAAACATGAATGCCACAATGCTATGTAGTAGCAATGTAAAGTAGAGAGAACAAAATTTCCATGGCCATCGTGATAAAAATTGAAAAACTTCCAAAGGCTTCTACTCTTTCCTCTAAAAATGTGAAATGGTAAAGTTTAGGGTTTTTCTCCTAAACACTACAAAGTGCATTAACTAGGGTTAGGTTGACCCCAGGTCAAACCACTTTTCCCTTCTCAAATATGAATTATTCTATGACTATGTAGGGTCGAATTGGACCATGTTTTGAGTAATCGTTTACATGAAAACAGGGATAAAATCATTGAAAAGGGTTTGTAATATCATTCACCTTCCCATGGTAAAAGAAAACATATTCTTAGTCCAAAGGGACTATTATTAGCTCTTACATGTAATCCAAAACTGAGATGAATACAAAATTAGACTCGGGAAGATAAGATACGATGATGATTACCCTTATTTACAAATGAAGTCTATAATTTCATGCCAAGGAAGGATTGCAAGAGTCAACATAGTTTGAGTATGAGTTAAAATTGCAAGAGAGACTATTTTTACCTTCATATACCAACATGTAATTTTAAGCCATGTTTATTTTTATTCATTGTAAAAGGCTAAAATTATCATGCAAGTTGGAGTTAGACTGTATTCTATGTTTTTATGGGGTTTGGGTGAATTATTTTCCTATTTAATTTGTGCATTTGCAAAGTAAAAGAGGAATTTTGGAATCTTTGAAGCCATTGTGCCATAATTTCTCTTATACAAGATTCAATTGATTGCCTTTCTAATTTTTACACCTTTGGTGTGTATGTTAGAAATTTATTCTTGTGAATTTTACTAAGCATACTTAGGTTGTTTTACCTTGCTTTACAAATAGGTGTTGTCTACTAGTTTAAGTTTGCAATTATACGCCTTCTTGTGGGCATACCCTCAACAAAAAACTTTTAAACCTTGTGATTAGATAAAACCCATTAGATAATGTGTTTTTCAATTTATTCACAACCTTTTTTCATGTCTCTTTGTTACGCCCTAAATACTTTTGGTGTATCACCCCATTTACTTTCAATTTTAGCCATATTTTTACCCTTAAAATCCCAAATATTAGTTTAGGATACGATCAAAGAAGGGAACATCCTTGAAATTCTTGAGATTCACCTCACAATAGGAAGACCCACATCCCGTGAGGTGTCTCAATTGACTATCCAAAAAGTGAGGGAGAAGAAAAGTTAGAAGATCTGTCAATCCTCAATAAGGGTGCACTTTTGTCAAATAAAAGTTACTTTTATTATTTATATTTCAAAAGATGTTTTTCATAATTGATTTAAGTCTATTTCTCACACTATCAGGAGTATAATATGAAGACATGTTGTGCACTAGAATAACATGAAGAACTGATCTAGGAGGATGTTAGCTACTCAGGAAAAACAATTACTCTTTTTTAAGGCTAGTTTGTTATGTACAATATGGATTTTATTCATCCGGTAATCATTGTAATATTTTCCATCAAATAGATGAAACCCAAATTGATTTTTGAGAGGGTTTTTAATCCTAATGCGTGATAAAAAAAAACACACACTCTAAAACAAAAATAAGAAGAAACGTTCAATATCAAACATTAGTTTACAAATAAAAACATAAAACAAATATAAATAAGATGAAACAAGTGAGACATGAAACATCAAATTTATGTGGTAATACCCAACTAAGTTTCTTATGGAAATAAACATGGTATAATAAACTAATATTTTATTAACTCGTAATGAATAGATTACATGCCAACTTGATATAAATAACTTGTGAGTTTTATAAATTTAAACAAACCTAATTGGAAATGTCTTTTTATCATTTCTCCTCCTTAAAATAGAGTGGAAAATTCCATGACATTTTTCCTTCCCAAAAATAGAATCTGGTAGAATTGAT